>JANJGK010000807.1:0-260000 GCA_039081455.1 Macrobrachium rosenbergii
GGGTGAAGAAACTTAACAGGTATACAAAGCCGCCATCTTGGGTTATGTAACCACTAGGGAGCCATGTGTTCAGCAGGGGGGGTGGGGGAGATGGGGTTATGGCACTGCACAGAAAGTACGAGTTGGTAAAGTGATGTAGGACTTACGTAGAGACATGGCGGTAAATAACAGTTACCCAAAAAAAGGTTATTTTTCGGAAGACTCCAGCCACCTCCCACATTACAACTTATATTTTTCTTGGATAAAACTCATCAAAACGAAAACTTTCTTCTCAGTACATGACCTTCGCAAATGCTTAATAACAGAGAAAAATAATTAATCAAATTACGACTTATAAGGTAACACAGTACCGCCCCCCCCCCCTCCATAGCTAACACGGCAAAATTGTAACAGTAAACACCCCTAGGTTACGTCACGGTATTTTCAGGTTCTTTTAGTGCCCTGTCATTTCCTAGCCATTTTTGAATGAAAAACCCAAAATGGTTTTTCATGCAAAAATGGCTAACTGGAACCTTCCGAAATGGCTGGCTGGAGTTTTCCGAAAAATTACCACTCTATATATTAGCTCTGCGCCTGATTACACCTTTTCAACTGGTTTTTTCTACACTTTTAGGGGTTCTGATACTGGCGGTGGATCTGTTTGTTGTCGGCCAAATGGAATGTCCCTTCGCCGTGTTTAGTACTGGCGGTAGAACTATATAGTAGCTCCGCGGCGGCGACTGCCTTCTAACCTGGCTTTGGTAATTCTAAGCCGGCTGTCCGCGGTGAGCTAGTCTATGGCAATTGACGTTTTCCTATGTTATTTGACGTGCTGAACAAGAATTTAAAATAACGTTTTGGCGGTCGGCTGTAACTAAAATGTAATTGACCCTTGAAAACTGCACATCTATAGTGTGGGTCGCATACAGCTCAAGGGTAAATTACAGCTTAGCAGCAGCCTACTGGCAAAATGTTACCCTAAATTCATGTAAAGCAAGCAAAACAACACAGAAAAACATCAATTGCCATAGTCTAGTTCAATTGGACACTATTCATTGCTTGCGACCGGGGTGAAGAAACTTAACAGGTATACAAAGCCGCCATCTTGGGTTATGTAACCACTAGGGAGCCATGTGTTCAGCGGGGGGGGGGGGGGGGGAGACGGGGTTATGGCACTGCACAGAAAGTACGAGTTGGTAAAGTGATGTAGGACTTACGTAGAGACGTGGCGGTAAATAACAGTTACCCAAAAAAAGGTTATTTTTCGGAAGACTCCAGCCACCTCCCACATTACAACTTATATTTTTCTTGGATAAAACTCATCAAAACGAAAACTTTCTTCTCAGTACATGACCTTCGCAAATGCTTAATAACAGAGAAAAATAATTAATCAAATTACGACTTATAAGGTAACACAGTACCGCCCCCCCCCCCCCCTCCATAGCTAACACGGCAAAATTGTAACCAGTAAACACCCCTAGGTTACGTCACGGTATTTTCAGGTTCTTTTAGTGCCCTGTCATTTCCTAGCCATTTTTGAATGAAAAACCCAAAATGGTTTTTCATGCAAAAATGGCTAACTGGAACCTTCCGAAATGGCTGGCTGGAGTTTTCCGAAAAATTACCACTCTATATATTAGCTCTGCGCCTGATTACACCTTTTCAACTGGTTTTTTCTACACTTTTAGGGGTTCTGATACTGGCGGTGGATCTGTTTGTTGTCGGCCAAATGGAATGTCCCTTCGCCGTGTTTAGTACTGGCGGTAGAACTATATAGTAGCTCCGCGGCGGCGACTGCCTTCTAACCTGGCTTTGGTAATTCTAAGCCAGCTGTCCGCGGTGAGCTAGCCTATGGCAATTGACGTTTTCCTATGTTATTTGACGTGCTGAACAAGAATTTAAAATAACGTTTTGGCGGTCGGCTGTAACTAAAATGTAATTGACCCTTGAAAACTGCACATCTATAGTGTGGGTCGCATACAGCTCAAGGGTAAATTACAGTTTAGCAGCAGCCTACTGGCAAAATGTTACCCTAAATTCATGTAAAGCAAGCAAAACAACACAGAAAAACGTCAATTGCCATAGTCTAGCTCAGTTGGACACTATTTGTTGCTTGCGACCGGGGTGAAGAAACTTAACAGGTATACAAAGCCGCCATCTTGGGTTACGTAACCACTAGGGAGCCATGTGTTCAGCGTGGGGGGGGGGGAAGATGGGGTTACGGCACTGCACAGAAAGTACGAGTTGGTAAAGTGACGTAGGACTTACGTAGAGACGTGGCGGTAAATAACAGTTACCCAAAAAAAAAACCTTCCATATAAAAAACACAATGGTAAATCTATATATTAGCTCCGTGCCTGTTTTTACCTTTTGAACTGGTTTTTTCTACACTTTTAGGGGTTCTGATACTGGCGGTGCATCTGTTTGTTGTCAGCCAAATAGAATGTCCCTTCGCTGTGTTTAGTACTGGGCCGGGCGGTTGGCTACCCATACATTAACAAGTTATTGCACTTGCTGGACGGGATATGAACCGTTCGAAACAGACGTACCCGTGCTCTGTCTCGTGAAGATCGCGTATGGAAACCCCTTGTTGGATGGACTTCACAGGTTAATTACACTCGAGCTCCAAAAATTAAAGGTAAATTCATAATTAGCAACCAAAAAGCTGTAGAAAAAGTTAATATTACAACCGTGATTGGTTTAGTACGCCCAGCCCCCAAAACACCCGCCAACCACTCTCTCAGTTAGGGGCATTGGGTGAACCGAAAGCTCCCCTGTAAATCGACGCATGCGTGAAAAGTGCCTTTGGAACAGCTCCCGCTGTCCATTTATTCTGCCTTTTTTTTACACTTGTTTTTTTGTGTTCCAAATGGCATATGTAACAGGAAACACAACAGTAAGGTGCCCAAACCTTTTCCCAAGTTATTTACCCCACCCAGAACCCCGGATTCCCAACGGGTCCCCCTTACCGTTAGCTATTCTCGAAAGTGTTTTCACCCACCCAAAACCCAGATTCCCAACAGGTCCCTCTTACCGTCAGCTACATTTCTAAGGTAAATTAGAGCTCAATTACTTTTGGCCGCCAAAATATTATCTTGAATTCTTGTTCAGCTGGTAAAGTTCTATAGAAAAACGTCAACTGCTATACCTAGCTCACCGCAGACAGCCGGCTTAGATCTACCCTGTAATTAACCCCTGAAGTCCATCCAACAAGGGGTTTCCATACATGATCTTCACAAGACAGAGCACGGGTACGTCTGTTTCGAATGGTTCATATCCCGTCCAGCAAGTGCAATAACTTGTTAATGTATGGGTACCCCCCCCCCCCGGGTCAGTACGGTAATTCTATATATTAGCTCCGTGCCTGTTTTTACCTTTTCAAGTGTTTTTTTCTACACTTTTAGGGCTTCTGATACTGCCAGTGCATCTGTTTGTTGTCAGCCAAATGGAAAGTCCCTTGGCCATGTTTAGTACTGGCCCGGGGCGGGGGCAGGTTACCCATACGTTAACAAGTTATTGCACTTGCCGGATGGGACAAGAACTGTTCGAAACAGACGTACCCGTGCTCTGTCTTGTGAAGATCGCGTATGGAAACCCCTTGTTGGATGGACTGTAGGGGTTAATTACAGGTTAATTACACTCGAGCACCAAAAATTAAAGGTAAATTCATAATTAGCAACCAAAAAACTATAGAAAAAGCTAAGTTAAAAGGCAGTCGCCGCCGCAGAGCTACTATCCTATATAGTTCTACCATGATTTGTTTTTATTTTACTTCATTATTATGCAAATTAACTTGACAACATTGCACTGTAAACTGCAAAACTTCAAAATCCTAGGCTAGGTATGACCCATTGTCTAGGGTTCTATGGTAGAAGCCTAGGCTAGGCTTAAATCTGTAGTATTTTTAGGTGAGTTACTACAATATTCAAACACTTTTATTTATAATGGGGTATCTTTTAGCCACAGCAAAGCTTTGGTAATTCTGCACGAAAGCTCTGCAGGGTGCCTTGTTTAGTAACCAGTACCTCAGGGATGAACGTAATAACCTATACAAGAGACAGTAAATTTCTCAAATTGCCTTACCTGTACTGCAGAAAATTTAATTAGTAAGTAATATCTCTGTGCAGATCTCTTCTGTAGAATTATCGAAGATTTGACAGGTCAATCAGGTTTGTTATTAGCCTGTGTGTGTAGCCTAGGCTACAGGGGTAGAGGGGCTATTTGGACGTGTGAGAGGGGTTGCCGGGCTCACTGATTTGACACAACTAGACCACACTACATTATTTCTTCTGCCATGTTGGAGTCAATGTGTCCTGTGTTTGTGGTTATTGCCTTTTTGGTGGTTTAGTATTTCAGTGATATTAGGCTAGACTAAGGATTTAAATATATTTTTTATTTTCCAGCAGCTTTTATCTTTTTACAAGATCCTCTTGAATAAGTCTTTATGCCTGTTGTATTACTATTTCCACTGAAAATGCACGGTTAACTCAGTACAACCCTCCCTTTATCTAGTAGTATCTTAATGGCCACTGTGAGAAAAGAGCATCCATAAGAGAGGTGTACTTCATTGTAAATTTTCTTGGTAATTATTACAATTTCACAAACTGTCTAATCTGTGCTGCATTATATGCAGCATTTTCTATAGACTGTAGTTCAGTCAAAAATTCTTTTTAATAAACTATATTTCTATGTGGAGTTCTTCCTTAGAATTACCAAAACTAGGTCCTGTCTGGAGTTCACCCACGTTGTTAGAAATGAGGGGGTTCTTAAGTTAGTTAGTTAAGCATTAACAATAGAAATGAATATCAGATTCATATAGTCAAACTGTATGAAAGGCAGTTAGCTGAATATCAAAAAGTAACATTTATGTTTTCTAATTTTCAGTCTCTGTTGTCTTGTGGGTTTTATGTTAATACAGAAGAAGATGTGAACCAGCTACATATGCAGAAGTTCATCATTCAAACACTTGTGTCTACTCAAGCCTTCACTGGAACTTAAGAAGAATGAAGAAACTAGCTCTTGCAGGGCACTGGAACTCTGCACAGCTGAGGCATCACATGCAATAACTGGCACTGACACATTTTTCTCTTTTGAGATTTTCAAGCAGTATGGTGAAGTGAAACTTTTATTTTCATTTGCTGGTCTCACTTAGCCTAGTTTAACCTTGCGTAGTGGCAGGAAATCCCTTCTCTAGACCAATAATTTTTTATCTTATTGACACAAAGAATCACTTTGTTGGTTAATTAAAATATGAGGCTTTAGTAGCATTTGAAATGTTTGATAGTAATGTTTAGCCTTGATTAAGCACACAAAATTGATTATCTATTTGTTATGTTGCAATTTAAAGAACTGATCTAACTAAATTATTGAGCTGAAAATTGAACCCCACTAGTTCTGAAAGGTCTGTAATTCATACAACATTTCAGCTGAAAAAATTTAAGTTTTATTGAAATTTATTATCATCGTCAATTTCCTAAAATAATTTTTTTCCAGGAGTATGCCCAGTGATACAGTATCGTTTGGTAGAAAGGAACACAAGCCTTATCTCATAACTCAATCTCCTAGACGCTGGAATAGGGATCTCATTGCAAACTTAAGAAGGGCCATTTCTCATATGTCATCTTATAGCCAAGTGGAATACTGCCAAGTCTTGTGGCTTTTGGCTTGACAAATGAAGATTTTAGCCATGACACAAGCTTGTTGCTGATCTGAGGAGAATAGGGGGCTCATTACACAACCTGTTGGAGAGTGGACCAGTTGCACAACTCTTCAGACAGTCATGCTTAGCTAAGGAAATCCTTGGTCATGTTGCATAATGTGTTGCAATCAAGTCAGGTGAGTTTTGAGATATTATTGCCCTTTTTTTAAAAAAAAACTAAGGTGGTTATGTTTTGTTAGGGAAAAGACACTGATTTTGAAGTTCTGAAGTTTATGAATTCTTTATGGATGTTAATTAGCAAACATCATAGGAATACATTTTTTGTGTGGCTAAAAAGTTAGCATAATGGTTTAGTTTGTAATTAAACCTTTGTGTATAGGTTACAAGCTCATTGAAGTCTTGAATGAAAAGTTGTCTTGAAATTGTATGTGCAGGTCATGTATGAGGAAGGTGCTTTGGAAATCAAATAAGTTTTATGTGGTTTGTATTGCAGTACTTAGTTTCTTAGTTGTAGCCTACAGTTCAGAGTAATCCCTGGAATTTTAGATGTAGATTAAGACAAAATCGCAAGGACGAGATATTTTATTTGGGTTATTTTCCGTAATGATTTTTCATATGACTCTTATTTCGACGAGCCATATATATACAATTAATGAATTTAACATACTGAGCAATGAAAGTTTATTTTACTGTACACCCTAATGCTAAACTGGAAAAATTCAGGAATAGCAACTTGCAGCATTGGGCCAGTAAGTAAAGTTATCTATGAAAAGCTGTCGGCTGTGTCACAAGTACTGTAACATTTGTTTCCTAATTTTCAGTCTGTGGTCTAGTGGGTCCTTTGCAACCACTGGAAAAGATGTGAACCAGCAGTTCTTGAAGGGCACTGGAACTCAGAACAGTTGCATGCAATAACTGGCCGTGACTTAAGTTTTGATTTTAGATTTTAATCCACTTGGTATGGTAGTGCTTTTATTTTCATTTGGTGATCTCACCTTGCCTGTTTTAACCTTGCTAAGTGATAGGAAATCCCATCTTAAGACCAGTAACTTATGTTTTCATTGATACTGAAATCACAATAAAAAAACTCCAAAGCCATTGGTGGTTGATGAAAGTTATGGAAAAAGCTAATACTGTAGTTGCACAGCCATAACAGATGAGGGGTAGGAGCATTTCTTGTGGTTGGATTGGTGTCAAGTCTAGACCTTTATTTATCACTAGTTACCAAAGAAATTTGTTCAGCTTTTATTTGAAACATACTTTAACTTTCTAACTTGAACATTAACAACTACTGTACACAGTTTTTTATGTTTTTATTATTTGTTTTTGAGTGGGATTGGAGGTACAGGCATAACCCTGATGTAACTGATTGTTATCTAAGGAAATCAATATTGTTTTAATTAGGAATAATATACCACTCTATCTTGAAAAGGTGCTAAACTGTAAGCAGTTTTATTTGGGATGAATCTTACCTACTGTTAAAGTTAGCTTACATCTCCACATCGATAGGAGAGTCAGCATTCAAACAAAAGATTGAATGGCTACCCTGGATGACTGTCTAGTTCACCTGTTCTCCACCAGGTGTGTTTTGAATGTTTAAGCTTTTGTCAGAATTCTCCTTGCTGCCACTGGCTATAGGCATTTGTTGATATTTCATGGCTTTTTGCTGCTATCACGGTACTACTGTATACAGGATGCCTCCACTGGAATCAAGGCTAAGAACGTCAGGTTCTGTAGGAATGATTACTGTGTTAGCAGAATGTTGATTTTTTAGGAGATACACACTATTTATGCCAGTTGGAATGGTTTTAAGTGTGATCTTCAGAATAGATGGTAGGAAGTAGGGATTTTCGACGGACTTTCTGCTTGAGTAGTAGTGTAGGAAGAGAAGGGGAGGAGTTAAATTGCGAAGCAGTTAGTTAGGTCAAGTTATCAACCTGTCATTTCTCCCCCTTCTCCAGGTCCTTCTTCTGTAGTTATCCATACTCAGGCTAGGCTTTTCCTTTGCTAATGCTTTATAGTAGTTAGCACTGAGGCTTCCTCTTGAGCTTCTCCTTCCACTCCCCTTTCGGTTCAGGAAAAGCATATTGAGAATTTAGAACAGGACATAAACCTTATTTTAGTCAATACAAGGTTTGTCTGAATTGGTTAGATTCAGAGGAAGAAGTCCGCTGCTAGGGAACTGCATCAGTTCTCGGGGCAATATGTTTCTGTGCCCTCTGTCACCTGCCTCTGTTTTTCATGTTCATACAGTGGCGGCTCGTGACTGTTATTGATGGGGGGGCTGTCTCACATTCAGACATAAATAAAATCTTAAATGCTTTTATTGTTATTGTTTAACATACCATTGATAGATAGATGACATAGATAGATAGATAATCATTTAATTATTTAGGTCTTATCTTACCAGTAAATTCTTGACTTCCTCAGTGCAGGCTTAGCTATTTGAAAAGGAAGTCCATTTTCCTGTTCCTGTTTTGTGCAAACAGATCAATAACTTTTTCATTTAGTCCTGGCATATTATTGATTGAAACCTTCTCTATTGAAATAATGGCAAGTGCATTTAGCCTCTCCTGCTTCATAGTGCTCCTTAAGAAAGTTTTGACCCTCTTCAGTGTTGAAAAACAACGTTCGGGCTCTGCTGTAGTCATTGGAATTGTCAAAAGAATTTTTACAAGTTTTGTCAATTCACAGAGTACATCACCTAAATTATTTTCATTCACAATCTTTAATAGTTCACTCAATTTGGAAAACTCATGCAAATCACTTCTGTCATAGAATGCTCTAAGTTCAGTCAAAAGTCTTTCTTTGGCAATCATGGGGTAAGCTTCAGTGGCTACTTCAACTTCTTCTAAAGTAACTTTTTGCTTGAAATTAGTGAAACAGTCTTTGTTGAACAATTTAGCAGCTACTAATTGTTTAGTGAAAGAAAATCTCTCAGCTATGTCAGCGCACACTGTCACACACTTCTTTTGCTTCAGCCATTTGTGTTTTTGTGGAATTTTCACAGTATTTAGAATTTCTTATTTTAGAAATGGCCCTTTTGAAGTTTGTAATAAACTCATGCGCTTTAGTCACATCAATGTCTCTACACTGCATTTGGTGAAAAATCACTTCTACATGAGGCATTAGCTGGTGGAAAAGCTCCAACCAAAACTTAAAACTTTCATCATTCAGGGTGTTCAAAATACCTGTTGCTTCTCGTATGGTTATAGTAGCATTTGATGTACTCTGTATTTCCTCCATGCATTTTTTTAAGGGTTCAAAATGTTCATAAACCTTGTTGACGGTGCGACTATGAAAGTTCCACCTTGTAGAAGATGGGTGTGGAATGCGGCTAGTCATGTGCTTTGTAAGAACATTTAAACGTAGAGGTGACCTTGAAAAAAATGCTGCTATGCCCGAAAGGTTAGAGAAAAATATTCGTGAACCCCGTGTAACACTTGCAGCATTTTGCATAATAAGATTAAGTTGGTGGGCATAACAGTGAATGAAGTGGGCGTTGTTGTACACTGATTTGATTTTAGCCTGAACACCCCCCTTCTTACCTTTCATAACACTTGCACCATCAAATGTTTGAGCAATCAGTTTCTCTGCATTCCCTTCAAGGACTGTGCTTAACTGATGAAGGATGCATTTCGATAGCCCATCCACGGTTTGATTTTCTGGAGTGAAAAATCTCCAAAATCTCTCAACAACCTCTTCACTGAGCAAGTATCTTAGAACAATAACCATTTGAGTGTGTTCTGAAACATCTGTAGTGTCGTCTGCCATAACAGCAACAAAAGGAGCTTCTTTAATTTCTTTTCTGATCTGATCACGATAGATTTGCAGCAGACAATCGAGAATTTCATTCTGAATAGTCTTGGAGACACCTTTGAAGACTGCATTACTGTCTAAATGGGCCCGCAAGTCTGGATCTAATTGTGATGCATGATTTATCAGTCCTCTAAATACACCTGGATTAGCAGAGTCATCAGTTTCATCATGTCCACGCAAAGGTAGCTCAAAATGTCCACAAAATTTTATGCAGTCTATAATCTTGGACAAAATTTCACGATTCTTGGTAACCTTCTTATTATGTGCATTCACTGAACGTCTGTATGCCTCACTAAGTCTTTCTTTAATATTTACACTCCCAAGAACAGATAGAGAAATGACATTATCAATATGCTTCCTGGAATTCTCGTGTTTCTCTGTTTTTTCTTTCAAGTTCTTTATGCATAGAAAACCATCTTTGGACCATACTGAATCGCCTCCAAACAACAGACATGGAAAGCAAAATAGTGCATTCTTAACTTCACATCCACAGAGCCATGTTTTCCTTTGATACCAATCACAATTAAAACTGCGAATATACTTCTTGTTGTGGCTTACTCCTTCTTGTACAATTTTAATGTCTGGTAATGGGCGACCTGCTTGTTTAATTGCTACCTTCTCTTGAAGTGTTAATTGTGAAAAATTGAGTTCTTTCAATGAAGAAACCGTCTTTGCTTCTTGTGCCATTTTGCAAAATAATGCTAGGCCTACCTGTGAAAAGAAGAATAAATACTATTTTATACGATGTTTCTGTGATCTTACAACATCTATGATAATTAAAATTGAGCACAAGCCATCACTGATCAATAATATTTTAAAATCATCCCTGGCAAATTGCTAAACACTATCAAAAATAAGAGCGACGCAAAAACATACATACCGTCACACCAACGTCTGAGACAAGACTGCGTGGGAGGCAGTCCACACTCTGCACACCACCCGGGAAGCCTCCCCCCCTTCTCCCCGCTCTCCACACCCATTCACAACAACCGTCACACCGTCTGAGACAAGACTGCATGGGAGGCAGTCCACTCTCCATACTGCCCAGGAAGCTTCCCCCCCTTCTCCCCGCTTTCGTATCATTAAATAGTAAATAATTTACGTACTTCCTCATTGTTTTGCAGTAATTTTTTTCATATAAATATATGAGAATAGGTGTTTTCATGTTAATGATAGTCAAACATCAATAAATTAACTTTATTTTCGTGAATCCTAGAAATCCACTGGGGGGGCTGCAGTCTCACAGTCCCTATTGACGAGCCGCCCCTGTGTTCATAGTCTCTTATAATGCGTTAGCCTAAAGATCATTTTAGTAAATGTTATCTTTGCTACGAATGCGACTTCTGCCATCATCGACACCTAGTATGTGGTGATTAGTACCGATAGGGCTTCAATCAATCGTTTAACCAATCTCTTCAGCTTTTACTCATTCTAAATCCTTGTCTGCCAGCTTATTCCTCTTTCTCCATCGAAAGGCACTTATTCGCTCTTTATCATGCCTATTCTTTGGCTATTGGCAGATCTCTTATTTTTGCCTCTGTTAATGTTTTTCTTTCCCAATCTACCATGGTTACAGTATCTTCTGTTATTTCCAAGCCAGATATTATTTTAGCTACATAGCTTTCTAAGGATGTACCATATGGGAATGCTTTTAAGTCTATTGACACACTTTCGGACGAGGCGGGAGGGTCGTTGGAATTCCACTCCCCCTCGCCTCCCAACTTTCCCATTTTCTTTCGGCACCTCGTTTTCTTTCACTTTGCTGAGTCTCTTTGACTGCATTTTCCTGTCTACCTTTCATTTAGTTGTGGGTGTGAGGCAGGTGCTCAGCTGCTGTTGTCTCCTGTCGCCAGGTGTCACTAGGAGACAGCTGTCTCCTTCTGTGCCAGGGGACAGTTGTCTCCTCCTGTTGCCAGGAGACAGCTGTCTCCACCTATCAGGGTTGCCATATCTGATTTTGAAAAAGCACTGCAGAAGCTTCCAAAATGCACCAGAAATGCGCTGAATCCTTTCTTAGGAGTGCTATAAAAGGAGCCAAAGTAAATTATAGACTTAAATTTCCAGTTTTCAGCTAAGGTTCAGATAAAAATTCTCTTAAACAGAATAGTGAATAAAATAAATGAAAGTCTGATTTTTATTTACAGTAATCATATTTCTATATTGCCAAGGTGGTGCAGTGGTAAAGTGCTGTTAATCAGCTCAGTGGTCTGGTAAAACTAAGGTATACTTAACTTTTAACTCTCCCACCAGTCAAGAGGACCGGCGTTCATATCCCACTGCTTACTGGTGGCCTGGGGATGGTGCCATTGTGTAAACCTGGTGGCCCGCCAACCTAGCGCTCTGAAAACTTGAGAGGGTTAGTAAGAAAATAGGTACAGTACCTGCCCTCGGGTTCGGGGGGGTTAAACATTGGGCCTTGCGACACGCTGGTCACGTGTCTTAGGTAACAGGACATCTCCCCCACTGGCCGTCAGCCTAAGAAACTGGAGTTCAGCGCCGGCCCTATGAGCCTCGCGAGGCCCAGGAGGACTTTAACTTTAACTATATTGAGTGGATAAGAAATTGTTCTGGTTTGTCAATTCCAACAGACTAAACTGTGGAATATCAAAGTCTTTAGTTTCTAATTTTCACCAAAAATTCAGGATAAAATGCTTATAAAGAAAATACTGATGAAAAGGAAACCTGCCGCAGTGAAATATTTATATCATGAATAACCTAAGTAAAAAATTGTGAGTATTCACAGTTTAGTTATTCTCAAAAAATCTCTAGAATATCAAAGTTTTAATTTTCTATTTTTCAACCAAGGAAAAAGTGTTTATACAAAGAATACTGGGGAAAAGAAAATAATGCTATAGTAAAATGTGTTCTTTATTGAATCATCTTTCAACATTTGTGTATACAGTATTTATAAATTCAGCCAATTTACAAATTAATTATTTCTAGAAATCTGATAGATTTGTAAGAGGTGCAAAAGAAACGAGCAGGTAAAAGTTACTGCTGCTTTATTACAGATTCAGGCAGTTTATATAGCGGCCGATTGGCGCCGAACCGCGGAAGACAATGAGATTGAGTGTGACCTGAGGTCAAAAACAATTAACAATAGTATACAGCGAGCAAGTACAATTTACAATACAAAAACATACAGAATTCCAATATGGATATAATCTTGATGCCTGCGAATAAAGAAACACACGATACATAATTTGTGACAGTTGAACAAATACGTGTAAAGTTTAAATGGTAGAAAATGCGTGACCTGGCACGTTAGGCGTAGCGAATTGTGTGGCGAAGAAAGTGGGAAGTCACCAAAGAAAACTTGCTCAGCAGAGACTTAATGAATGACGCATCCGGAGACTCCGCTGACGGCGATGTGGTGACTTTACAGATTAAGGTTACCTAATGCAACCTCTATTGCTGAGGCCTCCATCCCCATCCCTAGGGACGTTCCAGGCTCATCTTGATTTCAGTATTTTGCTGTCTCTCCAATTGCATTGACAACACTTTTAGGTAGCTTATACTCATTGCAACATTTTCCATTTCTCCTCAATCCTTAGTGCACAGAAAGGACTGAATTAAAAGTTTTCACATTCATTCTATTGCGTAATTTTGAATTTGATAATATTCATATGGCTCAATGTCCTTTCCGTGTCAGCATTGGAATGCTAAGTTAAGAAGATCTCCAAAAAGGATTCTCACTGGTTTCTGACCATTCTATATGTTGAAGCCTTCTCCATTGAAACTCAGTATTTGTTATGACTGTGGGATCACTAACTAACAGCTTTGATAAATTAGTGATGTCTCTTTTCACTGGTTTTAAACACTCATTCACACTTACAGAGGACATCGTACGTAACACAGATACTGTACATTTTCAGGTAAACTCTGTCGAAGTTGTAATCAGCTCAATTAAAAACTTGATGCAACAATCCCTGATGTGGGATTTTTCCTCATTTGTTGGATTGATTTTGCAAATTTCTGTCTCAGATTCATACCCTACTTATGAATTTGGGTCTAAATGATTTTCAACAGCAAGATCATCTGTAATTCTCCTCCTTGGAATTAGGATTTTTGAGCACAGTGAATTTGTAAGAGGTGCAAAAAAACCAGCAGGTAAAAGAGAACTGCTGCTTTATTCAAGATCCAGGCAGTTTATATAGCAGCAGACTGGCGCCGTGCCGCGAAAGACAATGAGATTGTGTGTGACCTGAGGTCGATAATAATTAACAATAATATACAGCGAGCAAGTACACTTTACAATATAAAAGCAGATGGAATTCCAATATGGATATAATCTTGATGCCTGTGAACGAAGAAATACAAGATACACAATGGACAACAGGTGAACAAATACATACATAGTTTAAATGATTGAAATCGTGTGACCTGGCACGTTAGGCGTGACCAATTGTATAGGCGAAGAAAATGGGATGCCACCAAAGAAAACTTGCTTGGCGGAGACTTAGCGAATGACACGTTCGATGGAGACTCCGCTGACGGCTCTGTAGGTGACTTTACAAATTTACTGAATTGGCCGGGTCATTTAAATTGGATCACTTTCTTCTGCTTCAAAAGCTTCAACTCTTTGGACTTCCCCAAGTACTGATTTTAGAAACACTAAGTACACATTATTTTTTCTTTCACTGTACATTGAATGGAGCATATTAGCTGTATGACATTTTTCATTACCCTTTGCCGTCCCAAAATGAGCCTGCAACTCAACCTACTGTTACATAATTCTAACAGTTGCTTCCTCAGTAGACATCCAACATGTTTGACTCACTTGTATCAATTTTAGTGGCTTCAGTCCGTCATTTAAACATGAATATAGATCCTTATACTATATCTGCCTTGCTGTTATAAGACTGAAACACTTGGTAGCAAACTACAAGCTTTATTCAACAAAATACCGGCTCTCAGATCTATAACATAAACAGACAAAATATCTAGCGTTAGTCATACAACACATACAACATAAACAACTTATGACAAACATAACAGAACAAAATAAACACACGTAAACTTACACATCAACAGAGGAACTGCAAGAGGGGAACTACACTCGCCTGTGGTGCGACTGTAACTAACGGTACACAGTGATACCAAGCATGAAAACAGTTACGCTAGTGTCGCCAGTGTACAATAATTACCACATTCTCCCCTCCTAGAAAAATTCAACATTAACAAAATGGATACCATGTCAAAAATATCAGATTAGTCCCATCCGTAACGATCGGGGGGCTTTGACACGTGAGTCGACCTCCTTAACTCAGTGGGCTCAGTGAATGAATGAGAGTCATGATTAGTATGAGGCTGTACATCTTGCGTTGTGGGTGAACCCGGAGTCTCTATATTTCTTGGTGCCTCATCCGGGTGCGCAAGAGTCGTCGGACTCTCAGGACTTGGAGCTAAGTCACGGATAGACATAGTTGACTCACGCCCGTCTGGATATTTGACACTTGCGTACATTGGGTTCACATCAACAAGTTCTACCTGATCAGTTAATGGTTCGTGTTTGCTAGACCTAACATGCCGCAGCAATAACACTTGCCCAGGGTTCAAAAGCCATGTTGGTAATCCATTTCCGAAACTAGAACGTCGTCGGAACCTGAAGAAACGCTCATGTGGAGTCTCATTGGTTGCAGTGCATAAGAGTGATCTTATTGAATGCAAAACCTCGGGAAGCACCATCTCCCAGTGTTGGTTCTTCAAACCATGAGATTCAAGTGTTAAACAAACAGCCTTCCAAATAATTCCGTTGTACCTCTCAACCTGACCATTACCTATTGGGTGATAAGGTGTTGTTTTACTTGTTGCAACTCCCTTCTGAGAAAGGTACATCTTCAGTTCTTGAGAAATGAAAGAAGAACCTTGATCTGAATGGATGAAACTTGGCATTCCACAAAGACTGAAGATAGACTCAAGACATTTGATTACTGTTTTTGAATTCATATTTGAACAAGGAAATGCAAAAGGAAAACACGAGTATTCATCAACAACTGTAAGTATGTACTTATTGTTTGTGGTGGAAGGCAAAGGTCCTTTGAAATCAATACTGAGGCGTTCCATCGGCTGTGTGGCTTTAATGAGGACCCCATGTGCTGAACGATGGAATTGTGGTTTTTGCTGTGCACAGACTTTACAAGAAGCACACACCTTTTTCACATCATCTGTTGAGAAAGGGAGGTTTTTAGATCGCACAAAATGCAAAAGCCGAGTTACCCCAGGGTGACAAAGATTTTCATGAATGTCTGTAAGCTTCAACATTGGGAAAACAGAACAGCAGTATGCACGAGACAAGGTATCCGGCACAACATTCTGTTTCCCGGGACGATATTGTATCGTATAACTGAGTGGTGCCAGCTCAAGCCTCCACTCTTGTATCTTGTTATTCTTTATCTTGGTTCTTTTTCTGTTATCTATCATGAACATCACAGAGCGCTGATCAGTAATCAGAGTAAAATGTCTTCTGGCTAAGAAATGACTCCACTTGCGAACTGCTTCAATAATAGCTGTAGCCTCCTTTTCTACAGCAGGATAATGCAACTCACTTCCCTGAAGCGTTCTTGACATGAAGGCTACTGGCCTGCCACCCTGGTTCAATACTGCTGAGATAGCGACCTCTGAAGCATCACACTCCACAACAAAAGGAGGCTCTCATCCACAGACCTTAGAGAAGCACCCGTAAGCTGCTTTTTCAAAGTGTTAAAGGCAGCTAGTGCTGATTCACTCAATGGAAAAGTTTTTGTGTTTATCAAGGGTTGGATTTTATCGGAGAAGCCAGGAATCCATTTAGCATAATATGCAAACAACCCTTGAACTCTTCGCAAAGACCCTATATTTGTGGGAGGTGGTAATTCCTGGAGAGGACATAATCTGTCAGGGTCAGGCCTTATGACATTATTACCAACACAATACCCAAGAACATTGATTGTAGGCACAGACATAACTGATTTAGATTCATTGAGGGTAAGCTTCCGTTTCTGAATAACCTCCAAAAATTTCTTAACATTGCTATCATGTTCCTCCTGAGTTGATCCAGCTACAGTAATATTATCTCGATATGGGAAAGTATCTTTAAGACCCTCATCTTCATCTAACTTATCCAAAGCTCTCTGAAATACTGCTACTCCATTAGTGACACCAAATGGAACTCTGCAAAACTGATATAATTTCCCTGCACCCTCAAAAGCAGTGTACAGTACTTCCTCTCACTCTCTTTAATGCTAATTTGGTGGTATGCACTCTTCAAGTCAAATGTGGAAAACACCTTGTACTTTGCAAGACTGTGCACCATGTCCTCTATCCTTGGAAGGGGATATGCATCTAGTTCTGTGTACTGGTTGATGGTTTGAGAATAATCAATACAAAGTCTCTTTTTGTGCCTGTCAAGTGGATCTTTTACAACTACGACCTGTGCTCTCCATGGGGATATGCTTGGTTCAATGATACCTTCAGATAACAAGCGTGATAACTGGTCACTTATAAACAACTGATCATCTTCACTATAGTGTCTGGATTTAACTGCAGTTGCTTTACACTGTTGGGGCAAGTTCGGAAACAGTGAAGGCTCCTCAATATCAGTTGTTGCCAAGGCACAGTTACTAGTTACCCTTAAACTTGGTTTATTTCCCCCATACTGAAAAGTTACACTCTTGTGCTGCTTTTGAAAATCATGACCCAAGATCACATCACAACATAAATCCTTTAAAACCCCTAGCTGAACACATGGATAATTCTGATTGACATGACCCAAGTCTACCGTAACATACCCAGGGGAGCTAGTATTCAAAGATGCTGATGCCATTGAAATCTCCTTGCTTGCAGGAACTACTGTCAGCTTTAGTTTCTGTGCCACTTTCTCACTTATGAAACTATCCGAACTGCAAGAGTCAGTTAATGCTTTCAGTGAATGACCATTGACAGTGATGTCTGTAGCTGCATGTGAAAGGTTCTTTGGAAAAGTGGCAGCAAGTGTGAGCAGAGTGGGGTTATACAGTGTAGCAGTAGTGCTGTCAGAAGTCTTAGCCTTGGATCTACAGACTTTGGCAAAATGACCTGTCTTACCACAGTTGTTGCGTGTAACAGCACGTGCAGGACAACTACCCCTACCTGTAATGTGGAATGTATTGCCACAAAAATAGCATTTCTTCTTTGACGAATGTGCAGCAGCGACAGTCGAGTCCACAGGTGATCTTCTTTCGTTGACTGCAGTTGTTGGTCATCACAAGGCTGTCCTTGCTGTCCTGGAACTAAAGCAGCTGCATGAGGAACAGGCAAGTAAGACGTGTAGGAATCAGCATTACGCTGGGCAAGATCCAATGTACGGGCCTGACTGTACCCCGCCTCCAGATCCAAGGACTTGTTTTCTAGCAGGCGCTGACGAATAAATGCTGAGGCATCACGTACCATCTCCTCCCGGTATTGTTCAGCTGTGACTTGCCTTAAAGTTACAATCCTTGCTTAGTTTATGTAACTCTATCAGAAATTCATCAAGGGATTCACCTGACTGCTGTCGTCGGGTTGCCAAAACATGCCTTGCA
Source organism: Macrobrachium rosenbergii (assembly GCA_039081455.1). Taxonomy (NCBI): domain Eukaryota; kingdom Metazoa; phylum Arthropoda; class Malacostraca; order Decapoda; family Palaemonidae; genus Macrobrachium; species Macrobrachium rosenbergii. The sequence goes on from JANJGK010000807.1 coordinate 17,998, forward strand.
AAAATCTCGTTCTGTAACTTGACGTAAACACTCTCTAGTTTTGCAACGGCACCTTCATACGTAACACTGTCTTCAATGAGTTCGTACACACTCGGGGATACACAGTTCACTAGAGCCCTCAGCTTGTTGGGTGCGGCCTCTCCACTCTCCTCTATGAAGTTTTGAAAGGTTCGGTGCCAGTGTTTCCACTCCTTGGCCGCCGTAGGAGAGCTGGGATCTGTGTCCAGTCGACATGGCTTAAGCAGCTTAGCCATGACGAGTATTATGTTGAATAAATTGTTATAAGACTGAAACACTTGGTAGCAAACTACAAGCTTTATTCAACAAAATACCGGCTCTCAGACAAAATATCTAGCGTTAGTCATACAACACATACAACATAAACAACTTACGACAAACATAACAGAACGAAATAAACACACGTAAACTTACACATCAACAGAGGAACTGCAAGAGGGGAACTACACTCGCCTGTGGTGCGACTGTAACTAACGGTACACAGTGATACCAAGCATGAAAACAGTTACGCTAGTGTCGCCAGTGTACAATAATTACCACACTTGCCAAACAGATGAATATGCAAACTAATTGTAAGTTTCTTTAACGAGAAATTCTGTGTCGCATGTCAGACATTCAGAAGTTGCATGTGACACTGCTAATAGTAATGAATGGCACACACACTTGATTAGAAACACGTTCGGTACTTCACTTTTCAGCTTAGCATAAACACCACTATTTATGCAAGTCATTACAGATGCATGGTCAGTACCAATAGTAAACAACTTTTTTGTCTAATCTTTATCACTGAGACACTTCTTTAGAGCGCAACAAATTGCATCGGCATTGTGTTCTTTTATTTCAACCATTGCAAGAAATTTTACCACAAATTTCCTATTGTTTTCTGAATAATATCTTATTACAACACTTAACAGTTTTGTAATTGACAAATCATCAATGCTTTCGTCAATAGTCAAGCTATAATTTCTGTTCCCTGTATCACATTTTAGATCTTCTGTGAAATGTGGTGCAATGACATTGCATATTGTGGCACTACACTTAGATTTATGCAGCTGGATGTCATTACAACCTTTGCTGTCTGAGAAATATTTTTTACATGAATCAGTGAAATGGTTTATCACTCTGAGTAATGACTTTGAATAGAGAGAGAAAGAGCACCTTCTGTTGATCGTGACTCTTGAGTAATTTTCTTGAAAGGGATTACCCCCGATAATGTGCACTAAACAGTTCCTCTGCCTTCTTATATGTTTGTTTGTCTGATGATGTCTCTCCATGTCACTTAATTTAGGGGCAAACATACACTTGCAGTATTTGCAAAATCCTTTCATGTCATCGCTCTCTACTCTTTTGAGCCAATCTTTAAATCTGGAATCCTTAAGCCATTCATCTCAAAAGCATTGGCTGTGTGATTTCCTACTCATAATCTTTGTAAGGAAAATGGCAGTGTTTGAAGTATGATAAAGGAGCAGAATGGAGAAATGCAGAGTAGGCTGTCTCTTTTTACACTAATTAGTTTTTTGAAGGGTCACTATTAATGAATGCCAATGTGAATGGAAAAGAAGTAGAGTTAGTAAGGTCAGAAAAATCCTGCAGGTATGTAGATTCTGTGCTTGTTTATATGGACAAAGTAAGCAATAAAGAGAGCAATTGATTAAATGAAATTAAATTACCATAAGAAGAAACAGAAGCGCATAAAGTGTTGGATGCATACATGCAGATAATACATAACTTCAGTTCTTATTTGAAGAGAAAATTCTAAGTAAATAGTACAGTATAGTAAAAGTATCTCTATAACCTAATGTTTGCTTTTATTGTTTTAGCGTCACATCTTGTCTGATAAAATAGGTTTTGAGTCGGATTAAAAGCTTCGTTAATCCTACACCAAAGTAGGTAATCCCTTGCCTTTCTCCTCCCATGGAGTTAAGCTCTTGACTGTCTCCTCCTATGGCCATCTGTTCAAGATTAGTACCCTCATCAACAGAGCCAATCTTTTGACTTTATCTTACAGTAGCCTACGACTCTACAGCATAGTATGGGAAAAAGAGAGAGAATAATCCCCTATATTATAACAATGACAATGTGGAAATTGTTTCGATACAGTAGGGCAGAAGACTGAAAGCAACCAGTGTATCTTATTATATGTTATTAGCTGGAAAAGCTTTATATTTTGCACTAGATTTGTCTAAAAGGTGTCAAATAGCACGGCTGTGCCAGATAGGAAAAAAAACATGCTAGACTGTCCAGAAATGTGCTAGATCTAGTGCGAAAAGCACTGAAATGGCAGCTCTGCTTCCTGTTGCCAGCTGGCGGAAGAAGAGTTAAAATCGGAGGATTTCCTTCGGTTTGATTGGCATTTTCCTGAGTGTTGCGCTTCACTGTATCCTCATTTAGTTAAAGAAGATCACATAGTGAATAGGTCTCGGTTTGTCTTCAGGTATTTTGGAAGCCTCTAAGTGTTTGGAGAAAGAGAACCCAAGCTTTGTCCTTCAGTTAGAGCGGGTTTCATAAGTTTTCTTGTACTTGGGCACACAAAGCTCCCTTTAGGTCCGGTGGGGCTTGATCTCTGGTTTTTTAGTAAGTTGCAGAGCACTGACTCTTGCAATACAGGTGCTTAAACCGTCTTCAGCAGAAGATTCGGTTTCCTTTTCTCTTTCCTGTGAAGTGAGGAACTCGAGGCTGACAAATGCTTTAGACATGCTGAAACAGAGTCTCAGTTTAGATTGCTGAAATTTTTATCTTAGAGAGGTTGAGGCCCCAGCTAGTGTGTTTTTGGCCCCAGCTTAGTGTTTTTGGCCCCAGTTTGGGGAGTTTGTGAAGCCAGCATTAAGGGTTTCTGGTGCCAGTGGGAGTTTAGCGAGGAAGAGTAGAGAGACAGAAATGGACGAGGCGGTAATTGACTGGAATTTTACTTCTTGACTTTTTCCTGCTCTTCAAGTTGGCCAACTCTCGACAGTATGCCAAAGGCCAAGGATCTGTTGCTTCACCTGGCTCAGTCTCTGTGCAATATGATTTTCAGTTGACTTCCCTAACTCCTTATTCTTATCTAGTGTTGCGGGGATGATACTTGAATTTGCAGGCTTGTCTGTCAGAAGATGAAGAGGCACTTACTACTTGTAGAATTTTAGCCTGAAGGATGTTTTATAAGTGGCAAGGGCTTTCTTTGTTAAGAAACATGGCCTCAGTGGGGATTTTATCAGACTAATCAGGCTCAGTTACAATATTGCCTCAGCTTAAGAGATTATGACTTACAGCTAATGTTCATTAAACTTGTAAGTAATCCAGGACCATCATTGTCACCTGGTTCTGTAGGAGGGATGTTGAAAGTAAGAGTTGACCATCTTATTCTTAAACCTACATCCAGGTTTTGTTTTTTCCCCTCTGTCGTGTAACACGAAACAAAGAATTTTGACTAGTGTAGTTACACTTACGTACAACATTGAACGTCAACACTACACCTGGTTAGTTAGTTATAAATGATTTGTTTAACCAGGCCTCTGAACTCTTTTAGGGTTCTTCTCGGGCTGGAAAAAGAAGGGGGGAAAGAGTACATAAAAAATTAAGTAGTTAAATAAATAAATAAATAATAAAAAAGGGGGGAAATAAAAAAAAAAAAATCAAGGAAAGAAAAAAAAGGGAAAAGAAGGGAGGGGAAAAAAGGGGGAAGATTATATTTTACTTATCAATTTAATTTTGTTTAAGAAGAGAATGATATTATTAATTGAAAAGTTATTACCTTCTGCTAGAATATCCTTTATTGATTTATTTTGTAAATAAGTATTTCTTGCATAATGCCATCTGGGACAGTCAGTCAAGATATGTTTGATTGTTATTGGGATGTTACATCTTTCACAAGTTATTGGGTTTGTGTGCGGAGTTGACATCAGATGACCATGTGTGAGTCTGGAATATCCTATTCTGAGTCTTGTTAAAATAACCTCATTAATTCTTTGCTTTTGGGTAGAAGAATGCCACTTTTTAACTTCGTTCTTAATTTGTTTTAGTTTGGTTTGAGGGGGTATATTTGTCCAATCATTTTGCCAATCCCTATAAATTAAGGGTTTAACTGATGCTAGCCAGTCTGATATGGGGGCTTTCGTAGTAGTTGGGGGGATTGTACAAGCCAATTTAGCAGCTTTATCTGCTTTCTCATTACCCTCAATGCCTACATGGGCTGGGATCCAACAAATTTGAACTTGAAGGCCATTTGTAATTAACTGATGAATTTCCCATTGGATATTTTGGACAAGGTGATTATTTGATTTAAATGATCCTATTGCTTCAATTGCACTTCTTGAGTCGCTCAATATGAGTGCTGAAGGAATTCCTTTTGTTCATGAGACTTACCTGCCAGATATATATATAGCTGTATTCTCCGAAGTCCGACAGAATTTCAAAACTCGCGGCACACGCAGTGGCCGGGCAGGTGGTTAGTACCCATTCCCGCCGCTGGGAGGCGGGTATCAGGAACCATTCCCATTTTCTATTCAGATTTTCTCTGTCGCCGGACTGTCAACACCTGTTGTCAGTTCCTCCGCCATTTGGATTTCGAAATTTGTTGTCACTTAAGTATTTTGGTTGTTTTTTGGTATTCAACTGGATCTGTGACTTGGCATACGCTCATTGTGGACCGTTTTTTATTTTGCTTTTGACTTTTCTTATAATTAAGATGTCTTACCTCTAGCTATTGAGTCTGTAGCTTGGGTGAATGTAAGGTGAGGCTATCGAAGACTTTGATAGTTCCTCACTCTTTATGTATGATATGTAAGGGTGTTCAATGCTCTATGATAATCGGTAATGAATGTGTGGGATTGTCTGAGGGTGAGTGGAAGAATATGAAGCCTATATGCTTAAATTGGAGCGTGATAGGCTGAGGAAATCTTCCTCCTAGAGTGCATCCTTAGATGGACAGTCAGGGTTTTCTCCTGCTAGTAACCCTGTAGTAAATTTTAGTACTAACCCTGTAGTTTGTTGCTGCAGAAGGTAATTCCCTGGCTCTCGTGTGGAGTCAATGCGTGCTCTTGAAACTTAAGTGAATGCAATTCAAACGCATAGTGTTAGTGCTAGTGCCCCTAGTGTTGTGGAGGGGGCGTCAGATCGGCCCTATAATGCCTCTAGGCCTGGACCTCTGTCGAACTCCCAGGACCAGGGAGGGGGCATGTCGAAAGCCGCATGAGGGTTACGGGGGCTTCCCACCGATCTGGCGTCCCTTCGGCAGGTCCTGATGACGCTACCCAGGCTGCCAGGGATCGTGCTCAGGCACGCATCCTGAAGGATTGCTTCTCGTCCTCCGACACGTCCTCCCCGCCTCGGGGTTGGAGCTCTCGGTTGGACTCTCGCCCTCTTAAGAGAAGCTTAGAGGAGAGGACGCTTCACGTCCTCTTCCTCTAGACGTTTGTACTCTTCCCCGAAAGTTGCGTGGATATTCCTCTGCAGAAGAGAATAAAGTGTTTTTCGAATGATGACGCTACTCGACCCCCCTGTCGCGCTAAGGCGAGGGCTAGAGCTTCTTCCCCTGTGGAAGGAAGTATACGTCTCTCGCCCCTTTCCTTCTCTCAGGTTCAGCCCTTCTCCCGAGAGAGTTGCTTCTCCAACGCGTAAGATTTTGTTGGGTTTGCAACAACAGCTGGATGCTCTCATGAACCTTTCAAGATTCGAATCTGCCTGTTAAGAGGTACAGACTTTCACCTTCGTCTCCTGTTTCATCTTCCTCGTCTGCTAGATGTTTTGGGGCTTCTCGTCTGTCGTCTAGAGAGAGTGTTTAGTGGCTTTCTATTCGTCTTCCCCGAGTTGAGGTGTTGGCCTTTTCTCTTGTCTCGCGCCAGGAGCGCGTCTTGCTCTTCGTGCGCTTCTCACGCTTCACGCGCGCCTCACCTTGACGCTCGGCGCGCGCCTAGCCATGACGCTTCGCGCGCGCCACGCTGTGACTCTCTTCTAGTACTTGCCACGGAGCCTCTCGTGCGTCACGCCATGACGCTCCGCGCTCGCTTCGCCGTATAGCTTCAAGTCTTGTGTTGACGCCGCTCCAGTTGTTCATCATGTCGCACAACTACCCGCTTCAACATCTGATGTCCTTCTTAATTTAGCCAGTACTTGCTTCGGCAGTACATATACTAAAATTGGAACGATACAGAGAAGATTAGCATGGCCCCTGCGCAAGGATGACACGCTAATCGTGAAATGTTCCACATTTTTTATGTTTACTATACGTACTCTAGTTGACGACTTCTTCGTTCGCGGGAGTTCCCGCTTACGTATCGGCGAATCGGAACTGCTTTACGTATCGGCGAATCGGAACTACTTTCTCCACTCACTCAAGACCCTCCAGCTGCGGAAGAACATCCTCTTTCGTCACAGCCTTTGTATGAAGAGAAACTTCTTCGTCTTCTTCTTCCTCTGATTTCAGACTGGCTTTTTTCTTAAGGATCTGTTTCCTGAGACTTTTCTACCTTCGGCTCCACTCTCTCCACCTTCGCAGTTGTCTTTGTCTTAAGGGGAGCGTTTGACGAAAAAATCAGAAATCAAATTTTCTGGGATATTTTATATATGGCATCATACATATCCTGACTATCTTCTCAGAAAGTTTTATTTAAAAGTTCGCCACAGTTAGGAGTTATAAACAAAACAGTAACCCTATCATAGTCAAATGACATTTTTCGTATAATGTAATGATATTGTCAGTATATCGGTGGTAATTTCCTTTTAGCTATGAAATAATAATATCTAATGCGATCTATGGCAACCTGTGGACCTAGTACGCAACAGCGAAAGACACGAATGCCGCAGGGCAGTCAGTGGCAGTCAGTCAGTAGCAGCTCAGAGCTTGACTAAGTAAAACGTCGCGCTGCCCAACCGGAGCCGTGTTTTGACACTCGCTTCATTTAGCTTCATTTAGCGAAGTTATATTATTTTGCAGGTCTATTTTTTTGGCTTTTCATTATGTCATAAAAACATCAAACTGTGTAACAGCAAGCAAATAAATACACAGAGAAGCAAAAAATATCGTTTTTCTCAAAACTAAAGTTATCGACATTCAAACTGCATCTCCTTCATAACGATTGCACCGATCTCAATGATACAAAAAGTAAACGAAAGCTAAATATTTGCCTAACAAAGGGGCTTCCATGGGAAGCAACACGAGACCCGCACCACGGGAGAGAGTTTTTTCCTGAAGGAATGTCACTTCCAAGAGAGGTAGCAAGTGACTCCTTTCATCTCCAGACTCCCTTTGCAACCAGGCTTCATTTTGCACAAGCCTGGAAAGAGTGAGGGGCAGACGTTTGGTCCCTCCTACTGTTAGAGAGAGGTTACTTGATTCCCTTCCTGTCTCCTCCTCCTTTGTTTTTTGTTTCCCAACTGCCTTCCTGTCAAACAGAAAATTGTTTGACCTGCTCGAACAGATGTTCGAGCGGAGAGCAGTGGAACAGGTCTTGGACTCGGTGTTCCCCGGGATTTTACTACAGATTGTTTCTAGTCCCAAAACTTTCAGTAGGCTGGAGACCCGTCTTGGACGTCAACAGGTCGAACAACTTGGTCCGGAAGGAAAAGTTCAAGATGGAGACCTCGCAGTCAATACTAGGAGCCCTTCATCCCGGGGATTGGATGGTATCTTTGGATCTCCAAGATACTTATCTTCACGCCCCAATTCATCCACGTTCGATGAAGTATCTCAGGTTGTCTTGGGGGACTAGACGTACCAGTTCAGGGCTCTCTGCTTTGGACTCTGCACAACGACCATACCACGTTGAAAACACCGCTTCTCGTCCGATCAGCGAAGTTAAGCAACGTTGGGTCTGGTCAGTACTTGGATGGGTGACCGCCTGGGAACACCAGATGCTGTTGGCGTCACATTTTGCTCCGAGGGTGTTTACACGTCTCATGAAAAACGTTGCGATGCAGTTGCACCTGTCGCACGTCAGGATCTCACTCTACTTGGACGACTGGTTGATTCGAGCGTCGTCGAAGCGAAGGTATCTGGAGGACCTTCAGTTGACTCTGCAACTCGTGAAGTCCCTGGGACTTCTGGTCTGTGGAGAAGTCGCAGCTGATCCCCTCACTGTCCATTGTGTCTGGGAATTCAGATCTATTCAGCGGCTTTTATAGCGTCTCCGTCGCAAGAACGGCAACTTCGATGTACGTAAAAGTCTCGGCCTTCTTGGAAAAGGAAACATGCTAGGTGAAGGAAGGAATGAGTCTGCTGGGGACCATTTCCTCGCTGGAGAAGTTTGTTTTCTGGGGAGTCTGCATCTCAGGCCTCTTCAGTTCTTTTTGTTGGAGAACTGGCAAAGCAAGGAAGACTTGAAAGAGGAATTGAGAATTCTTCCTTATATAAAGAGGATCTGTGGTGGTGGCTCGATCCAACGGAATTGCAGAAAGGGATCTCCCTCAAGCTTCTGAACCCCAACCTAGTGTTGTTTTTCCGACGGGTCGTCAACAGGTTGGGGGGCAACACTAGAGGGAGAGGAAGTGTTAGGAACCCGGAGAGAGGAACAGGTGTCCTGGCACATCGACTTCAAAGATTTGGCGGCTATCTTTTAGCTCGCCAATTCTTCGAGGTCCAAGTTTGCAATCGTGTAGTTCTAGCAAACTCGGACAATACTACTTGTTCCCTGTTCAGCCTTGCAAGAGAGATTATTCTTTGAGCCTATGCTCGCAACATTTCGATTCTCACAAGTTTTGTTGCAGGGGTCGAAAATGTTCGAGCAGACCTGCTCTGTTGGCGCCATCAACTCCTGCCGAAGGAATGGACCCTTCATCAGGAGGTTTGCCAAGATTTTTGGAAATTTTGGGGTCGCCATCTTGTGGATTTTTTTCACGACCTCAAGAACAGCGAGGCTCCTTCTATAAAGCTCATCTGTACTCGACCCTGGGGCAGTTGCGATAGTTGCTCTTCCCTGGGATTGGACGGGAATAGATGTTTACGCCTTTTTCCCCGTTCTAAATTCTGGGAGAAGTCATACGCAAGTTCGCGGCCTCACAAGGGACGAGGATGACTCTCATCCCCACGTTTTGGCCTTCGAACCACTGGTTCTCGGAGTTTCTCTTCTGGTTGGTAGACGTTCCGAGGACCCTTCCTATGAGAGCAGACCTGCTCATACAAACCCACTTCACGAGATATCTTTGAATCTCCCCGCTCTGAACCTGACTGCTTTCAGACTATCGAAACTTGGTCAGAGCGAAGGGGTTTTTCTGGCCAGGTGGCACGGGCCATCGCTAGAGCCAGAAGTTCTTCATCTAAAGGATATATCTAGCGAAGTGAGCAACCTTCAAAGGTTGGTGTAGAAAGAAGGGCTTTTCCTCTTCCTCTATCACTGTGAGCCAGGTTGCGGATTTTCTCCTTTACGTAAGAGAAAAACTCGATATAGCAGTTCCGACTATCAAGTGTTATCGGAGCATGCTTTCGATTGTATTCAGACACAGAGGATTAGCTTTGTCTGACAATAAGGACCTCCACGATCTTACGAGCTCTTTCAAGACGTCCAAGGTTCCTCAGCTAATTCCCCCTGCTTGGAACTTGGACGTAATGCTCAAGTTTTTGATGTTTAGTCCTTTTGAGCCTCTCCACTCTGCATCTCTTAAGGATGTTACTCGAAAACGGCATTCCTCGCGGCTCTGGCGGCGAAGAGAGTGAGCGAAGTTCGAGGCCGTCATGTGGGCTTCAAGGAACACAATGCTGTCTATTCTTTAAGCCCTAAGTTCTTGGCTAAGAATGATAGGTCTTCTAACCCTTGGCCTAGACACTTTGAAATTAAAGGTTTAGCAGACCTTATTGGACAGGAACCTGAGGGAGTTCTATGTCCAGTTAGAGCTCTCAAGTACTACCTTAAAAGAACACAGGACACTCGTGGTCCCTCGGATATTTTATGGTGTTCTGTGAGGCAACCAGTTAAACCTATGTCGAAGAATGCACTGGCATTCTTCATTAGGGACGTCATTAAGGACGTACACTCTAGTTGTGACGACTCCAACTTCAAGTTGTTGAGAGTTAACGCTCACGAGGTGAGGGCAGTTGCTACCTCCATGGCGTTCAAGAAAAATATGGTACTCAGTGACATTCTTAGTGCCACATTTTGGCGAAGTCAATGCGGTGTTTGCCTCACACTCTTGGCAAGATGTTTAGGTAGCATACGAAAATTGCTTTTCGCTGGGACCATACATTGCTGCTTCCGCAACCTTGGGGACAGGGGGTAACTCTGATCCTATCCCCTTTTTAATTGTGTTTTTATGGTTGTTGGGTCGACTACTGGAGGCAGTCTTCCCAATCCTTTGCAAACTAACGCTTTAGGTGTTGGTTAGGTGGTTAGTAATGCTCTTTTGTCCTCTTTGTATGGTCTATGATCTAGTCACATTGTGGTCACGCCCCCGTTGACAGATCATCTAGAAGTCGCCAGCTATATAGGTCACTACCTCGCTGGGGTCTGTAGTAAAGCAGAAGCAGACTAGAGTGACAGTAACCACTCAGTCAGCTATGCTATCAGATAAGGAGCCAAAATAATTTTACCAATAATTGGTTTTTTCCCTATTTCTTGGCTGTCTCTACCCCCCTCCAAAGGTGGTATTCAGCTATATATATATCTGGCAGGTAAGTCTCATGAACAAAATGATATTTTAATGATAAAATAAAGTTTGTTCATACTTACCTGGCAGATATATATATTCATATTGCCCTCCCTCCTCCCCTCAGGAGTCAGTGGCGTTAGAAAATCTGAATAGAAAATGGGAATGGTTCCTGATACCTGCCTCCCAGCGGCGGGAATGGGTACTAACCACCTGCCCGGCCACTGCGTGTGCCGCGAGTTTTGAAATTCTGTCGGACTTCGGAGAATACAGCTATATATATATCTGCCAGGTAAGTATGAACAAACTTTATTTTATCATTAAAATATCATTTTTTGTTATAATCTTGAGAGCCAATTGTATGGCTGTTAATTCAGCTGTAAATACTGACGATATTAGAGGAAGGCCCATTTGGATAGTTTTATCACTTGAATAGGCTGATGAGCCCACTCCAGCTTCATTTTTGGATCCATCTGTGTAGATTATGAAGGGATTACCCTTCCGTCTTATGTGTTCCATGGCATGTTGATGGTACATTTCTGTGTTGAACATATATTTCTTTGAAAGATATGATAAATATGTGCATATTTTTGCCCTTTTTAGTGTCCATGGTGTGATCCGATTTATTTCTTGGGTAAATTTGGGTATCGTCTTATGTAAATTCAATAGATGATTAGTTTTTTTTAGTAAATGAGTTTTGATTTGGGTTATTATTTGTATTTTGATTGAGAAATTTATTTGATACAGGAGATGTGCCTGCTTGAAGGGATAAGCCTCTTTTTAAAGTAATTAGATCTCTGTAATATTTTAGAGGCAGCTGGCCTGCTTATGCTAGGACAGAGACAGTTGGAGATGAGCGGAAGGATCCTGTACATATACGTACTTCCTTGTGATGTAAAGCACCTAGAGATTTTAGAGTTGCTTCTGAGGCAGTTGAATAAATTGGACAGCTATATTTTATAATTGATAGTACTGTAGCATTGTACAACATTAACATTGTGTCTCATCCTGCACCCCATTTGGTGTGTGAGATTTTCTTTAATAAAGTAAGGGCTTTAGATCCTTTGGCTTTGATATATTTGACATGATCTTTCCAATTTAAATGTTGATCAAAAATTATACCCAAATATTTAACACTATTGCACATTTTGTCTCTTCATTATAAAGATATAACTTAATGGTTTGTTGTTTCAACCATCTTTTGTCTTTGTAGAAGACAATGCCATTTGTTTTATTTACCGACAACTTGAAGCCTACGGAGTTGGTCCAAGTGGTTATATTATTTGTTGCTATATTAAGTATTCTTTGAGCATGTCTCAAAGAATAACTTGAATAATAAATTACAAAATCATCCACATACAAACTATTTTGTACACCCTCAGGCAGGTTCATAGTAATGTCATTTATTGCTAGGGCAAATAAGATGCAGCTCAAAACACTGCCTTGGGGGATACCCTCCTCTTGTACGTAGCAATTTGAATATGTATTTTCTATGCGTACTTGAAATGTACGATTTGTTAAAAAATTATTTTTATAAATATTGGAAGGTGACCTCGAATATCAGATTTATGGAGTTTGTGCATAATATTGTATCTCCATGTGGTATCATACGCTTTTTCTATATCAAAGAAAATACCCATTGTCTTTTCAAATCCTTTTTTAATATGATCTATTTGAATTAACGGGTCTAGTGTAGATCTACCAGCTATTGATCCCGATTGGGTAGGTGATAAAATTGAATGTTTTGTTATGACACTTGTTAATCTCAAACTAACCATTTTCTCCAAAAGTTTGCACAAGCAACTTATTAGAGATATTGGCCTATAATTAGTGGGGTTACTAGGGCCTTTTCCTGGTTTACCCATTAGAGATATTGGCCTATAATTAGTGGGGTTACTAGGGCCTTTTCCTGGTTTACCCATTAGAGATATTGGCCTATAATTAGTGGGGTTACTAAGGCCTTTTCCTGGTTTACTGATGGGTATGATTATTGCATGTCTCCATTTAGTTGGGAAGACATATATTAGCCATATGTTATTTTATAATTTTAATAAGAATTCTTTAGCTAGTGTGGCTAAATTCTGGATCATTTCAAAAGAAATCATATCATGCCCCGGAGCTGATGATCGACATGATTTTAGGGCAAAATTAAGTTCATTCATATTGAATTCTTGGTTATAATCAAGGTCCTCATCAGTTTCAAAATTGAGTGTATGATTTATTTTTCGTGTTCTAATTCTTTTGAAATGTTCATCTAAATTAGAATAAGCACTAATATCTTCTATATGTTTGGCTAATATATTTGAAATATCTTGTAGGTTATGATTTAGTTTGCCATTATATAGTATTAGGCTTCTAGGTGGTCTTACATGTTTACCATTGATTTTACGGATTTTGTGCCATATTTCCTTAATTGAAGTATTTGGTGACAACTCCGAAATATAATTTTTCCACGACTGAGCTTTTTCGAATATTATTGTTTTTCGAAATTTTGCATTATATTTATTGAAAAGTGGTTTAATGTGATCAATAGTTATACTTATAACTATTATCTTGTTTAGTTTGTTTATATTACAAGGGCCTTTATTAAGGGTGTTTAATCTAGACTTTAGTCTACTCAAATTACGTGCCAGTGTGTGTTTGGTTCGATTTAAGAGAGATAAATTATTAGACCACCATGGAACGGGGGATATATTAGGGGTTGAAGAAGTTTTGTGGATGCATTTATCTGCAGCACTGATTACAAAACCTGGTAAAGCTTACTAGATGTCAGGGCAGTGGAAAGACCATCGAAGATGCCTAGCAGCCCTATCCCTGGTCAGAAACAGAGTCATAGTGGAAAGATTGCTTCCTTGAGGGAAATGAACAACGTGATATTGGTCTGATAATTCATTCTGTGGAAGGACAGGGTTTTTGGCGATTGGGGATTCAGAAGAGCAAAACTACCCACAGAGTGGCCATTACATCTGCAAGTCTGACAGTTGCTGTGGGATTAGAGGAGCACTCAAATAAGTTTGGCCTGATTCAGACTCATAGGCATTTCACCTCTATCTACTCTAAGGAAGTATTGAGCAAATTTCTTGTTCAAGAATTGCTTAGTGACTCCTGTAGAGCCCTAGTAGCCTCAGAGCAATGATTTTTTAACTTTCTAGCTGTCTCGGTAGTTGATTTCCGTTAAGAATTTCATGCACTTCCACTAACTTCTGCATCTCACACTTAACTGCTTGGAGATGCTCGACTGTCTCCTCCCAAAAGGGGATTTTCAAAGGTATCATGGGTTCTATCCTTAATCAATTGAAGAGCAACCGTGGCCTCGTGTCAGAAGCTCAGAAGCAGCAGTTTGTGTATTGCTCAGATGGCTTTCTAGGCGAATTTTCAGCACCTGGAACCTTGTAGTCTTCAGAGTTCATCTGCTTTCTTGGATATACTAGTAAGACTTTTTCGCTGTCTACTTTCAAGGTTATTGTTCCATACTTTCCTTGGTACTACGTCGTGCTATTAGATCTGGCTGATGATCAGCACCTTAAGGTTTTGAAAGTTGAGATGGAAGTTCCTTCAGCTCAGTAGTGTATCAGCCTCTCTCTGGATTTAAACTCTGGGCAAAAGTTTATCTGCAGATTCTTTTGAGCCTCTGGAATGAGTTCCATTGAATTATTTACTATGAAACTTCTTTTATTCAGCACTATCAACAGTTAAAAAGTATATTTATTGCAAGCACTCTCCTTAAGGTTGTTGTAAGGGAATGCTATCTTATCTTTTTGCATCACAGCTGAGATTGAGGTTAAGACTAAGTTTTCAGAGAATTGTAAGAATTCCATATAACCTCTGGTGGGGAAGAGGAGGAAACAATTCTCTGTCATTTTTGGGCAATTAAAACTTACTTAGATAGGTTAAGCCTGAAAGAGGCTGTTATCCTTTTATTTTGTGATTTTAGAACATAGAACATCTGTATCAAAGGTTAACCCTGGAGGAGGCAATATTAACTGTTTGTATTGTGGTTTTAGAAAACCTAGATGCCCTTGTCAAGGTTTAAGCCTGGAAGAGGCAAAGTTAACCAATTATTTTGTGGTTTAGAAAACCTAGCTGTCTTTGTCAATGGTTAATCCTGGAAGAGGCAAAGTTAGCCTTTTGTTTTGTGGTTTTAGAAACCTAGAACATCTTTGTCAAAGAACACGAGGTTCCCTTTGATGTATTTGATTAGACTAGTGCATGAGAACTAGCTCCATACCTTTTACCTTTATTGAAGGTAAACATAATGTGGGAGCTGTTGCAGCTTCATATAGTGTTATGACAATTTGTTGCTTGAGGATGGGATTAATGCACTGCAGTAGAAATGCAGTTTAGTTTTGCCCACTCACTACCTTAAGTATGCAGAATCGTGTTTGAAAACAGTAAAACCCTTAGTCCGCTATTAGTATCAGGTAGTCTTTTCCTGAACCGAAGAAAGACAATCCTTTAGGCTCTTTGTTTTAAATCCCAGGTTTTAATATTTTGGGAGCATGAAGGTACATGTGTTGTAGAGGAGGGTACTTTTATATCATAAAGGTATTTATGTTTAGTGACTGTTGCCTTATAGGGCTTTTGGACCCAGGTGCAGGGGTCCCCTCACACCACTTCTCTCTCATTCTGGCTGAATTGAAGCGGTTTTCTCCGCAAGGCTGCTCTTCACTGCACATGTATGAGAGCCTTGCTCCCTGAAAGGAATCTAACTTCTGGTGGTAGTAAGATCCAGAAAGGATTCCAGATCAGGTAAGAATGTTTTAGGTTTCATGCAAGAAACCTTTAGCTCAATTGGCTGAGCAGATTTGGTCTAGCTGCACTACCCACCATCCTCCTTTCAATGTGGGAATTGGCTAACTTTAACAGTAAGATTCATCCCAAATAATATAAATTTTCATAATAAAATTTATTATTTGGGTACTTACCTACTGTTAAAGTAGACCCCACCCAGCCTCCCCACAACTTAGTGGGCTGTCAAAGAGAATTCTGACAAGAGCTTACTTAAGCGTTCGAAACACACATGGTGGACAACAGGTGAACTAGACAGTCATCTGGGCAGCCATTCGGTTTTAATATTGATAATATTGTTTTGGCTTTAAAAATAGTTCTGCAGCTCTGCAAACCTGTAAAATTTGAAACAGGTTTTATCCTTTTTCAAAATTGTCATTTGCCAGTTACTGCATGTTACACCTCAGTTTAGCATATTGATATGAACTAGCAATTTAGTCTCATTTCTTGGTATTGTTCAAGCAATTTTATTTGATTAATGAAAATTATATTTGAACCTTTGGTAGTTAATGTTGTCAAAAAAGGTAAAGATATTGTTACTTTCTGGATGTCACAGTTTTATCATGAGTAGTTACGTATAAATTTAATTGTATGTAACTTTTAAACAAGGAGGTATATGTTGAAAAATAGTTTGGTTGCTAATTTGTCATTGTCACAATGTACTGTACTTGTATGGTTGTAGGTTGAAACAAAAAGCTTTTCTCAACTGTGACAGCTATGGTATTCAAATAGGTTTTAAATGCATTGAAAGCTGACTTTAATGGTCACCTGAATCAGACATAATTGGTTATGTAAGCTAGTGTTGGCAGTTACGAGTTTTATCACATTTCAAGTGAATGTGTAACTTGAGGGAAAGCACCACACAAGCATAACATTCAAATACATAAAAGTATGTAAAA
Organism: Macrobrachium rosenbergii; assembly: GCA_039081455.1. NCBI lineage: Eukaryota > Metazoa > Arthropoda > Malacostraca > Decapoda > Palaemonidae > Macrobrachium > Macrobrachium rosenbergii. The sequence goes on from JANJGK010000807.1 coordinate 34,257, forward strand.
GTACTTGATTGCATGAAAGTAAAAGTGCAACCCAGATTAACTTCTGCAGTAACAGATTGAGACTAGATTTTGAAATTAAATGCCGCATCAACCTTTGAAAGTCATAAGTAAGATCTGATTTTCTATCTGTATCTTCATAGTTATGATTATGCATCATTCAGTTGCCTAAAACCCGATTGCTTTTGTTCATTTATTTAGTTTTCAAACTGTATTGGCACTGATGTGTTGCTGAAAGATGTTTAGTCTTACATTAAACTGCATAAAACTTAGTGCCACTTTGAATCCATCAAGACTTGAATCTTTATAGTTTTTGGTTAAATTATTCAGCATCCCTTGAGCCTATTGTTTGTGATAGATCACGTATGTTATGTTTTAGTATCAAACTGAATCACCGTCTGATTTTCATTTTACACCATTAAATGTCAAAATAAACGGAGAATTAGCTTTATATTGGAAATTTAGTCACCAGGAATATGATGCCAGGTAATAATTGATTCTTGTAGGTTTAGTGTATGCAGAATCTTAGGAAATTTATCAATGGCATGAGTGCTGGTAGGGTTGACAAAAGCATTTTGTTAAACTTGTTTAAAGAAGTACCTCTCTTGGTGTGAAATTGTATGTTTAAATTTGAGAGTAAGATTGTACTAGATATCAGGAACATGTCTTTCATCCATAGCTCTGCATAGTTTTAGGCACTGCACACACTAATTTGTGGAAGGTAAATTTTACCTAAGGAAAGGTGTTCATGCCATTTCTAATGAAAGAGTGATTTTGCTCAAGTGTTAGTGACAGTGGCAGTTACTTCATATATAATACTGTAATCAGTATTTCTTTTATTAAATGTTTTTCATTTTCAGTAAGGACTTAAGGTCTATCCTGAACTGAAGTAGGGATTCATTTGTAGTTCCAAAGTAAGGATTATGTGAGGGGTGTTTGATATTTGAAATAATCCCCATGGCAGGTAGTGCCGTCAGTGCACCTCACATGGTGCATTGTGGGCATTACTTGTGGTTCTCTTTAGGGTCCCTTCGGCCCCTAGCTGCAGCACCTTTCATTTCTTTTACTGAACCTCTGTTCATAAGCTTTTTTGCTTTTGGCCATTGGCCTAAATTATTCATTCTGTTCTATTCTATTCCGTAAGCTTTATCTCCACCTTACTTTCCACCCTCTCCCAACAATTCTTTCAACATTATTTTCAGGACTGAATGATCTCATAGGTCCTAGTGCTTGGCCTTTGGCCTAAATTTTATATTCCATTCGGGCATTTGAAAATAGGATTAATCTAGTCCTGTATCAGGAGGGAGTTTTCACCATTTATGACTGGTATTTTTCTTGATCTGTTAGTTTTCTTTGAAATAGTGTAGGGTTGCGACTTCCATGAATCTTGAAGTTAAGTGTTTTAAGTTTAGTAATTAGTAACTCTAAAGTCTCAATATCAGGCACTGGTGATGTGGGGAATCACTAGTATATTCGGAATTAAAATTCTAAAATTTGTACAGTATAGTTTAGTCCACTACACTTGCCCCCATAAACATTGCACATAACACATTAAATTTAGCATCTGAGAACTGACAAATGGATTTTTTAATATAAGTTGCATGTTAGAGTAAGTGAAACCTATTAAAAAATTGTATTATTAATAGATTAACAAAGACCACTTAGTTGTCAATACTTTAATCAAACCATTGAGACAACATACCTAACTCACAGACTACACTTTCAAAAAGTTGTAACTTATTTTATTGTACAGAATATTGAGGCAACTATGAATTGCAGGAAGCTTAAACTTGAACATTTCATATGTTGATATCCATTATATTTTTCCCTTTGAAATTTTGCCCTGTCATATGTACAAATTTCCATGTTTTTCGTAATTTTGAATTTTAGAAATAAGTATGTAAAGGTGATTATTGTTCAGTACATAAAAGTATATTCTTACTAAAGATATGGTGTTAACCAGTAATGTCTTCAGAGATATTCTGTGACCAGTTTATTATTTTAGCTCTGGTCTGGTTAAGTTACCAACTACATAATAACAACAATTCAGGATACTGTACTCTGTGATTAAAATGATTAATGATATTTTTCCAAAGTAAATAAACAGTGCCTTGAGCTATTCAGGGATGGAATAGTGTAAGTAAGCCTAAGTCTCAGATTACTGTAATATACCATGACATCATTACTGTACTTAATTACTTAAGTAGCACCTCAACATAATAGACACTTTGAGTGTCTAGCATTCTGATGAGCAACAAAGCATGTTAAAGTAACAAAGACCCTAAACTATAGCTTGCACTTGAATATTTTCTAGATATCTTACAATTCACAGCAATTCCACTTATTCACAGCAATTCCACTTAGTACCTAACTAAACCAACCTGTATATTGCACTTGAGAAGCAATTGAAGAGATTTATTTATAAATGTATGTCATCTAAAATGGTAGCCCAGCAATAAGTAATGTTAACAATATAGCTGATAGGTACAGAAGTCCTCTGATTTGAGGTTTTACTCTAATAAATTCAGATTTAATTCTTGCATGTGTATTTAATATCAATTTTAAAATTCTGTAAATTTTCACTAAGTTATGGTTAAGATGTGTTCTTGATATAACTTCAAAAAAGTATGTTGAACCAGTTTTTTTAAATTATATATGTATGTTAATACAGTATTGTATTAAGAACATCTGTACTAAATTAGTCATGTATAACAGCTATCATTTAGCCTTAAGATGATGTTTGTCTAAGTTCTAATTTAGGTGTCAAATAGTGCCAGTGTTTTCCAGTACAAAATTTTCATGATATTTAGTAAGCATACTTGCCAAGCATGTCTTCTGTAAGCAGAATTGGAATGAATTATTTTATTTATTTATTTATTTTTTTTTGCATTGTATTTAAAATAAACATGATAGTTCCCATTAGTAAAGCATGTCTTCTGTAAGCAGAGTTGGAATGAATTTTTTTTTTGCATTGTATTTAAAATATACATGATAGTTTCCATTAGTACAATCAATAATGTTATTTCAGTTTTTTTGTTCAACTGTCAGTACATTAGGGTACTGTAACTTTGTGATCTGTATTCAGTCTTCTTGATTTGTATTCAGTCTTATAATTAGACCTGACAGTGCAAGATTTTTTTCTTTTAATTTTTGCATCTTACATAAGATAGACATGATAGTCCCTATTAGTAGAATCAGTAATGTTGTGTAAGTACTCTATTTAACTGTCAGGACATCAGGGGACTGTTGACTTTGTGATATGTAAGAGTTTTGTGTTAAATATTTTTTTCTGTCCAATGGAAAAGGCTAAATGAAAAAATTTTCTTGAGTGTTACATTATTCACATTCATGTAACTGACTTGTCCTGTGATAATATTTTGAAAATTTAATTTTTTCAAAACTAGGTCCTAGACTGGCTAGAGTACAGAGGTTCTTCCAGTATGAAGTGTGTTGTGTAGTTAGTTAAAACTGGAAAGATTACAAATAAAGAACCCCTCTGTGTTAGCATTGCAGTGGCCCAGGAAGAGAGAGAGCAGTGTGTTCTGGTAGCCAAGTGGATGTAAAGTCTCCATTAGAGCAAAGGCCTCAGAACATTTGTAATTGGTGTCTATCAGGCGTATTACAGAGATGGATAAAGCACTTGGCTTCTATTGCTTAACAAATGTTGACATTTGTTCTGCCATTGCTGTAATACTGGTTTTATTTTCAGCTGATGGAATTTGAGTGAAGAATGATGTTTGAGGGTAAATGTAACTGATAAACAGTCCTTCGTGATACTGCTCATGTTAAATGTGTGTGCCTCTGTTCATTTATTATGGCTGCTCACGATAATTAGTTAATGTTTTCCTTCTAAATGGTCTGGTATGTTTTGATATGAAATTTCTTGCCTAGATTGCATACTATTTTGGAAGTTATAACTACGATGCTTTATAGCTGACAGGAATATGCTCTGTTTGTCCTAGTAATTTAGAATGTTAAATTTTAAAAGCAATGGCTTCTTTGTTTTTGGCAATTTTGCAGTTGGTTCACCCCTTAAAGATAAATTAATGCTTGTTAATATTGTTATTATTTAGTTTATCATAGAGAAGTTTCAAAATATGTCTTGTATTCCTGCCAAATGTATTTGCAGATAAAAGGATTAGTTCTTAATTCAATTCAAATGTCATACTTAAGTCTTGCTTAGCAATACTTTAGTTACATTTTGTGCCGCATGCTGTCTTTGTCAAAAGGGGGTACCAGCTTGTGACTTAAACATCCTCCTCAGTCTCAAGTTTCTCAATCAATTTTGTGCTCGAAATAAAGAATGGATAAAATACCATAATGTACATCTTAGACATCTGCCTGTGTGATAAATTCTCCTGTCTCATAGTTGGTGATTAGTTAGTGCAAGAAATTGCTGGATAAATCCATTTTGTGATGTATCCATGAATGTTGAAAGGTGGATGAAATTACTGTTGGATGGAAAGTTTCATAGGTTCCTGATCCAGTTTTAAATGTGGTTATTCATGTTAAGCTTACTAGTCTCTAATTAGTATTCAGACTGAATAAAAAGGTTTCAGTTTCATGAAGGTTTTCTAACCTCTGTGCCTGAAAGAACTAAGAAGGCATCCTCCATAGCCTCGTTATGTACTACATAGGATCTTATGGACAAGATGCCTATTGAGATCTTAGTTGTGAGTTCAAGGTTTGGCTGATAATAGCAAATAAAGTAAGATTTGGTCAGTGTTTTGGTGTTTTGTGCATCAGTATTTCTGAAGTTTTTCTACCTCTGGTGTTATGGTAGTTAGGTTTTCTCAAATCACATTTCCTTCCAAGTAGGTCTTGGTAAGATTAGATGTCCATTCTGGGTAGTGGATGTTAATTTTCTCATTGCTTCAAAGTTCCTTGCCATTTAACAGTCACAGCCTCCTTAGCATTGTACATGTCAGGTTTCATTTCGAGAAACTGCATAGATTGAATTAAACCATCTGCTCCAAGTGGGCAATTTGTTATTGTCACAAAGTGACCTAGGTAACTGCATCAATATGTTTCTGTATGTCTCCGTTATTGAAGAATTTGATGGCAGACCGAAGCACATGTAAGTGGTGTAGGCAGCATACTGACATTAAGTTTAAGAGGTTTTTGAAAGTGAATTGCTGTGGATCTGGTATCCCCTCCCATACCAAGCAATATTGTCATTGTGGGAGGGCTTCGGGGCTAGGGACCTTGGCCTGATGTTGGGAGCTGGACCCTCCTCCAGCTTTGGATTTTGGTCCTGTGCTCGACCAATTTTGGCTTGGTTTCTTAATCCATTTTATCACTCTTCTTTCCCACTATCCACCAGTCCGTTTCCTCTGTCCTCCCCCATCCCTTAGGTGTGAGTGTCTGTGCTGTGAGGGTAGAAGACCAACTTTGGGTTGGTCCTTAATGGTCTCCTGGACGCTATAGGGCACAGCGTCCTTGTTTTTTCTGTTATACCCTTACTCCTTTATGCAGGGCTCTCAAGGAGTGGACTGTATATTTCCCTAGCATATGACCGATAATGGAAATCAAACAAATTTTAAGGGGTTGGGGACTGACCCTGCTCACAATCAGTCCCGGATTTTTTGGGCTTTTCTGACTTAGCTAGTTTAGAGACCTCGAGCCAGACTACTCCCCCAGAAATCTCCTCATCCCTTTCCTCTGTTACCATGTCACCTGTCATCTCGGCACATGATGCCCCATGCTCCCTTTCCACTAGTTCATCTTTGGTGACTACTCTACAAGCTTATGAACCACAGCATTCTACCATGAAACAAGGGACCACTACAGCACCTTTTCCTCAAAAAAATTTTCTTAACGCTTCAACTCCATCCTCTTCTACCCACCTTCAAATGTCGTCCAGTACTCGCCCAACCTTTATGTCAACCGTCTTTTGGACCCCAGAAGTTGGACAAGTACTTCATCATCCCCCCGAACACTCCCTACCCTAACAATACACCACTTTCAAAAGTGCCTGCTGAGATGGGTAGGAATGGTGAAATTCCTAACAAGACGCGACCACTTACATCTTTTTATGGTGAAAACAGAGGCTCAGGCTGAAGCAATGTCCACCCTCAAAGACCTACAAGGTAATGTCTTCCCTACCACTCCACATCCTCACCTCAACAAGTTCACTGGAATAGTGGTGATACCCTCTGAGCAGTGCCCAGTTGACAATGTCAGCTTGAGTGACTGCTCAACAGATCTCAAAGAATTCCTAAGTGACCGCCGTGAAGTTCTCTGCATTACTTGCTACATTCTTGGGGACAAGAGCAACAGGAAATATCCAAAAAATTTTGCAAAGATCACATTCAAGGGGCAAGATGTATACTGTACTTTGGAGGTTAACATTACGAAGTCCAAAAGTATATTCCTCCCCCACATCATTGCCAAAAGTGCTGGCGCTGTGGCCACCCAGTCAAATTTTGCAGATCACAAGCTAAGCACGCTGCCCCATTTGCAGCTCACCTGACCATGATCAAGCAAATTGCCACTCACAAGAGCATAACTGCGCCAGTTGTGCTGGCAAACATAATTTTTTTTTACTGTGATTGCCCTGTCAACAAGTTTGAATCAGAGGTGGCTGCCATCTGCTTCAAGCATGGATTGACCCTGAAAGAAGCTAGAGAGGAGGCTCGCTGCCTTGGCTTTAGCATTGTAACCCTGGCCCAGACCGTGACAACAGCAAAGCAAACAAGCAAAACTGCCGCCAATACTGTACATATTACGCCACAACTAACCCCTCCCCCCTCCTCCTCCTCTAATTCTCCAGTCCACCAGCACCTCTAATACTTCCTTACCCTTATCGCTTTCTTTGCCCTAGCGGCTGCATACCTCTAAAGCACCATCATCCACCACTTCTTCCTCTCTTCTTCTCTCAAGTGTATCGTTGTCAAATCCTTTTGAGGTGATAAATTCAGAAACACCTACTTCTACATCCTTATTTTCCCTTCGCTCACTCCCAAAGCTTCCCCTCCTTAACACAACCCCCCCACAAAGAAAAAAATGCAAATTTGGGACAACTCCAAAGACCAATAACAAATTCTCCCCTTCCGAGTTTTCCCAGTCACCTGTTTACCCTCCACCCAAGAAAACCCTTACACCCAAGTCGCCTTTAGAAACCATGAAGGACATTGAGGATTACATAAATCAACCCTTTATCACGATTCCAAATCCAACCTCGTCCCCCACCTCCTCTCACACAAAATATGCTACTGTTCATCATACCACCACTGAGGTCAACCCTCCTGCTATCCTTCCCCCCACTCTCATGCCAGTTACCACAGAACCTCCACCTTCCTCACCTTTCCCCCTACCTGTCTCTTTTCCCTCCCACCAACTCCACACACAAATCCAATAACTTGTGAAAGGTGTAACATCCCAATAACATTCAAACACATCTTGATTGACTGTCCCAGATGGCAGCATGAAAGAAATACTTATTTACAAAGTAAATCAATAAAGGATATTCTAGCAGAAGGTAATAACTTTTCAATTAATAATATCATTCTCTTCTTAAACAAAATTAAATTGATAAATAAAATATAATCTCCCCCCTTTTTTCCCTCCCTTTTTTTTTTCTTTCCCTCTTGATTTTTTTATTTTAATTTCTTTCCCCTTTTTTATTATTTAATTATTTATTTAATTACTTAATTTTTTATGTATTCTTTCCCCCCTTCTTTTTCCAGCCCGAGAAGAACCCTAAAAGAGTTCAGAGGTCTGGTTAAACAAATCATTTATAACTAACTTTCCCACCCAACCTTCTACTCAGACCTCTGTACAGAGAAAAAGTATCCTTGACTGCTTTACCACCAGGTTGTATCCGCGAGTCTCTCTCTTCCTATCCCTCCTCACCTTTAAACTTCCCTTCTGCAGATGACTCACCCAAAATTCCTGACTCTCACCTGTCCCTGCTTAATACTGAAGACAGTCCATCCCCATTTAGCAACCCTACCTCAACCATACCAACTGTAATATCACATCATATATCTCATTCCCATTAATGTCTGTACTCAGGTGGAACATTCGAGGATTCTGATCCCACAGACATGATCTCAGATATCTCCTCTCATGATACGAAGCTGCAGATGTCTCCAAGTCCCCTAAAGGAACTGGGGCTGCTGTCCTCTTCCCCACAAAACATTTCCAACTACTGTTACCACCTGTGGCAAGCATACTTACAACAGAATTATATGCCATTTTGTTTGCACTAAAACAACTTCTAATCTACCCCTCATCAACCTTTGTTATTTTCACAGACTGCTGATTCTTTATCCCTCATTCAATCTATTGACTGTACCCATCCTGTCGTCCGTGAAATTCAAGATTGTCCCTTTCATATTTCAATCTGGAAAAAACTAATCTGCTTCTGCTGGACCCCAAGCCATGTGGGCATCATAGGAAATGAGCAAGTGGACTCTTTGGCCCACTCTGCAGGTTGTTGGGATGCCCACATTTCAAAACCATCCCATATTCAGATTGCTTTCCATTCTTCCTTAACTACCCTCTACTTCGCTGGCTGTCTTTCTTGTCCAGTATCTCAAATAACAATCTCAGCACAGTTAAACCTTCCATACTACGTCTTCATCTACCAACCAATAATGTTGACCATACTGTATCTATAATCAACATAACATAGCACATATGGTCTTGAAGGCCTGGTGCTTGATTGATATTAATCAGTTCTTGATTTGGTATGTGTTGAATATGGCAATGTGTCACGATTTTAAATGACTGTAGTTTGATTGCCAGTACTTTGACATTCCAATAAAAGTACTGATAATATGAAGCAATATCTATCCCTAAAAATTTCTCAGTGTGGATGTCAATATGTCAGTTTTATTTCAGCTTTGGAATTTCACCTTCTGGGGTTATATTTGAAATGAGTTCTGTCCATTCTCTGGAACTTGTGTGCACTTTCATCTAGAATTTGCATGTGGTTTAGGTCTTCATTTTTGTTATACTGTATGCCATTTTTGTATGATTTCTTGGGTTTTCCTGCTGGCTTCTTTCTACTTGCATATTCACTGTAATACCTCATACTTATGTGCTTTGCCTACTGTACGTAACAAATTTGTGTGTTCTGTCTAGCCATCATCACCACCACCACCTCCCTACTTTTCTACACTGATGTCGTTCCCACATTTATAGTGCTCATTTTTGGTCTTGCTTTATTGCTATTGTCCCAGGCTTGTTACAACTCTTGCTTAAAGTCTATTTTTAATGATAATTTGGGACTTCCATTTATTTTTTAATTCCACACTCCCTTAATGGTAAACTAAATCTGCTCAGTTTTGTCCATGCTTAGGACTTGCTTTAGAAACAAATTGAGACGTCAAAAAATGGTTTGTTCAAAATTGTCTCCTGTGTAGGGAAAGAACAGATTACCTGAATATCCAGAAGAGCTATGCAAATGGAAGGTGTTATATCTAGGAAAAGGATCTGGCTGAACTTAGAAGGGCTATATTTTCCAAGTGGTAGTACTTTGGGTGGTTGGTTTCATGGCCAACATTTTTCATATTTTGGGTGTATTGCTCTCTAGTGGTAGTATCTCGGGTTATTCTTGCCTTGGGCAACTTACCACTTAGTCTGGGTAAACCACACTACAGCGTAAAGCTTTGAATCTTGTGTGTTGTGTATGCATTTGGAAGGTTTCTCTCATTAGCACAGATTTCTCACTGTTGCATTGGTGGAGTAAACTGTTATTGAAACCATGTTAGCCTTTGTTTCAAGAAAAATCAGTTGTTAGAAGTAAATCTGAAAACAAATGTGGTCTGCTCTGAGTATGGAGCGTTATGCTTGAAACTAATGTTAAGAGATGGTTGACGAATCTTGCTCGGCAGAATTTGAAATAACTCCACATAGGCACAGTAATGAAACTGAATCTGGACTTAGAATATAAAAATTGTCAACTATTTCTTGTTCTGGTTGGTGTATAGTCTTTGGCTGTAGTCTTTTGAAGCAAGATTTAATACTAGCCATAAATAGATTATCAGATCATTGCGAGTATCCTGGAGAGTAGTAACCAATAAGACTTCTTAAGTTTTTCGTTAAGCTTATGTCCATCGACCTAGCTCTATGAATCAAAAACATAGTATTTAGGAGTGTACTTGCAGTGAATTGAACAGTTAGCATACACTGGCAGTCAATGCAAAATAGTGTTTATCTCCTTAGTTGTGATGACTTGCTTTCAAGACCGATTCTGAATTCTCATGATTTTGCCTTTGACCATCACTTAAGTTCAGAAACTCCTAATTGATACTTGGTGTACAGGACCCACTATTTATGCCCAAAAAGATTTAAAAATTATTTAATGTGAATAAGTACAGTATTTCAAGACACTGGTAAGGAACTTATTCCAGGGGTTCATTACTTTACTTGTTTTTGGAGTGGCACTTCAAGTTTGCTCAGGAATATGTATGTTGGTCAAAATTATTATTGTACGAGTATTAGACTCATCCTTTTAGAGTGCAGTACTGTTACAGTTAATCCCAAGTTATTTTTGGTTTTGTGACCATTGCTCACCGATTGGGTAATATCACATTTCTGGTAGGGGTTGGTGCAAGGTATGATAGTGCATTGTGGCTTCCCCGGTTTGAGGATTTATGGTGGTTAATGGTAGCTGATGATTTGTCCAGTGAATCACAGTACAGTACTTTGTTTTTAAACATTGATACTACAGAGTTTCTACGTTTTGGAATACGAGATGAAGAATTACTGTTTTTACCATTACTGTACTTTGGTAGATTGGCCCCTCAAATGCATATTGGTCTCATGACTGGGCCAATACTAGTAATGAACATACAGTACCACATTTGAAATGGTTACAGCCAGCCACATTCTTTGATAGGCTTAGTTTTAAAGAATAAGGAAATATTACACAAATGCTAAAATATAAAACTTATTTCCTTAGTTTGTGCTTTGGAACAATAACAGAATTAGATTGGAATTGTTGGAAGACTTACGACTGGCCCACATTCAGTTAATCAGATGGGCCCATTTGTTTGTCAGTCTTATTAATTTTTTGTAATGGTTTGATTGAATATATTTATTCTCATATTCAGTATGCATTTGTTTCCACAGCTTCCCTAGTTTTCGAAATTTCTTGAATTGTTGGGTGCTTGGTACTTGAAGTCATGTTTTCCAATAGCCTCGCTAAATCATTTTTGAAGCCATATTTACCCTTGGAGATATATTGCTGCAGGTTGTCTTTAAAGTATTCTTCAAATTTTTTATTGTGTTCTTAAACAAAATTTTATTGTGTTCTTAAACTTCATGCTAAATTCTTGATTTAAATAGATAGCAAGAGAAGCTGGGACTCTTCAACATGGTTTTGATTTGGTGATGAGGTTAGTGTTAACATTGCGAGGTTTTGCTGTATTGTCCAAAATTTGGTATCTTTCTTTGACAGTCCCTTCCAGCTCAGTAGGGTATCTATTAAAAATGACTTGAGCAATGCTAAGGAAGGTGCCTAGTCATAGTCATGGAAGTTTTGCCAGTTTGATTCCTGATTATCATTAAACAAAGCTGCGATAAATGAACCTTTTTCTGTGAGCTGCAGGTTGAGGTGGTCGCCTAGTCGCATGAAAACTCGTTACTATTTCATTCAGCTTTTTTGTAGTTTGTGTTACTTCCTTGGGTTTATAAGTAGAGTCCTCGTTTTTAGGTGGTTTTGTTGTGTAAGGAATTGATGTGCATTTTTAAGGATTATGAAATAGGCTTTTGATTTTAAGCTTACTAAGACTGCAGAGTTAAGTAAGGTCAGTTTGGTGTTCAGCTGAAGTTTAGCCATCATGACTAGTTGAGAAATGAAATGCATATTTAGTTAAGGTTATTCATAGTTCTATATGTAATTTCTGAAAGTTTTGAAATTATGATTATCTTGAGGGAATTATGAATACAGAATTCTTTTTGTAATGGCATGGAAGTCTTAGGTAAATCTGCACATAATTTTGATTCGATTTATAGTTTGACTTATAATTGGGAAATACTTTGTGCAGAAGTTTAGAAGAAAGAAACCACTTTGCAAGTTACTAATTATTGTGGAACAGGGGATCAAAATGTGATATTATACCACTGTAAGAATTTCCTGAGATGTAATGAAATACTTTTGTCACCATTACCAGCAAAAAGACTTGTAGCACCTACTTGCTATATTGTTACATCCTTAAATAGCTACATTGCCGAAGTTAGTGTAAATAACCTGTCAAGTCTTCTAGGAACTTAATAGATGGTCTTGAGTGTAATTTGTTGAATGATTTGACAGTTGTAGGTGCCTGTTGTATAACCTAAGCACTAGGAAATGACTCAGCATTAGCTTATTTGTTAATGACAACTGAAGGATGTTTCTTGTATAGTTTTGTTACTGTATTGCGCAATTTGCTTTCGGAAGCTTTGCAGTTTTCCTTATTATGCCAAGTTTCTTGAAAAAATTTAAAGAATGCTGTAGAGAAGGTTTTGTGATTAAAGTTGCCAAGAAACACCATATCCCCAAAACTAATTTGCTTACTATAGAAGGTATTGGAGAATCTATCACACAGCAGTGTCTAAGTCGTCTGGTGGTACATGTGCAGATAGAAGGCGACCTTGGTCCGATTTGACTATTCTGGATGGGGGAGGAAACACGGAATAGCCAGAATATTCGCTGTACATCTCCTCCCATTTACCTGACTCAATCTTGTACATTGATTGGTGGGAGAAAAAAAAAAAAAAGACAGATTAGGTGGTTATGTTATCATGTCTGCTTTTGTCACAGGTTGCAGGATGTAGTGTAACTAAAGTATATTGTTTATGTATATAAGGTGAAAGTATGACTTGTAGTTTGGAATTAAATACAGTAATGTTTTATAGTTTGTGACTAGTTTGCTTTGAAATCCATTAAGCTTAGAACATAGTAAATATTCCTAATGTTGTATACAAAATATGCAGATAGATTAATATCTTTTTTGCTATCCATGAAACTTAGAAGTATAATTGGTGTCAAAGTGGCAAGGAAACCATCTTTTAAGGGTGAACTGAGAAGATACGTTGTAATGATGAAAGTAGTGTACTTGATTTAATGATTAATATCCTTTTTGAACATTATCAGGATTTAAATTTCGCTTATCAAAGTAAGGACTCAAGTATATAAAATAACCATTCATAAGATGCACTTTAAGATTCACTGAATATTTTTGTCAAGAATTGCGAATGTACTTTTGGTTTAAGTAATGACTTAAATTTAGTATTTTGGTGATACTAATAAAAATTGACAAGATATATATGAGCTGTACTGTCAGTTATGAGTTATAAGAATCGCTGGGTAATGTGCTAATAATTTATGTGTTTTTGCCAAAATGTTTGTTATATCTTTTCCCTTTGATTAAATGCTCAATCCATTTTCCCCAAACTGGACATTGATAAAAGTGATGTGTAATTTAAGAAAAAAAAGAGCTTATTTAATCTTTTGGGTAATAACAGTTTGAAGTTTGTATTTCTGACGAGTTTTCTGCAAGATCAAATATCTGACCCTTTTTCTCATATAGTTTGAGGAAAGGTAGGGTGTGGTCTCACAGAAAATGAGGGTTAGGTTATCCAAAACAGTGGTTAGAACCCTTAGTTTTTAGTGTGTTACTTAACTTAGCTGAGAATGGTTCAACTTCCAAGATAGTATCTACAGTTAGGAAGAAATTCTAAGGGCATAACATACCAGATTATGTAGAAGGAAACATGGCCAGATATTCAGCTTCAGCCACATAGGAAGTGATTGGCAAGACATTTTTAGAGCAAATCATTAGACAGTCCACAAGTTACTTTTCAACTCGGAATCACTCTTGACTTGAATACCATCAGCTGTAAATCAACCAGTTCTTTCAACAATGACAACAAATAAGGATCTGTGGTTAAGTACACACAGGTTGAGAGGGCTTGTCCATCTCTGTGGTACATGTTTGATAAAACACCAGATTGCAACTGTTCTGAGATCTTTGCTCTAGTGGAGACTACATACACTTGGTTACCCTCTGATAAGCACAAAATTTAAGAGTAATCTTCCCCTGCTCCATAATCTTATTTTGTTTTGGATTAATAAAAAGTGTCCGTAAACTTGTTTTTTTTTTTATTTTCCATTCATGGCATAATTACAGATTAAAATCATTCTCTTCTTGAAAGATCTTCAGAAATTTACTGTAAATTTCATACATTAATATAATGAAGACATTAAGCAAATACTGTACTGACAAACATAGTTCTTAACAACACCATCTTGACATAACAGTTATACAGTTTATTACCAGTTCAATATATATATGGCTCTGAGATGGTTTTATATAATGACATACAAAAAGCAATCAATTCCTTAATGGTGAGAATAACATTAGGACCTTTTTCTTGTGTTGGAATCTTGGTACAGTATATTGTTAACACTACACTTCAAATCCTTGAGCTTTACAGACTCGGTCCTCATTATTAAAGGGAATGAAACAAACTTCTTTCATTCCCTCCAACACAGGACAGTAGTCTTTGTAAGCCAAACGATTACAGCGTCGTTTTAACAGTATACCAAGATTTGCACATAACCAAAGGGTCATATTTTATCTCCACCTTTAAGGAATGTAACTGTTCTTCAGTGTCTTTATACAAAATTATCTCAAAGCCATACATTCAACTGGTAGTAAACATTATGAGTGGTTTATCCTAAACTTAAAACAGTAAAGAATATACAACAATGTAACATACATACAAGAGGGTCTCCTTAAATGTATAAACAAGTACTAGTATTAGAGCACTTATTTCAGTTTTGAGAAGTATGCCTACTTTCAGTGTGGATGATACCAATTCATATACGTAAATTATTTAAAAGAAAGACTGACTCTCATACAATGTAGCCAGAGAATTGAAAACAAATTTTAAGACAAGCAAAATGTTAGTGCACTACTAAAACCTCTTGAACCAAGGATGTATGATATTATGTTAAGATTGATTGATTAGTTGAGGGTTATCTGGCGTCACCACTACCAGGGTCACCGACACCGAATACTAAGTGTGATCTTTTCATTTTTATAGTATGTTATAAAAATTAAAATTAAAATTCTGCTAAAAAGAACTACATATAAATTTTATTAAAAAGGAAAAACAAAAAGAAAACTAGCTAAAGTAAATAAATTATATAAAATTCTGCTAAAAAACTATTAATAGATTTGATCAGATAAACAGTATAACTTTAGGAAAAAAAAAATATATATATATATATACTAAGACAGCACAGCTGTCAAATATATTTGAGAAGACCAGCTTCTTTGATAAAAGAGATAACATTATTAATACATATACTTTCTCCCAACAGTTTTGCCATGTTATAATTACCACCTGCTTCACTGCTATTTGATAAAAAATGATTCCTAAGTTCCACCAGACTGGGACACTCAACCAGCAAATGCCTAACAGTCAGTGGAACCAAGCAATCGTCACAGAAGGGCTCATTCTCCCCATTCATCACAAAGCCGTGAGTTAAACGTGTATGGCCAATAGGTAATCTACACAATACAACCTCCCACTTCCTTGGCATTAGGTCATATTTCCAAGGGTGTGTCTGACTAGTGATTTCTTTCATTTTATTGGGGCCTACTCTGTCCCACTGAAGTGCCCATAATTGCTGGATGGATTTCCATATAATATGGAATGCATCATGATATGGAATAGGACATTTTCTGGGTATCAGAATTTGTGCTGCTGATTTGGCTAGCTGGTCTGCCTTTTCATTTCCTGATATGTTCACATGGACAGGAACCCAACAAAAAGAAACAATGCTTCCTCTACAATGGTGCAAGAAGATCCACTGCAAGATCTTCAACACTAAGGGATGATCAGTATTGAAGACTTCCAGGGACTCTAAGGCACTTTTAGAGTCACAAAATATTGTGTAGCCAGACACTGGGAGTATTGCAATATGTTCCAGTGCTACTAAGATGCCATACAGCTCAGCTGTAAAGTTTGAAGCAACTGAAGGAAGCGCACCTCTTCGGTTAAAAGATTCACTAAAAGCTCCATAACCAACGCCAGCATTGGATTTGGAACCATCGGTAAATATAAATCTTGTATTCATATGCTCTGAAGCATGCTCTAAAAATATTGCCCTCATTTCCTCATCAGATTTATCCCTCTTTGCTCCACTGAAGTACCTGCAGAATTTCACAGCAGGTAACTTCCAAACAGCAGTAATGGGATACACACAAGGAAGTACGGGGATAGCAGTAATGGGATACACACAAGGAAGTACGGGGATTTTTCCAATATTTGTATCCTCTAAAATCTTTTTAATTCTATAGCTAAAAGGAGTAGGATACCTTGGATGATTTTCATAAAAACTGTTAAAAATATTTCTGTTTGCCACAGCAAAAGCCAGAGATTTGGGCCCCCTAGATTCTGACCCCTTGTCGTGGGTAGGGGGCTTAGGGACCAGCAGAAGGGTCTTGACACCTGATTGGGATTCCTCTCCACTAGTCTTGAGACTCTGCTGCCGATCCAACTAAATTCGTCAGAACTATCTCTTCTTTCTAGAAATTTTCATTCTTACTACATCCTTCTCCTCCATGTCACATTTTTATTAACATTTTGGATTAATTATGTGGAATTTTCCACTTTTGCAAAAATTTCGCTGCTTAGGTGAGTCTGAGAAGGGACCGTGTTTTGGGAGGGGTTGGCATCTGAAGCTAATTGTGGGAGTTGTGGTGGTTAAGTCACCACCTGACATGGTTTGGACCCAAGAGGTAGTGATGGGACCCTCCCATTGCTATCTTGAGGGCGGAACCATCTCCAGGCATCAGCCCATCGGAATCCAGGGGGGGCTGGTGTTTGGGATGGGACTCCTGGCTTTTGTCCGGAAGCCCACCAACATGCTTACGGTGGGGAGTCGGTCCCCATTGGTGGGGGCAGAGCTCTCAGCAGGCGGATAGGCTTATACCTGGGCCACTGAAAGCGTGTTGGTGCTATCCCGTCAGGGTAGGGTATGGGGTGGACCATTGGGAGTCAACTCTCACTTGTGCCATTGGCGGAGAATCCCAATACCTGACTGATCCACGGTGCCTTCTTGATATAACCAAGCAGTATATAAAATGCTCTCTCAAAATGGATTTGGCCTCATGTATTCCCTCCCCTGGATCTGGCGACTTACTGGCACGGGAAACGACTTCTGGCGTAGACATGGACACGAGCTCGACCATTGGACTAACCCAGACTCCGAGACACCAGGGAGGTATCAAAACTGGTGGAATTGACTTAGATAGAGTGCTCTATTGCACTAACATTAGCCTATCATTGGACTATGAATGCTTGTTCAGTGTAGCCAAGCAATTTGGAAAAGTAGAAAGAATAAAATTGACTCTAGAAAAAGACAAGCGGACTTTTTCTGCTTATATTAAATTCTCTTCTTCCCAGGAAGCATATGAGGCTCAGAAGAAATTACATGGCCATGTCCTCAACGATGCAGTACTCAGCACGAAGGTGTTTTCAGTGAGAAATGTGAATGACGATCTATTTGATTTTGTACCAAAGGATGAAGAACGTGAATCGTCTCCATGCAGCAGAACACTCCCCCCCCCAATTTGGCATGTTGCTAGCTTTAAGGAGGGAAGGGATAATCTCATAAAAGGTGCCGAATGCATTGAGAACAAAGTGGGTACTATCCCCATCGGAAATTTGAAAAGGTATGGGAAGAACTTATTAATAAAAGCAGGAAACGAGACGCAAGCAGTATTGTTAACCAAATTCAAACCACCTGAAGATGGGAATATTGAACATATTGCGTCCCATAAATTCTTTAACACTTTAAGAGGGGTGGTATACTCTAGAGATCTTCATGCCTTTAATGAGGAGGAAATTCTCAAACGATGCCCCCCTTGCATATACCAAGTTAAAAAACTGGGAGGCGATGCAGCCATACTACTAACCTTCTCCTCTAGTTATTTACCTGACACCCTCATCGTCGGCCACGAAAGGATGCAGGTAAAAAAATACAAACGAAAGCCAAAACAATGCCGTAAATGTTACGAATACGGCCATATTCAAATCTCATGTATTAATAAAAAAAGATGTTCTGTATGCTCTGTAGAGCACGACAACCCTGAGTGTGAAGCAGCCCGGTACTGTTTTCAGTGCGAAGGCGACCACACTCCAAATTCTAGGACCTGCCCCAGGCACAGGTTCGAAGAAGAAGTGCTGGCAGTGGCAGACAACGAACACATCAGCCTTAGTGCAGCAAAGCGGGTGGTAATGGCAGCGAATAGAAGTGCCAACTCCACTTATGCTTCTGTCATAAGGTTGATGAAGAATCCTAATAAAGCAAAGCCTCCAATAACATCTACTAGTAGGCTCTGGAAACCTGCTTCTACATCGGCCGAAAACAATAATCAGAACCCTGAATCACGAAGTACTTTGAAGCCTAGTACCAAACACTGCACTTCAAAAAGCATGGACAATCTACACCACAAAGTGGAAACAAAAGTAAAGGCAGGAGATTCAGCACCCAAACAAAGCTTGCAAACATATGCGAACATTCCCACCAAGAAAGAATCGAAGGAACAGCCCCAAATAAGGAGAGCAAACTCTAACCCTTCGGTCGTTACTACCACTAACAACAGGGATAAGGTAGCAGCTGCTTCCACAAGAAAGCGCACAAGGAACACATCCCCCAGTGATGAGGGTTTTATAATAAAAACATCAAATGGGTTCAGTGCGCTGGAAGAGATCTCCCCACCCAGAAAGGTGAGTCCAAATGTATATAAAGCCCAAAGCCAGGTGAGTGCTTACCAGTCATGCCGTCCTAAGACTCAAAGCAACAGCAACAACAATATTCAGAAGACTAGTGAACACCCTGACCATCAAAGGCATAACACAAAATCTGATGGTAAGCCAAAAAACCCGACCTTTAACAAGGACGAAAAGGGATCAAAAAAAACCACCTCTGATAAAGGAGAACTTTCCTCTCCAACCTAGGATCGGCACTTCCCCTCCAGTGAGTGGGAAGTGGTACTTTTAACTTTTTTTACATTCACTTACGACATCCTCCAGTGGAACTGCAAAGGTCTCAGAGCCCGTTCTGAAGATCTTAAAGTTTTAATGAATGAATTCAGCCCAGGGATCGTATGCCTGCAAGAAACAATGATAGGAAACTCTCCTTACAACCCTGGACTTGATTATGCCATGTTTAATTCTACTCCCCCAGTTGGTGATCGTGCTCATGGAGGTGCTGCAATTATTATCAATAAGTCTTTGCAGCACTCCACAATACAACTAAATACAACTCTCCAAGCGGTTGCAGTGTCTGCCATCTTAGACAAGAGGATCACGGTCTGCTCACTATACCTCCCACCAGACCTTTCTTTTAACATTGGAGATATTCAGTCCTTGATTAACCAACTTCCCGCTCCTTTTCTCGTATTAGGAGATTTTAATGCCCACAACCCCCTTTGGGGAAGTCAGTGTTTAGACGGCAAAGGGAAAATAATTGAGGACCTTATTGATACGAATGATGTTGCACTATATAATAATGGGTCAATGACCTTCCACAATATTCATCATAATCATCTTTCTGCACTGGACCTTAGTATTTCTTCAACAAATATCCACCTTGACTTTAACTGGTCTGTTAATGAAGATTTGAATGGCAGTGATCATTACCCGATCCATCTGAAATATGCTGTAAATGCCCCATCTGAAACATTACCTAAGTGGAAGGTAGAGGATGCTGACTGGGACAAGTTCAGTCAAGGAGTCAATCTAGATAAGGAATTTGAGTCATTTCATTCTCACCTGGATGCCTATGACTACTTCATTGAATCCACTCTGAAGAGTGCCGAGGGCTCGATCTCTAAGACAAAAGGTAAACCTCGCAGACCTGCAGTTCCCTGGTGGAATAAGACATGTGGTACTCTGAGGAAAGTCACTAGGAAGTGCTACCGACGATACAAAACTAGTGGCTCCCCTCAGTCTAAATTAATCTATAATCGTGCGTTAGCCAAGCAGCGGCGTTTTTATAAGAAAGCCAAAAGAGAGAGTTGGCTTTATTATATCAATGGAATCAATTCCAAAACTCCATTGAGAGTGGTGTGGCGCAAAATTAGGAAACTGAGTGGAAAATTTGTTGCGTCACCATTACCCTCATTAAAAGTCAATAACACTCTGATCACAGAGCCCACTGAAGTTGCCAGTGAGCTGGGAAAACACTTTTCTCAAGTTTCCAGCCCTGATAATTATTCTCTAGAATTTCAGAGAATTCGGAAGGCTGAAATGACTCTGAAATTTGATTCGGGAAAATCTGAACCATACAACCACAAATTTTCCTTAAGAGAATTTCGGGAAGCACTCTCTTCAACTGAATCAACAGCTCCCGGGGGTGATTCAATTTTATATGAAATGCTTAAACACCTCCCAGATGATGCCAAAAAGTATCTACTCAAGATTATAAACAAAATATGGGAAACTGGAATTTTACCCAAGGACTGGAAAATATCCATAATTGTCCCCATAAAAAAGCCTAATAAAGATGCTTCCCAAGCCACCAGCTATAGACCAATAGCTCTTACCAGCTGTGTTTGTAAGCTGATGGAGAAAATGATAAACACCAGATTAGTTTGGCACCTGGAAACTAAAGGACTAATAACTCCATTTCAATTTGGTTTCAGGAAAAATCGTTCCACCCTTGATCCTTTGCTGAGGCTGACCAATCAAATCCAGCAAGGATTTGCCAAACGATGTCAGACTATCGGGGTATTTTTCGACCTAGAGAAAGCATATGACACTACTTGGAGAATTGGCATCTTAAAACAATTGCACAAAATGGGCATATGTGGAAGAATGATTAAATTCATATATTCCTTTTTAACAGAGAGATTTTTTTAAGGTTAGAGTGGGCAACACACTCTCCCAACCTTTTGTGCAGGAGGAGGGTGTTCCACAAGGAAGTGTGTTAAGTGTGACACTTTTTTCAGTTGCAATAAACAGTATTGTGCAACAAATATCATCACCTGTTAAATGCTCGCTTTTTGTTGATGACCTTGCAATATACTGCACAGGATATGATGCCTCGTCAGTATGTAAACATTTGCAAAGGTCTGTTAATGCTATTACAAAGTGGGCTGATGAGAATGGTTTTAAATTCTCTTCCTCGAAAACAGTTTCTGTAAGATTTACTAGGTGCCAGCGTGTGGAAGAGGTTCCCACCCTTAGTTTAAAAGGATCTATCATTCCTTATGAAAAGGAAGTAAAATTTTTGGGAATGACCATTGACCAGAAATTGACATGGGCCAGCCACATAAATGCCTTAAAGACTAATGTTAAACAATCTCTCAATATTTTAAAGGTTGTCTCTGGATTTAGTTGGGGAGCTGATAAAAAATCCCTGCTGAGACTGTATGACTCGTTGTGTCGATCCAAGCTAGACTATGGCTGTCAGATTTATTCCTCAGCTTGTAAAACCAAGCTGAAGGAACTGGACGTTGTACACAATATGGGGCTGAGAATATGCTCAGGAGCTTTTAGAACTTCGCCTGTTGAAAGCATATATGTTGATACAGACCAACTTCCCCTTGATCTAAGGAGGCAAGAACTAGGATTAAGATACATGGCTAGAATTAAAAGTGCTCCCAAAAATCCCTCCTTCCAAGTGCTGAGGGAAGCAGACTCACGGGTCTTTTCTGGTACAAGAGCCTCTAGACCATTCCAAATTAGACTAAATGAAGATGTTAGGGATAGTCATCTTAAATCCCAGAAAGTCATGGAAGTGAAACATCCTGTGTATCCTCCATGGCTTATCCCAGCAGCATCCGTGTGCAAAAAAGCATATAACAAAAAAGACTGTCCTGAGGAAGAGATTAGGGGAAAGTTCTTGGAGCACGATACTGCCCATACTAATGTGACAAAAATCTATACTGATGGATCAAAGTCGGATAGTGGTGTTGGCTGTGCAGTTATCCTTGGTGATACAGCATATACAGCTAAACTACCTGACTTTGCATCCATATTCACAGCAGAACTAACAGCCATAGTCTCTGCCCTGGATATAGTTTTTGAAAGTAGCGACACTAATTTCGTCATCTACTCGGACTCCAAAAGCACTTTAGAAGCAATAAAAAAATTCAATAGCTTCCATCCATTAGTTCAAAAAGTTCAGGAATCGCTCTTCCATTTGTATTATCTGGGTAAATCTGTCTCTTTCTGTTGGGTCCCTTCTCATGTGGGGATTTGTGGAAATGAGATGGCAGATAGGGAAGCGAAAGGTGCTAGTGTCTATTCAGAAACAGCCTTTAGTAAAGTGCCTCATACAGACCTAAAAGGTCCTTTTAGATCTTATATTTTAAACAAATGGCAAGAAAGATGGACTTCTTCTCTTGCCAATAACAGAAAGTATAGAAAAATCAGAAATAGTATATTGCCGTGGCTTTCGTCTTTCCAGTCGGATAGACGAACAGAAATAGTTTTAAGCAGAATGAGGATTGGGCACACTTATTTGACCCATCAGTTTATTTTAGAAGGGGGCAGCCTCCCAGAGTGTGCTTGCGGTGGTGAGATGCTAACAGTGGAGCACATTCTGGTTGCTTGCCCCAGATATTTTAACCAAAGAGAGAGATATTTTAGAGGTAAATCCCTCTGTGATATTTTGGGAGATGAAGCAGATATTTCTGCTCTCATCCCCTTTTTAAAGTCTATAAACATTTTTAATAAAATTTAATTATATTTTATTAATCACATCATAGATATATATATATATTTATTTATTAAGCATTTTCTTCATTAATTCATTCATTTATCATATTGTAATTTATCTATGAACCATCTTCATCATACACTCATTAACTCATTTTTCATAATATAATTTATTTAGTTTCCATTACGGCGCTGAATGGCTTCTTTGGCCCCAGTGCCTGGGCTTTTGCCCTAAAACTCATACATCCATCCATCCATCCAGAGATTTGGGAAGTCTTTGCACTCTAAACCAGTATCGAAGCAATGATGACTGACGATAGAGTTCAAGGGGCATTTCTCCTGCATCGACTAGCAAACTAGATATTGGTGATGAACGAAAAGCTCCTGTGGCTATACGAATACCTGAATGATGAACAGAATCTAAAATTTTTAAGTTAGATGAAGAGGCTGAAGAATATACTTCACAACCATATGACTAGCTTTGATAAAATTAAGGTTTTATGAAGCTTTAGTATAAGATTTCTACTAGCTCCCCAACTGGTGTGAGACAGCACCTTCAAGATGTGTAGAGCTTCTAGGCACTTTGCTTTGATATGTTTGATATGGGGGGACCCAAGTCATTCTGCTGTCAAAAACTAGGCCTAAGAAGCGCGCTTGTTCTACACATGGGATTCTATGGCCATACAAATAGAGGTCTGGATCAGGATGTACTCCCCTAATCTGGCAGAAGTGGACAGCAGTAGTCTTACAGAGATTTTAAAACCGTTTCTCAGCCCAACTTATTTTATTTATCGTTAATTGTAACTTTCTTTCGGCTACAGTCATCCGGGTGGCAGCAAAAGATATTGACAGGTCATCCACAAATAACGTCTTTAAGACCTCTTTTGGAATAACAGATGTAACACTGTTTATGGCCAGAGCAAAAAGTGTTACACTGAGAACACTGCCCTGGGGAACACCTTCTTCTTGGCACCTTTTCTCTGATAAAGTACTGCCAACTTTAACTTTAAAATTCCTACGATGTAAAAATGATCTGACAAATAAAGGTAATTTTCCTCGTAGACCACTATTATGCATTGTCTTAAGAATTCCATGTCTCCAAGCAGTGTCATATGCCTTTTCTACATCAAAAAACACTGTCACGTGGTGTTGTTTGGAGGCAAATGCTTCACAGACAGAGGTTTCAAGTTGCAGTAAGATATCCAGTGTGGAGTGCATTTTTCGAAAGCCACACTGAGAAGGTGTTAAGATACTGTTGTGTTCTAAATACCACATCAGCCTTACATTTACCATTTTTCCATTAATTTACACAAACAGCAAGTTAACGCAATGGGACGGTAACTTGCTGCATAGAGAGGATCTTTTCCAGGCTTAAGAAATGGTAACATGGTTGCCAATTCCCATATGCTAGGGTAGCTGCTTTCATCCCATATTCTATTGATAATGCAGATTATAAAAAGTTTTGTGTTCCTTGAAATGTGTTTAAACATTTTATAAGGAATCTCATCTGGGCCAGGGGCAGTGTTCTTGCTCCTGGCTAAAGCAGAGTCAAATTCCCTTTCAGAAAAAGGTATATTGTAAGATTCACTTTTGTTTGATGAAAAATCAAGTACCTGTTGTTCTTCCATCATTCTGAAATGATGTCCTGGGGAACTATCTGATTTTTCAGAGACTCGAGCAAAGTGTTCAGAAAATATATTACTAACTTCTGTGGCATCAGTGACATGATTATTATTTACTATAAGGACTGGAGGAGGATTGGGTGTAAATTTACCCTGAATTTTTCTTATTTTCTTCCAAATGCTGCTGACTGGTGTTCTGCTGTTAAGAGGATACATATCCTGCCCATGATTGTCTTCTGGCAGCTTTCATAGCTTTTCGAAATCGTGCCCTACACTGTTTATTCTTCTGGCAGCTTTCATAGCTTTTCGAAATCGTGCCCTACACTGTTTATAAGTGATGACATTATCCACAGTGCGATGTCTACGGCACCTGGTCAATGATGACCTTGTAGCTCGATGCAGCAGCCTTAATTCTTCTGACCACCATGGAACTGGCCGTCTCCTGAAAAGTCCTTTAGTTCGAGGAATTGAATGTAAGCCAGCAGTATGGAAAGTTCCATTGAGGAGATCGATGGCATCATCTACACTTGGGAAATCTTTGGCATCCCCTTCCAGCTCGCTCAAATCTTCAAATTTTTTCCAATTTGCTTTCTCTAAGCACCATCGTGGTGATCTTGGGATAGGTGGATCATCATTGGTGCTGATTATAATTGGAGAATGGTCACTGGTATGCCAGTCATCACTTGTTCTCCAACTAAAATCAACACTGCAATTAGAGCTACAAATTGAAAGGTCAATGCAGGAGACAGTACCAGTCTGAATGTGATAATGGGTAGGTTCTCCAGTATTAAGAAGGCCTATATCTTCATTTTCTACGATAGATGCCATCATATTCCCTTTTTGGTTTGATGTTACATCTCCCCACAATGGATGTCTGCTGTTGAAGTCACCAAGAAGAAGAAATGGCTCTGGTAGCTGCCACATTAAGGATATTAAGTCCTCTCGGGAGACATGACTATTGGGTGGAATGTAAAGGGAACATATGGTATACTGCCTTCTTAAATTAATCCGTACAGCCACAGCTTGAAGTGGAGTGTTTAGTTTTACTTTGTAGTGTGGAGTATCTCGACGGATGTAGATGAGGGATCCACCGTGATTTCCCACTTCCAAATCAAATTCAGTTCTGAAGTGAACATATTCCCTAGGACAAGGGGTATATTCACCTAGCATGGTCTCTTGCAAACATACCCCAACAGGAGAATGCTCATAGAGCAAAAGCTTCACTTCCTCATACTTTGCTCGGAGTCCCTGACTGTTCCACTGAATTATAGAAGTGAATTTATTTCTGTCTGGGACCATCAGTATGGTTCCTTTTTAAAAGATTGGGAGGGTTCTTTTTTCTATTGGGGAGGACAATTTAATGGGCAGTTTTGTTGGCTTCTTGGGGGGAATAACCACCTTGAAAGAGCCAACATCCTTTCCTTCAGTGTCTTTGACACTGAGCGGTTTTTTAGTTTCTTTTCTCTCTGTCTCAATCGAGACGGAGAGAGCAGAGGTGTTCTCTAAAGAGACCTCTTCAACTGTCTTGCTATTGCTGGCAGTAGCCAGCTCTGCCTTTAAAGAGGCAGAAGCACCAGCAAGGACTGGCGCTGGGGGACCAGCATCTGCTGGTTTGTCCTCCAAAGAGGAGTTGGCACCAACAGAAGCTGGCACCGGGCCAGCGAGTGCTGGCCCCGCCTCCAAAGAGGCAGATGGTGGAGGGTGTGTCTCAACTGACACTTCAATTTTTCTTAGCTCTAAGTTGACGTCTTCCTTGTTGGTTCTACTGAACCTTGTCTTCGCATTACCATCGTCAATAGATTCTGATGAATCTGTTAAGCGTCTTTTCAGCGATTCTTTTTTTGACCCTACCTATGTGCTTCTTATTTTGGTTACTTTATTTGTCTCTTTCTGTTGGTTTCTAGGTTTTGCTACTACTGAGGCAAAACTTAGACCAGGTCTTACAATCTTAGCTTTTGCTCTCTCTCTTGCTTCCTTAAAAGTTATCCTTTCCATCACTCTTAATGCCTGAATTTCTTTTTCAAATAAATATATATCACACTGTTGAGATGATGATGCATGTCCCTCACCACAGTGAACACATTTAGGTTCCCTTGTGCACATACCATGCTCATCATCTCCACAGTTGACACAAACCGCAGATTAGTTAGTTATAAATGATTTGTTTAACCAGACCTCTGAACTCTTTTAGGGTTCTTCTCGGGCTGGTAAAAGAATGGGGGAAAGAGTACATAAAAAATTAAGTAGTTAACTAAATAAATAAATAATAAAAAAAGGGGGGGAATTAGAAAAAAATCGAGAAAAAAAGGAAAAAAAAAGGAAAAAAGGGGGAAGATTATATTTTACTTATCAATTTAATTTTGTTTAAGAAGAGAATGATATTATTAATTGAAAAGTTATTACCTTCTGCTAGAATATCCTTTATTAATTTATTTTGTAAATAAGTCTTTCTTTCATGATGCCATCTGGGACAGTCAATCAAGATGTGTTTGACTGTTATTGGGATGTTTCTTGTATTTTCGACCGGCACGTCTGAAGGGTGTGTCCGAAACGTTGGCAGTGGAAACATCTTCTGGGCCTCGGGATGTACTGTTTTATTTTGTATCTATGCCAGGCTGCAGAGACATACTCTGGGAGTCTTAACGTATTGAATGTCAATATCAAGGTAGGTTGAGGTATGTGATCTCTATCCACCTTCTTTGTGATCCTGTTCACCTTAATTACACCCTGATCTTTCAATTCATTTGAAAGTTTCTCCTCAGAGAAACCCATTAGCTGAGGGGCATAAATCAAACCGTTGCTGCAGTTCAAGCTGGAGTGGGGAGTGCACTCCACCGTTACTCCCGCAAGGGCCGACAAACTCATCAACTTCATGCTTGTAAAGTCACCACATCGGCGCCAGGATAGTGTTTCGGCGGCGCCATTAATTAAGTCTCCGCTGAGCTTGTTTTCTTTGGTGACTTCCCATTTTCTTCAAGCTCAATTAGTCACGCCTAAAACGTGCCAGGTCACGCATTTTAATCATTTTTACTTTATGGTATTTATACGAATGTCACACATTGTGTATCACATGTTTCTTCATTCACAGGCATCAAGACTGTATCCATATTGTAGCTCTGTATGTTTTGTATTGTAATTTGTACTCGTTCACTGCATATTATTGTTTATTGTTTCGACCTCAGGTCACAGTCAATTCCATTGTCTCTCGCGGCCCGGCGTCAGTCGGCCGCAATATAAGCTGCCTGGATCTGTAATAAAGTAGCAGTAACTTTTACCTGCTCGTTTCTTTGACACCTTACAGTGGTGACCCCCGGAGTATCCCGGAGCCATTAGCGGACTCACACGGCGACTCAGTCTTGGCTCCAGGATTTCTCCAAAACGCTCTTAGCGGCCTAAACACGGCGCTGTAACCAGCGTTTGAGCGTGCTGACTCTCGTCGGCGTACCCCACCAGCGTCACTAGCGGAACCACACGGCGCACGAAAGTGCGTACCGACGCGAGTACCCCACTCCAGTAAGGGGTCAAAGGAGCGAGCATGGACGCGGATATCCCCTCCTTCATGCAGTTAAACGCGGACCCCGCGGACTCGGAGGGTTACCTACCTCCCATCACAGCCGCGCCCGCCCCCGCATCGAGGCCCTCCCGCAACTCCACACCAGCGCCCCGAACACACGACGGCCGGGCAACACAATCGCGGGCCGCCCTCACTGTAAAGCTGCCGCCGTTTACGCAGGGGAACCCATCGATGTGGCTGCGCAGGGTGGAGAGCCACTTCAGAATCGCGGACCTCACGGACGAAATCCTACAGGCCGACACAGTGCTCAACGCCCTTCCGGAGGACGTGTACATTATTATTATTAAAATAGTTTAACCAGACCACTGAGCTGACCATCAGCTCTCATAGGGCTGGCCCGAAGGATTAGGATGGAATGACAAGTCTAGGCTAGAAGCCTAGCACTGGGACCTAATAAGTCACTTGTCAATGATGATGAATGAAAATGAAATTAAAAGCTGTAAAAAGGTATACGCTTTCATACTGGAACACACTCATACAATAAATACATTTAAACTCATGCTTCCATACATACTCACTAAAAAGGTATATAAAAATTCAAAATAAATTAGTAAAATCATAAAATTTACTTTTAAAATTCATTATTCTGATTTTTTTTTTTCTTTTTTTTATATTTTTCCAATTAATTTGCAGCTTCTCATAAACATTAAAATGGGTGCTATTGAGAACGTTGAAGATTCTGACAAAATTTCTTCTATCGGTTTATTTCCGAAATTTGATAATCGCTGCAGGTTATATTGTGGACATTCACACAGTATATGCTTAACTGTTATCAGCACATTGCAATTTGGGCATTTGGGAAGAGGGCCACATGGACTGTTCATTAAGTGTCCATGTGTCAATCGAGTATGGCCTATTCGAAGACGTGTCAGAATTACTTGTGCTTGTCTTTCTCTCTGATATGATGAACTCCATTTTCCAACACTGGATTTTATCTGTTTTAATTTATTATTTTCAGGTTCTTCGTTCCATATATTTTGCCATTTTTTTACAAGGACTGTTTTTATATATCTTGTATAGTCACTGATAGGGATGTCTACATTTGTTCTTGTCATGTGGACTGCTTCTTTAGCTGCTTTATCAGCCTCTTCATTTCCCTTAATCCCTACATGGGCAGGGATCCAACATATTTCAATATTTTTTCCCTTATTATACAATTTATGGAGAGAGAACTTTATATGTTGTACAATATTATTTTTTTTATTATAGCTTTGAATAGCTTCTATAGCACTCCTGGAGTCGCTATAAATTACAAAATTATTATATGAGACTTCTCTTATTATTTTTATGGCTGATACTATTGCACATAACTCAGCTGTAAATACAGAAGCTTTGTCTGGGAGAGAGAACTGATACGTTTTGTTTTGGGATACCGCGGCATATCCCACTCCGTATTGTGACTTAGATCCGTCAGTATATATTGCGTAATGTGGATCTTTTCGGATAATATGCTCTGTTGCATGTTGTCTATGGTATTCTGGAGTATATGAATGATTTTTTGATAAATATTTCAAGTGTGTACAAATTCTCATTTTATTCATTGTCCAAGGAGGAGGCGATTTTATTATTACAGGTAATTGTATATGTATATTTAGCGACTCAAACAATCTTGTAGCTCTAATTGGGAAAGAAGGTGGATGATTGTTTATAAACACATCTCTTAATCCAAATAATTTTTTAGTTGGAGAATCATTTGTCTGAATTCTCAGAGCACTCTTCATTGTTACTAGCTCTCTATGGAGAGACAGAGGTAGTTCACCACATTCAACTTGTAAAGATGATGTTGGTGATGATCGAAAAGCTCCTGAACATATTCTAAGGCCCTCATTATGAATTGGGTCTACCGTTTTCCGCGTTGCGTCTGATGCCGAGCCATATATTTCACTTCCATAATCAACGATAGACAGCACTGTTGCTTTATACAATAAAGTAAGGGTATGTCTATCGGCTCCCCAAGTAGTGTTTGATAGTTTTTTAATTAGGTTTAATGCTCTTTTACATTTTGATTTCATGTATGTTATGTGGGCTTTCCAGTTCATGTGAGTATCAAATACTAATCCTAAAAATTTTGCTGTTTGGCCAATTGGTATACTATGGTTTCTGATTTTCAAGTCTATTTCTTCTCCTTTTTTCCACTTTTTATTTTTATAAAACATGATTGCTTGGGTTTTATCTATGGAAAATTTAAAGCCTACAGATAAAGCCCATTCATCTATTTTTATTATGCTTTTATTAACCATTCGTTCTGCATGTTTTATTCGAGATGCTGAATAAAATATGGCAAAATCATCCATATACAGATTACTTTTAATACCAATAGGTAGATTATTACTGATATCATTGATTGCTAAAGTAAACAGCGTGCCACTAAGGACGCTTCCCTGTGGAACACCATTTTCAAGAGGAAATGTTCTAGACAGAACATCATCAATTCTCACCTGAAAACTGCGATTTGTCAAGAAGTTTTGGATAAACATAGGTAAATGTCCACGGATGTTATTTTCATGTAACATTTTTAATATTGCATACCTCCATGTAGTATCATATGCCTTTTCAATGTCAAAAAACACGGCTATAGTAATTTGTTTTCGTTCAAATCCTCTTCGTATGTGATCTTCTAAGTTAGATAGAGAATCCAGTGTTGATCTGTTACATTGTGATCCAAACTGAGTGGGAGTCAAAATTTTGTTTTCTCGAATGTGCCATGTTAGTCGAGCATTTACCATTTTTTCTAGCAATTTGCATAGACAACTAGTTAAAGAAATTGGTCTGTAATTGTTTACATTACTGGGATCTTTTCCTGGTTTGGGGATAGGAATAATTATAGCTTTACGCCATTCATTAGGAAATAAATTTCGAAGCCACAAGTGGTTATAAAACTCCAATAAGTATGCTTTTGCCAAAGGTGCTAAATGGCAGATCATTTCAAAACAAATACTGTCACCTCCAGGGGCAGATTTATTGCTGTTCAACAATGCAAATTCTAACTCATCCATATTAAACTTTCTATTATAATAAATATCTTCTATGGTTTCAAAATTTATTGTTATTAATTCTATATTATTTTTCCTAGTTCGGAAATGCTCATCTAAATTTTTGTCGCTACTTACTTTTGCTAAGCTTTCACCTATTACATTACTTATTTCTTTAGGATCAAGCATTCTTTTCCCATCTTTTATTATGGCATGTCTAGGTGGTTTAACATGGGTACCATTTATTTTCCTAAATTTTTCCCATATTTTTTGTATGGGAGTATTATTAGAGAGATCTGATACATACTTTCTCCATGAAATGATTCTTCCTTGAATTACTTCTCTTTTAAATTTTGCAGATACTTTGTTATATAGAGGTTTTAATGTATTAATTTCTAATAATAATATAGTCAGTTTTTGTAAGTTTTCTTCTAATATCGGTAATGATTTATTTATTTTACTGAATTTTCTATTCAAATTATCTAATCGTCTCCCAATTTGGTGTTTTACTTTTATTAATTCTGTTAGTTTTTCAGACCACCATGGGACTTTGTGTTTTGTTGGATGACATTTGGATTTTGGTATTGCTTTATCAGCTGCATTTGTAATGAAATCAACAAGAAATTCATTAGTTTTATTGTGGTCTTTTGAATATTCAAATGGTGGGATATCCCTAGTGTGGAATTCATATTGTTCCCAATCTGCTTTATAAATGTTATATTGAGGGACATGCTTGGTGGGGTTATTTTGTAAAAATGAAATTAATATTGGGAAATGGTCACTTGTATGCAGGTCGTCAACTGTATTCCAATCTAATCTATCTACTATTTTTGTTGTACATAGAGTTAAGTCGATTGAGGAAAATGTTCCATGTGTTTTAGAAAAATATGTGTTGATTTCGTTGTCATTTATGCAGCAAATGTCATATGAATCTATGAATTCTTCTATTTTACTCCCTGTTCTATTTGAGTCTGTACAATTACAGTCCCACATCGGGTTGTGGGCATTAAAATCACCTACTATTAATATAGGTTCTTTGGTGTTATTAGGTAATTCTTTAAGTTTGTCTAAGTCATAATTTTTATTGGGTTGGTTGTATAAATTATAAATTACATAATTATCGTTTTTTATTCGTATTCTGATACTCGATATTTGCAGATCATTAAAGTTTACAGGTACTTTGTCATAACATACTTTGTTATGTACATATATAGCAGTACCTAAATTTCCTTCTTCCTCTCTAGATGAAGATGCTAAGGTATATTTTCCTATTGTTGATATTGTTTTGTTGACATGTTGTAAACATAATATCATAGGTTCGTATTCTTTTAGTAATCGTTGTATTTCTCCTAGGTGTAATCTGGTCTGTAGACCATTTACGTTCCATTGTATTATATAGCTATTGAAAATATTTTATTATAACGGTCGAGTTTTACTCTTTTTTTGTATTATCAATTTGGATTTTTTCTAATAATTTTCTTACGACATTCATTTGTTTTTCTTTATAATATATTAAGTGCTCAACGCACATGCAACCTTTTTCATGGGTACTCAAATCTGTGGTTTCTTTTTTTCTATATTTCATAAAGTTTCTTATAACGTTTGTTAAGCCATCTTTTGTTATGTTTTTGTTATCGTTGCACAATGCAATGAAACAATCATTACATCCACAAGAGTTGTCATGTATATTTCTTTCTTTATTTGTTCTTGTTGTCTCAATTATTGGTGATGGAGTAATCTCTTCTCCTTTGACATATTCATTGTTGTCTAAGGTATGGTTGTCTCCCACTTCTTCAGTATTTTGGATGTCTGTATCCATTGGTTTTACTATTATTTTAGGAGATAATGGAATATTCTTAACTAGTTTTTGTTCTTTCTTCATATCTCTTGTTTTTGTTTTGACTGACGTTTCTCTAACAATTGTTGGTTTCTTTGTTTTGGGTGGTGTTCTTTCCAATGGCCTTTTTTTATCTTTAATTTCTAGTCTATCAGGTCCTTCCTCTGTTATTTCTGTAGTAGCATCCTCCTGTGTTGTTTCTATTTGCATTAATATTTCAAATGAATTGGATAAAATGTTATCCATATCATTTGTCCCTGTTTCTTTATTCTTTACCATTTTAGTTTTTATTTCCAAGGCATTAATTTCTTCCAGAGAATTACTTTTCTGTGCTCCGTTAGTTCTATTTGTATGCATTTTTGTTTCATTGTTGGTTTTTGTTGTTAAAGAATATGTACGTTTCTTAGACGGATCTTGAATTCCTCTTACTTTCAATTCTAATTTAGCTTCTTTTACAGACATTCCAGTTCTTTCTTGCAATATTTTCAACTCTGTATTATATATATAGTACATACATTCTTTGGATCTTGCATGATGGTTTTGCCCACAGTTTATGCACTTTGGTTCCCCACACTTCCATTGTGTGGCATGTTCTTCAGATCCACAATACGCGCATACAGGTTCATTTCGACAATACTTTTTTGCATGTCCATATTTGCTGCAATTCTGACATTGTAGCGGCTTTGGGACGTATGGTCTTACTTCTCTGGTTTGGCCTAAAATTTTTATTTTCTGAGGTAGGTCTTGGCCTTCAAATTTTATTTTTGCGATTTTTAAGACTTGTTTATTCTTTTCTTTACTTGGCAGATCATATAGTTCACAATCCTGTACTTTGGGGTATCTCTTTTTAAGTGAGTCTAACAGTATCTGCTTTTCAACTGGCTCGTTATTATTCTCAGGAAGCACAATAGTACCCTGAATACTGTTCATAGTATCATGTTTTTTTATTTTTATATTTATGTTATCTATATTTTTTATTGATAAATAATTTTCAGATTGACTTTTTGTCGTGGCCTCTATAAGCCAAGTCTTTTCTTTTATTTGTCTAAACGACATTTCAGTCGTAGAGTGTCTGCTTAATAAATAATTTTCCAACTTGAGTGCCGATATTTTCTGGTCAGTTTCTAGGGTTAGAAACCTTGACCAACTGTCACTCCCAAAGAGGGAGTCAAAGTGAGTCAAGGTTGGGTCAAGACGGTATTTACTTTTTACTGGTTTCCTTTGTACTGGAGCATATGGTTCCAGTGTTATTCCATTCTGAATATGTTTTGACTTTTCTACAGAAGGGTTGTCAGATGAGGTTCCAATGGTTGTCAACCGTGCCGATTCGCTACCATCAAAGGGTCCAGGGGTACTCAAATCCTTAAACTTACTTGTCATAAAGATTGAGGAGGGAAAAAAAAAAAAAAAAAAAAAAAAAAAAAGTAAACCTGAAAACCTTAAAAAGATATCATCAGCCTTTCATGGAGTTCATTCCTCCACTAATGGCACAAGTGAGAACCGACTCCCAAATGTCCGCATCCCTACCCTACCCCAAAGGGGATGGCACAACATGATTAGAGTGGCTCAAGTGTAAGCCAACCCGCTTGATAGGACTGAGAGCATTACTAGAATACAATCATCCCCACCCTAATCACATTATGAGCAAACCGGACAGAATGCCGAGAGTCCTATTCCCAGAACTAGACCCCCCTGGAATCCGTGGTCCAGTCCCGTAGAATAGTTCCGCCTGAAAACTCAGGTCCGAACATTATCGGGCAGTTGATGGTCCTGCCACGGTTCTCACTATTTAGCTTCGGATATAAACCCAATCCCAGCTATGATACCTTTTCCTATTTACCAGGTCCAAGAAATTTGTACGAAAGTGAAAATATCCACGCCATTTAAATCGAAAGGTTTGTAGGTGATCCGTCAGGGCCCGGGCTCTTATTCTTCGTAAGAACGAAGAAGAAAAGCCAGGGCCCCTTACCCCCTCACCACGTGAAGGAACCTACTTCGAGGGGAGAGGACGTGTACAGAAAACTCATCTCGCGAGTACCCGAAACACACACCCTCACATACAGCACCACAAAAAAGTTCCTCCTCGAAGCTTGCTCCCTGCCCATCACCGAGCGGGCCGCCCGTGCTATCGACCTTGCCGTAAATCCACGCCACGACCTCAATTCAAGAGACGCTTGGGGCATGGTCGTAGATCTCCTGTCACTACCAGACTTGGGTGGCACAAAGAAGCGGCAGGAGATAAGCTTCACACGGGAAATCTACCTTCGCCAACTCCTCCCGGAGGTACGCAACCAGATCGCTCACCCCTACACCATGCCTGTCGAGGACCTCATAGAGACGGCGCAACACCTCACAGACTCCGTCAAGGCTTCACAGCGGCTAAAACCGGCCACACAGCCGGTCAGCTCCGTCCAGCCTGAAGAGGACGTAGAGCAGCCCGTCAACGCCATCGCCAACAGACGTCCACCGAACCACAGCAGATGGAGGTCCCCGGGCTTCTGTCGTTACCACAAGTGGTTCGGAAAGGACGCCCGAAACTGCCTGCCGCCCTGCTCGTTCACCCGTTCAAAAAACGGGGGTGGCGGCGGCCAGCAGGACAGGCCGCCATGGCAGCCGAAGAACCCAGGGCCTCAAAAACAGTAGGTTTTTACGTCCGCGACACCGTCTCCGGCAGGATGATGCTGGTCGACACAGGAGCCTTTAAATCGGTCTTCCCAGCATCCAGAGAGGACCGCAACCAGACACCAGACCCGGCCGCTTTCCTGACGGCCGCCAACGGAACCCCCATCCTCTCCTACGGCACCAGGCTCCTGTCGATCTCCATCCTTGGCCAGAGTTACTCCTGGGACTTCATCGTCGCGGACGTAGGAACCCCACTCCTGGGGGCCGATTTTCTGGCACACTTCGGCCTGCTAGTTGACGTGGGGCGCAAGCGCCTCCTCGATACCGACTCCTGCCGGTCTCTCCCGTTAACGGCGGGACCCAGACCCACCATCAGCGCCGTCGCCCCCCACCAGTATGCACACCTACTGTCGGAGTTCCCTGAGGTATTTAAGCCCGAGCTTCGCCAAGTCCCCGGGGCCCCAGCCAAGCACGGCATATACCACCATATAGTGACTAAAGGGCCCCCGACACACGCGAAGTTCCGCAGGCTTCCCCCTCAGCGCCTTCAGGAGGCGAAAAAAGCATTCGCGGAGATGGAACAGATGGGCATCTGCAGGAAAGCCTCCAGTCCATGGGCCTCCCCCCTCCACATGGTGCAGAAACCGGACGGCTCCTGGAGACCCTGCGGCGACTACAGGCGGCTCAACATTGCAACAGAGCCCGACCACTACCCTCTACCCAACATGCAAGACCTCACGGCCTCCTTTCACGGGGCCAAAATATTCACTAAATTGGACCTTCTTAAATCTTATTTCCAGGTACCTGTTGCGCCAGAGGACATACCAAAGACAGCCATCATCACGCCCTTCGGGTCCTATGTGTTCGCCTTCTCCACCTTCGGGCTGAGGAACGCCGGGGCCACCTTCCAGCGGCTCATGGACAGCATCCTGGGGGACCTAAAATTCTGCGTCTGCTACGTTGACGACATTCTCATATTTTCCAGGTCTCACAGCGAACACCAGAGACACATCAAAGCAGTCCTCCAGCGCCTCCAAGAGAACGGCCTCGTCGTCCGTTTCGACAAGTGTACCTTCGGCGTCCAGAAAGCAGAATTCCTGGGTCACGAGGTGTCTCCGACAGGCGTCCGCCCTCTTACATCGAAAGTGGCAGCCGTAGCCAAGTTCCCGACACCCACCTCCATCAAGGCCGTCCAGGAGTTCCTTGGGATGGTAAACTTCTACAGGCGGTTCATCCCCAGGATCGCGCACACCACGGCCCCCCTGACGGAAGTCCTAAAAGGTCAACCGAAGTCCCTGTCTTGGGGACCCAGCCAGCAGCAGGCCTTTTCCCTGACGAAGGCCGCCCTCACCAAGGCAACCGCCTTGGCACACCAGGATCCCAAGGCTCCCCTCCAGCTGACGACAGACGCCAGTAACGTCGCCTGCGGTGCTGTTCTGGAGCAAATCATCAACGGCGCCCCCCAGCCCATCGCCTCCTTCAGCAAGAAGTTCAGTCCCGCAGAGACCCGCTACAGCACCTTCGACAGGGAACTCTGCGCGATGTACCGCGCAGTTCGGCACTTCAAGTTCCTCCTGGAGGGGACGCCCTTCACAATCTTCACAGACCACCAGCCACTGGTTCACGCCTTCACGAAGCAGGGGGACGCATGGTCTTCCAGACAGCAGCGCCACCTCTCAGCCATAGCCGAATTTACCTGTTCCGTCAGGTACCTCCCCGGCAAGAAAAATCCCGTAGCAGACGCCCTCTCCAGAGTCGAGTTGAACGCAGTGCAGCTTGGTGTAGATTACCAGGACCTTGCCAGAGAACAGGCCGCTGACCCAGAAACCCCAGCATACCGCACCGCCATCACATCCCTCAAGTGGCGGGACGTGACCCTCGCCCCCGAAGGCCCCAGCCTGCTCTGTGACATCAGCACAGGCCAGCCCCGCCCTTTGGTTCCAGCCTCACGCCGCCGCCAGGTATTCGACATAATTCACGGCCTCTCACACCCCTCCGGCAGGACCACAGCCAAACTGCTTTCAAAAAAGTTCGTCTGGCACGGGGTGCAAAAGGACGCCACGGCCTGGGCAAAACAGTGCCTGCAGTGCCAGACCAGTAAAGCGGGTCGTCACACGCAGTCGGGGGTAGGCGAGTTCCCACAGCCAGGGCGCCGCTTCGGCCACATCCACATCGACGTCGTCGGGCCCCTTCCCCCATCAGGCGGATCCAGATACCTCCTGACGGTGGTAGACCGTTCGACGAGGTGGCCCGAAGCCACACCCATGCAAGAAGCCACCGCCAGCGCGTGCGCTGAGGCCCTGCTCTCCAGTTGGGTTAGCCGCTTCGGCGTCCCGGACCACATCACAACCGACAGGGGCCCCGCTTTCCTCTCCGAGTTGTGGTCTGCCCTGGCTCAACTGCTGGGAACCACGCACCACACCACCACAGCGTAC
Source organism: Macrobrachium rosenbergii (assembly GCA_039081455.1). Lineage (NCBI taxonomy): Eukaryota > Metazoa > Arthropoda > Malacostraca > Decapoda > Palaemonidae > Macrobrachium > Macrobrachium rosenbergii. The sequence continues at coordinate 71,993 of JANJGK010000807.1, forward strand.
AACCCAGCGGCCAACGGCCTGGTCGAACGGTTCCACAGGTCCCTAAAGTCATCCCTCATGGCCCGCTGCACCGCCAAGGACTGGAAACATCAGCTGCCGTGGGTCCTCCTCGGGTTGAGGACCGCCCCCAGAGCCGACGGCACCCCATCCGCAGCTGAACAAACCTATGGGGAACCCCTCGTGGTGCCGGGAGAGCTCGTGACGGATGAACGCCACTCCCCATCACTGCAGAGGCTCCGCGACGTGGCCGGCAAGTTCGCCCCTTGCAGGCGCTCATACATCGACAAAGCAACCACCTTCATGCCGCCACAGCTGTCATCCGCCACCCACGTCTTCGTCAGAGTCGACGCCGTCCGTCCACCACTAACTAAGCCCTACAGGGGACCCTTCCGCGTGCTGGAACGGAACAGCAAGGCGTTCCAGCTGGCACTCCCAGGCAAGGACGACTGGGTTTCCATAGACCGGCTAAAGCCCGCCTTCCTGTCGGAGAGTCCCGGCAGCGACGCAGCACCCCTTCCGCCCAACCGCACTCCAGCACGCCCTCACCCCCGCAGGCGCAGCCGCCCCAGGAAGGGACCGCCCAACCAGCAGCCTCACAGGCGGGAGGCCCCTCCGTTATCTTCAAGGAGCCGCGGCACCCTTCAGCGTCCCAGCAGATACAGGGATTAGTCAGACGCGTCCCTCGTCTTGGGGGGGGAGTATTTGTAAAGTCACCACATCGGCGCCAGGATAGTGTTTCGGCGGCGCCATTAATTAAGTCTCCGCTGAGCTTGTTTTCTTTGGTGACTTCCCATTTTCTTCAAGCTCAATTAGTCACGCCTAAAACGTGCCAGGTCACGCATTTTAATCATTTTTACTTTATGGTATTTATACGAATGTCACACATTGTGTATCACATGTTTCTTCTTTCACAGGCATCAAGACTGTATCCATATTGTAGCTCTGTATGTTTTGTATTGTAATTTGTACTCGTTCACTGCATATTATTGTTTATTGTTTCGACCTCAGGTCACAGTCAATTCCATTGTCTCTCGCGGCCCGGCGTCAGTCGGCCGCAATATAAGCTGCCTGGATCTGTAATAAAGTAGCAGTAACTTTTACCTGCTCGTTTCTTTGACACCTTACATGCTTTCCTCTGGGGAGATACTCTCTACCAGGAGCATATTACTGTTCTGAGGGGATATTTTCGGTTGTCTGCCACATTTTACAATTTCCCTGTTTACCTCAAAAATATCAATATTGTCACCATTGAGCTTCAAATTTAAATATTTTTCGTATGAGTTGGGTACAAAGACCCCAGGAACTATTTCATACTTCTTGCTTTTCTTTATTGCAAATGGTTCCAGAGTGACAATACTGGAACCAGATGCTTTTTGTTGGGGATTCTTGGCTGTATTCCCTTTTGCCTGGCATTGGGTCGTCAACCGTGTCTGATTGTCACTTGGCCCAGGGGTACTAATTTCAACATGGGGACCTTCCATGAAAAAAAAAAAAAAAAAAAAAAAAAAAAAAAAAAAAAAAAAACACTGCTGGTGAACACTGAAGAGGCACCATTGACTTTTCATGGGGCCCTATTCTCGGCTAACGACACCAGTAGGAACTGACTCCCAGATGTCCACCCCTTACCCTACCCAAAAAGGGATAGCACCAACATACCAGAGAGGCACAAGTGTAAGCCTAACCCGCTTGTTGGGACCGAGACTATTACTAGAATACAATCATCCCCACTCTGACTATGTTGGTGGGCATACCGGAAAATATGCCAGGAGTCCTACCCCTAATAACAGCCCACCCCTGGAATCCACGGGCTGATCTCAGGGATAGTTCCGCCTTCAGGGTGTCAATATGACATCATACTAACACCCTTCTGGTCCAAACATCATCGGATTGGGTGACGCTCCCAATCACAGTTCCCACATTTAGCTTCGAACATGAACCCCAATCCAAGGTATGATACCCTTTCCTTTCACACACACAGGAAATTTAATGAAGGTGGAAATATCCACACTATGTAAACCAAAGAGTTAGAAAATATACATACAGTACATATATATACACATACATATACACATGTATACATACACATATATACATACTGTATACATATATAGAAGCGGTAGTCATAGCGGGTGGATAGGAAGATGGAAGAGAATTGAAAAATAAGCCGGAGGAAGAAGTAAAAAAGGAGTAGAAGAAAAAGAGGACAGAGACATTCATTTAGATTCAAACGGGGGGAATGCTTTCCCCTCGTTCGAGAGCCCCCTTGCCCGTCGCAAATCTACAGCATGAGAAAGAATATTCCATGGTGGAGCCATGCGACTACATCACGGCAGTCTCTCATTAAGGGGGTGATATTATGTTAAAGCCACCATTTTAATACAGCTATACTTATGAACCTCCTACTGTACTCTACTAATATTGTAAACACGCTTATGTCAGTTTAATTAAAAATGTATATTCATTATACTCTACTTTTGCACTACTCAATCGATATTGTAAACAGACATCTTTGGTGTAAATTTTAAAAAATGCTCCTATACTTTGGACTCATTTAAAATTAGCACTTAATGTGGAAACAATCGAGGAGATAAAAGCAGGAAAGGGTGGAAATATGGACAAGAAATTTTACCATCAGTAATGTTTAAAGAAACAAAATTCCTGTGGAATGGCTATGAAACAAGACAAAACTGGCATAGTTGTCAAAAATGAAATGGATGATGATGTTACACAAGATGGGTAAGTAAACAAAAGAATAATTATGATTAAGGTAGCCATATGAAAGAAGTTAATCCATGTGTTCTTAGAGATTTCACCACAATAAGGAATATCGGAGGTGGTAAAGCAAGAATTCTGGGAGAGGCAATCAGTTGCAGTAACAGATGTGATACTGGTGGGAGGAGATCCTAATGGACAACTAGGAACGGAGCGGGTTTTGAGGATGATATGGGTTTACAAAGATGACAAAAAAGAAATAGGAGGGAGACAATGTTTGGAGTTCTGTCATAAACAAGGATCAAAGTTGCTGTACACAATTTTTAAGATTTGAATTGAACTGAATATGGAATTTAAGCAAAAGGCAAGCACTGTGACCTATGAAGTCATTCACCGCTGAAACAGAAATTGACAGTAAATGGTTTGAAAGGTGTAACAGGAGGTAAACTTCGCAGCTGCACTATGAACCAATTGTTAGGAGAGGGTGGAAATTAAGATGGAAGAAAGAGAATATGAAAGAAGGTACAGTAAGGAATGAAAGGGGTTGCAGCTAGGGGCAGAAGGCACACTGCAAAGAACCTAAGTAATGCCTACAGTGCACCAACGGGGACAATTTTTAAGAAGCCCAGAGAGAGGAGAAGCATCAGGAGAGCTGGTTGTTCGGGATGCTGCCAGAATACTGTATATTAAAATCTAATTATGGACGAGACAGAACCAGAAGTGGGAAAAGTGGGGATACGCAGTTGAAGGGATGAAAATTCATTAAAATTGATCCTTGTCAAGTTTGGCCTGCACAAGAGAGATCAACAATGGAAATAGTCTTTATAAAGGGGCAACTACAGTATATGAAAAGCACCATACACAGTAGAAGATGTAAAAATTAAAAGCGCATAACAAAGGTGGAGGGTATCAAAAAGACTCATGAAACTAGATCTAAAGCCAAGACTGTGCACCAGAAGAATCTGATATAAATGGTGGCCATCAACCACAAGGACTGACCCTTTGTTGTTTATCACAAAACAGAAGCTGCAAAAAAAAAAAAAAAAAAAAAAAAAGAGGAGCCCTAAAAGCTACTTTATGTAACTGTGGAACTTGAATGCTACCTGTAAAACCTGAGGAGGAAGTGGTGGAAACATTTAAAAGGTGGAAGAGTGGAATGATGATAGAAGTCAAAGCTTATGGTAACTAGAAAAAAAGCACAGTCAAGAGTACAATCAGGAAAGAGAAAGGTGTGGCTTTGAACACTGTACTGTATTATATACTAACTATAACAGACTGGGCCAGAGATCCTCAGGATTACCTAATGTGCTTGGATTAAGTGATTCTTGATGTCCAAAATGCACTAAATGGGGAAATGGAAAAGAGAGATGAGTTGATATAGAAAGGCAAGTCTTAGAAGAGGTTATGCATTTCTGTTACATTGGGGACACAATGGACTGTGAAGCATGAGTTGGGACTACAGTAGGAAATAAAAGTAGCTGCAGTATGGATAAAATAGAGAAAATACCTACATTACTAATAAATAAAAATGTCCTATCAAATGATAAAGCCTGGCAATGTGTGCGTAAGACTAGCAATAGAGTACTATATGCAGTATAAACATGGGCAATTATAAGGACAATGGACTTTTTGAAATGTGAGTCAGCAAAATGTCAAGATTCATGGCTGGATTGAATTAAATTGAATATAAAATTTAGGATGCATGCCAAGCACTGGGACCTATGAGGCCATTCAGCACTGAAAACATGTTGAAACAATTGTAAAGAGAGGGTGGAAAATAACATGGAAGAAAGAGAATATGAATGGAAGTATACTAAAAGGAATGAAGGGTTGCAGCTAGGGGACGAAGGGATAATGCAAAGAACCCTGAATAATGGTTACATTATGCATAAGGTGCACTGATGGCACAGCCCCCCTACAGGGATTCATGGGAGTACAGAGGGAAGGTCATACTGTATTAAAAATGATGGGTTGGCAGATATATGAGGGGCCAAGAATTGGGGGGAAAAAAATTGAAGTTTCCAAGACAGAGATGGTTTGGACATGAGATGAGAAGGTATAAGGTTCAATTAACCAAAAAAGCAGTAGATATGGATGTAAAAATACAAGGAAATCATGGGAAAATTAGAGAGATGAAGGATGAAATTAGAAAAATGGCTGCAGGCAGGAGAACAGGACAGAAGAGTGCAAAAAATTCATTTTATGTCTAAACTGAAAAATCTGATTTTTAAAAACATACACTCAAAACGATGACTTTTTTTACCATTCCGTTCCCTTCTCTGGGGCTACAATTTTACATAAGCCAATCTTCATATAAGCACTCATTCAACTAATCAACATTATCCACACTCCAGAGTAGACACAGTAGTATCATGAAACTTGGGGGCATATTCTCTAATCCACAACTTTTGGACTCCCTGAATTCTTTAGTTTGACAATGAGCTGCTGACCATTTATACAACAACTAGCTGGTTGAACTTTGGTGCTCTTTATGTAAAAGAACAAATAAATTTTTAAAAACAGACACAACACATTTCAGAATATAGTAATGCAAAATCTCAGCTGCACATAAGGCCCCTTGACAATACAGTACTGTTAATGATAATCACACCTAGTAAAAATTTAAATAATTGTGGATGTTCTTTACCTTACTTCATTACATAAGAGGTCTATTGTCAATACTTATTCTAATTTTTTTAGTCACATCCCATTTCCATGCCCAAAAATTAATAGACTGATACACTAGTGAAAAAAAAATGTTACCTGAACAGGAGAAAAAAGCATATGCATTTTTTTTCAGGTACTTTAGATATAACAAGACATAACAGTTATAAAACAGAAATCTGATGACCAACAGAAATTACAATTTATAGTAAAAGTAGAATGGGATACTGAAAATTAGGCTTTAAAGTAGATCTCAGAAATTTTACTTAAACTCTCATGCAATAAAAAAAATACACACATACATCAAATACTGTTATCCAATTTAACCAGACGTGTCAAAATGACTAACTTTCATTTGGCTAGTTACATAAATCTAAAACAATGGTGTCAGCTATTACCAAAGTCCTGAAATGGGATTTACTCAAGCACCAAATCTTTACTCAGTCGTACCACATTCAAACAAACAGCTTACTTTCGCCATTTACCAGATACTTTACGAATTTGTGGTACATCATGGAATGGAATATAAAATTTAAGCCAAGGCCAGGCTCTAGGATCTATGAAGTTATTCAGAGCTGAAAGGGAAACTGAGAAAAAAAAGGTTTTAACGGAGTAACAGGAGGGAAAACCTCACAGTTGCACAATGAAACAATTGTTAGGAGAAGGTGGAAATTAAGATGGAAGACAGATTGTGAACAGAGGAGCAATAAAAGGAATGAAAGGGGTTGTGAAGAGATGCAAAAGTTTAAGGAAAAGCATGACGAGCAAAAACACATCACACAAAACTTAAACAGCCCACCTGAACATCATGGAAAGGAGACATACCTTTGATCACCCTCTGTTAGGTTAGTATATAACTTTTATGCCTATCAACTCACACTCAAATTAACCATAGCACTACATGAGGCCTGGCTAAGTAATTTTCTTCAGACAACCAAGATACGTTCTACGAGAAGAAAGGATGACTGAATTAATCAAGAAATTTAGGCTGTATAGCCAAGTATTGGAGTTCTTTTAGTCATTCAGTGCTTTATGACAGTAACATAAGTGAGGTAAGGTAGTTGGACACAAGGTAAAGACATCCCAAAAATAAACTAGCTGAAATTCAAGAAGTAATAGTTCGAGAGGTTGGTGAGCAAGATGAAGAAAAGAAGCAGGAGCATAAAGTAAAAGCTTAAATGTGGGTGCAGCTAGGGACTGAGGGGATGCTGCAAACACTATTGACTAATACCTACTGTACACAATGCGAGATGCACTGAAGGCACTAACCCCCTACAAGGAAAATACTAGACTGTAATTTTTCAGTAAAAAAAATAGGCCTATGTTCAAAGGCTGTGAAAAAAAAACACTGACATCAAAATTACTGCAATTTTTATCCTAATAATATTGGCTGGTACTTATTTCAACAGGCTAAACCTTGCTGATCCGTGACATACTGATGGGACAGATTATCACTGGTCTGCATCATTTCTGTTGTCAAGATTTTTCAACCGATTCCAAGTAAATTCAATGTACTGAATTCAAATCTGAAATCCGTTTTCTTTAATCAGCTCAGTTTTCACCCTATATATTTTTCCATTTTTTGTGTGTTTATGTCTATTATTAGTTACTTTTACACTATAACGAAGTAATTTTCTGAAAAAGTTACACAAATTTATTATTTAATTATGTAATCAAGTAAATAAAAGTAATTAGTTACTATGGAAAGGTTTAGATATACATTCATTGACCTCAGGCAACGATCTGTACGGCTGCGTTGTCATATTTTTCGTTATTTCAGCAGATGATCAGTGTTCATTCAGACAGTGTAGGAATGGGGGTTGTGCAGCTTTTTAAGTCTCTGCACATGCGTATACACACACACATGCTTATATGTGTGTGTACATGTGAATATGTTTTATATATTCATTAATTCTATTCCAGGGATTTGATGCAAAAATGATCCAAAAAGTTTTGCTACATTTGTGCCAAGTAACAATGCCTGATCAACATTCGAAAATTACTCAGTTTGTAAGTCATGTTACCATGCCTATTTTGGAATCCGAATTGGAGATCAAGATAAAAGTTTTGCTCCTCAAACATGCCGTAGAACATGTGTTGAAAGTTAAGATGTTGGAGTAAGGGCAGGATGTTATTTAGTTATAAATGATTTGTTTAACCAGACCTCTGAACTCTTTTAGGGTTCTTCTCGGGCTGGGAAAAGAATGGGGGAAAGAGTACATAAAAAAATTAAGTAGTTAACTAAATAAATCAATAATAAAAAAAGGGGGTGGGGGAATTAGAAAAAAAACAATCGAGAAGAAAAAAAAAATAAAAAAAATAAAATAGAGAAAAAAAGGAGGGGGGGAAGATTATATTTTACTTATCAATTTAATTTTGTTTAGGAAGAGAATGATATTATTAATTGAAAAGTTATTACCTTCTGCTAGAGTATCCTTTATTGATTTATTTTGTAAATAAGTCTTTCTTTCATGATGCCATCTGGGACAGCCAATCAAGATGTGTTTGATTGTTACTGGGATGTTACATCTTTCACAAGTTATTGGGTTTGTGTGCGGAGTTGACATCAGATGACCATGTGTGAGTCTGGAGTGTCCTATTCTGTCTTGTTAAAATAACCTCATTGATTCATTGCTTTTGGGTAGAAGAATGCCATTTTTTAACCTCGTTCTTAATTTGCTTTAGTTTGTTTTGTGGGGGTATATTTGTCCAATCATTTTGCTAATCCCTATAAATTAAGGGTTTAACTGATGCTAGCCAGTCTGATATGGGTGCTTTCATAGTAGTTGGGGGGACTGTACAAGCCAATTTTGCAGCTTTATCTGCTTTCTCATTACCCTCAATGCCTACATGGGCTGGGATCCAACAAATTTGAATTTGAAGGCCGTTTGTAATTAACTGATGTATTTCCCGTTGTATATTTTGTACAAGGTGATTATTTGATTTAAATGATCCTATTGCTTCAATTGCACTTCTTGAGTCGCTCAATATGAGTGCTGAAGGAATTCCTGTTTTTGTTATAATCTTGAGAGCCAATTGTATGGCTGCTAATTCTGTTGTAAATACTGATGATATTAGAGGAAGGCCTATTTGGATAGTTTTGTCACTTGAATAGGCTGATGAGCCCACTCCACCTTCATTTTTGGATCCATCTGTGTAGATTATGAAGGGATTACCCTTCCGTCTTATGTGTTCCATGGCATGTTGATGGTACATTTCTGTGTTGGACATATATTTCTTTGAAAGATATGATAAATATGTGCATAGTTTTGCCCTTTTTAGTGTCCATGGTGTGACCGGATTTATTTCTTAGGTAAATTTGGGTATCATGTTATGTAAATTCAATAGATGATTAGTTTTTTTAGTAAATGAGTTTTGATTTGGGTTATTATTTGTATTTTGATTGAGAAATTTATTTGATGCAGGAGATGTGCCTGCTTGAAGGGATAAGCCTCTTCTTAAAGTAATTAGATCTCTGTAATATTTTAGAGGCAGCTGGCCTGCCTCTGCTAGGATAGACACAGTTGGAGATGAGCGGAAGGCTCCTGTACATATATTATACGTACTCCCTCGTGATGTAAAGCATCTAGAGATTTTAAAGTTGTTTCTGAGGCAGTTGAATAAATTGGACAGCTATAATTTATAACTGATAGTACTGTTGCATTGTATAACATTAACATTGTGTCTCGTCCTGCACCCCATTTGGTGTGTGAGATTTTCTTTAATAAAGTAAGGGCTTTAGATCCTTTGGCTTTGATATATTTGACATGATCTTTCCAATTTAAATGTTGGTCAAAAATTATACCCAAATATTTAACACTATTGCACATGTTTATCTCTTCATTATAGAGATATAACTTAATGGTTTGTTGTTTCAACCATCTTTTGTCTTTGTAGAAGACAATGCCATTTGTTTTATTTACCGACAACTTGAAGCCTACGGAATTGGTCCAAGTGGTTATTTTTTTGTTGCTATATTGAGTATTCTTTGAATGGATGGATGGATGTATGAGTTTTAGGGCAAAAGCCCAGGCACTGGGGCCAAAGAAGCCATTCAGCGCCGTAATGGAAACTAAATAAATTATATTATGAAAAATGAGTTAATGAGTGTATGATGAAGATGGTTCATAGATAAATTACAATATGATAAATGAATGAATTAATGAAGAAAATGCTTAATAAATATATATATATATATATCTATGATGTGATTAATAAAATATAATTAAATTTTATTAAAAATGTTTATAGACTTTAAAAAGGGGATGAGAGCAGAAATATCTGCTTCAACTCCCAAAATATCACAGAGGGATTTACCTCTAAAATATCTCTCTCTTTGGTTAAAATATCTGGGGCAAGCAACCAGAATGTGCTCCACTGTTAGCATCTCACCACTGCAAGCACACTCTGGAAGGCTGCCCCCTTCTAAAATAAACTGATGGGTCAAATAAGTGTGCCCAATCCTCATTCTGCTTAAAACTATTTCTGTTCGTCTATCCGACTGGAAAGACGAAAGCCACGGCAATATACTATTTCTGATTTTTCTATACTTTCTATTATTGGCAAGAGAAGAAGTCCATCTTTCTTGCCATTTGTTTAAAATATAAGATCTAAAAGGACCTTTTAGGTCTGTATGAGGCACTTTACTAAAGGCTGTTTCTGAATAGACACTAGCACCTTTCGCTTCCCTATCTGCCATCTCATTTCCACAAATCCCCACATGAGAAGGGACCCAACAGAAAGAGACAGATTTACCCAGATAATACAAATGGAAGAGCGATTCCTGAACTTTTTGAACTAATGGATGGAAGCTATTGAATTTTTTTATTGCTTCTAAAGTGCTTTTGGAGTCCGAGTAGATGACGAAATTAGTGTCGCTACTTTCAAAAACTATATCCAGGGCAGAGACTATGGCTGTTAGTTCTGCTGTGAATATGGATGCAAAGTCAGGTAGTTTAGCTGTATATGCTGTATCACCAAGGATAACTGCACAGCCAACACCACTATCCGACTTTGATCCATCAGTATAGATTTTTGTCACATTAGTATGGGCAGTATCGTGCTCCAAGAACTTTCCCCTAATCTCTTCCTCAGGACAGTCTTTTTTGTTATATGCTTTTTTGCACACGGATGCTGCTGGGATAAGCCATGGAGGATACACAGGATGTTTCACTTCCATGACTTTCTGGGATTTAAGATGACTATCCCTAACATCTTCATTTAGTCTAATTTGGAATGGTCTAGAGGCTCTTGTACCAGAAAAGACCCGTGAGTCTGCTTCCCTCAGCACTTGGAAGGAGGGATTTTTGGGAGCACTTTTAATTCTAGCCATGTATCTTAATCCTAGTTCTTGCCTCCTTAGATCAAGGGGAAGTTGGTCTGTATCAACATATATGCTTTCAACAGGCGAAGTTCTAAAAGCTCCTGAGCATATTCTCAGCCCCATATTGTGTACAACGTCCAGTTCCTTCAGCTTGGTTTTACAAGCTGAGGAATAAATCTGACAGCCATAGTCTAGCTTGGATCGACACAACGAGTCATACAGTCTCAGCAGGGATTTTTTATCAGCTCCCCAACTAAATCCAGAGACAACCTTTAAAATATTGAGAGATTGTTTAACATTAGTCTTTAAGGCATTTATGTGGCTGGCCCATGTCAATTTCTGGTCAATGGTCATTCCCAAAAATTTTACTTCCTTTTCATAAGGAATGATAGATCCTTTTAAACTAAGGGTGGGAACCTCTTCCACACGCTGGCACCTAGTAAATCTTACAGAAACTGTTTTCGAGGAAGAGAATTTAAAACCATTCTCATCAGCCCACTTTGTAATAGCATTAACAGACCTTTGCAAATGTTTACATACTGACGAGGCATCATATCCTGTGCAGTATATTGCAAGGTCATCAACAAAAAGCGAGCATTTAACAGGTGATGATATTTGTTGCACAATACTGTTTATTGCAACTGAAAAAAGTGTCACACTTAACACACTTCCTTGTGGAACACCCTCCTCCTGCACAAAAGGTTGGGAGAGTGTGTTGCCCACTCTAACCTTAAAAAATCTCTCTGTTAAAAAGGAATATATGAATTTAATCATTCTTCCACATATGCCCATTTTGTGCAATTGTTTTAAGATGCCAATTCTCCAAGTAGTGTCATATGCTTTCTCTAGGTCGAAAAATACCCCGATAGTCTGACATCGTTTGGCAAATCCTTGCTGGATTTGATTGGTCAGCCTCAGCAAAGGATCAAGGGTGGAACGATTTTTCCTGAAACCAAATTGAAATGGAGTTATTAGTCCTTTAGTTTCCAGGTGCCAAACTAATCTGGTGTTTATCATTTTCTCCATCAGCTTACAAACACAGCTGGTAAGAGCTATTGGTCTATAGCTGGTGGCTTGGGAAGCGTCTTTATTAGGCTTTTTTATGGGGACAATTATGGATATTTTCCAGTCCTTGGGTAAAATTCCAGTTTCCCATATTTTGTTTATAATCTTGAGTAGATACTTTTTGGCATCATCTGGGAGGTGTTTAAGCATTTCATATAAAATTGAATCACCCCCGGGAGCTGTTGATTCAGTTGAAGAGAGTGCTTCCCGAAATTCTCTTAAGGAAAATTTGTGGTTGTATGGTTCAGATTTTCCCGAATCAAATTTCAGAGTCATTTCAGCCTTCCGAATTCTCTGAAATTCTAGAGAATAATTATCAGGGCTGGAAACTTGAGAAAAGTGTTTTCCCAGCTCACTGGCAACTTCAGTGGGCTCTGTGATCAGAGTGTTATTGACTTTTAATGAGGGTAATGGTGACGCAACAAATTTTCCACTCAGTTTCCTAATTTTGCGCCACACCACTCTCAATGGAGTTTTGGAATTGATTCCATTGATATAATAAAGCCAACTCTCTCTTTTGGCTTTCTTATAAAAACGCCGCTGCTTGGCTAACGCACGATTATAGATTAATTTAGACTGAGGGGAGCCACTAGTTTTGTATCGTCGGTAGCACTTCCTAGTGACTTTCCTCAGAGTACCACATGTCTTATTCCACCAGGGAACTGCAGGTCTGAGAGGTTTACCTTTTGTCTTAGAGATCGAGCCCTCGGCACTCTTCAGAGTGGATTCAATGAAGTAGACATAGGCATCCAGGTGAGAATGAAATGACTCAAATTCCTTATCTAGATTGACTCCTTGACTGAACTTGTCCCAGTCAGCATCCTCTACCTTCCACTTAGGTAATGTTTCAGATGGGGCATTTACAGCATATTTCAGATGGATCGGGTAATGATCACTGCCATTCAAATCTTCATTAACAGACCAGTTAAAGTCAAGGTGGATATTTGTTGAAGAAATACTAAGGTCCAGTGCAGAAAGATGATTATGATGAATATTGTGGAAGGTCATTGATCCATTATTATATAGTGCAACATCATTCGTATCAATAAGGTCCTCAATTATTTTCCCTTTGCCGTCTAAACACTGACTTCCCCAAAGGGGGTTGTGGGCATTAAAATCTCCTAATACGAGAAAAGGAGCGGGAAGTTGGTTAATCAAGGACTGAATATCTCCAATGTTAAAAGAAAGGTCTGGTGGGAGGTATAGTGAGCAGACCGTGATCCTCTTGTCTAAGATGGCAGACACTGCAACCGCTTGGAGAGTTGTATTTAGTTGTATTGTGGAGTGCTGCAAAGACTTATTGATAATAATTGCAGCACCTCCATGAGCACGATCACCAACTGGGGGAGTAGAATTAAACATGGCATAATCAAGTCCAGGGTTGTAAGGAGAGTTTCCTATCATTGTTTCTTGCAGGCATACGATCCCTGGGCTGAATTCATTCATTAAAACTTTAAGATCTTCAGAACGGGCTCTGAGACCTTTGCAGTTCCACTGGAGGATGTCGTAAGTGAATGTAAAAAAAGTTAAAAGTACTACTTCCCACTCACTGGAGGGGAAGTGCCGATCCTAGGTTGGAGAGGAAAGTTCTCCTTTATCAGAGGTGGTTTTTTTGATCCCTTTTCGTCCTTGTTAAAGGTCGGGGTTTTTGGCTTACCATCAGATTTTGTGTTATGCCTTTGATGGTCAGGGTGTTCACTGGTCTTCTGAATATTGTTGTTGCTGTTGCTTTGAGTCTTAGGACGGCATGACTGGTAAGCACTCACCTGGCTTTGGGCTTTATATACATTTGGACTCACCTTTCTGGGTGGGGAGATCTCTTCCAGCGCACTGAACCCATTTGATGTTTTTATTATAAAACCCTCATCACTGGGGGATGTGTTCCTTGTGCGCTTTCTTGTGGAAGCAGCTGCTACCTTATCCCTGTTGTTAGTGGTAGTAACGACCGAAGGGTTAGAGTTTGCTCTCCTTATTTGGGGCTGTTCCTTCGATTCTTTCTTGGTGGGAATGTTCGCATATGTTTGCAAGCTTTGTTTGGGTGCTGAATCTCCTGCCTTTACTTTTGTTTCCACTTTGTGGTGTAGATTGTCCATGCTTTTTGAAGTGCAGTGTTTGGTACTAGGCTTCAAAGTACTTCGTGATTCAGGGTTCTGATTATTGTTTTCGGCCGATGTAGAGGCAGGTTTCCAGAGCCTACTAGTAGATGTTATTGGAGGCTTTGCTTTATTAGGATTCTTCATCAACCTTATGACAGAAGCATAAGTGGAGTTGGCACTTCTATTCGCTGCCATTACCACCCGCTTTGCTGCACTAAGGCTGATGTGTTCGTTGTCTGCCACTGCCAGCACTTCTTCTTCGAACCTGTGCCTGGGGCAGGTCCTAGAATTTGGAGTGTGGTCGCCTTCGCACTGAAAACAGTACCGGGCTGCTTCACACTCAGGGTTGTCGTGCTCTACAGAGCATACAGAACATCTTTTTTTATTAATACATGAGATTTGAATATGGCCGTATTCGTAACATTTACGGCATTGTTTTGGCTTTCGTTTGTATTTTTTTACCTGCATCCTTTCGTGGCCGACGATGAGGGTGTCAGGTAAATAACTAGAGGAGAAGGTTAGTAGGATGGCTGCATCGCCTCCCAGTTTTTTAACTTGGTATATGCAAGGGGGGTATCGTTTGAGAATTTCCTCCTCATTAAAGGCATGAAGATCTCTAGAGTATACCACCCCTCTTAAAGTGTTAAAGAATTTATGGGACGCAATATGTTCAATATTCCCATCTTCAGGTGGTTTGAATTTGGTTAACAATACTGCTTGCGTCTCGTTTCCTGCTTTTATTAATAAGTTCTTCCCATACCTTTTCAAATTTCCGATGGGGATAGTACCCACTTTGTTCTCAATGCATTTGGCACCTTTTATGAGATTATCCCTTCCCTCCTTAAAGCTAGCAACATGCCAAATTGGGGGGGGAGTGTTCTGCTGCATGGAGACGATTCACGTTCTTCATCCTTTGGTACAAAATCAAATAGATCGTCATTCACATTTCTCACTGAAAACACCTTCGTGCTGAGTACTGCATCGTTGAGGACATGGCCATGTAATTTCTTCTGAGCCTCATATGCTTCCTGGGAAGAAGAGAATTTAATATAAGCAGAAAAAGTCCGCTTGTCTTTTTCTAGATTCAATTTTATTCTTTCTACTTTTCCAAATTGCTTGGCTACACTGAACAAGCATTCATAGTCCAATGATAGGCTAATGTTAGTGCAATAGAGCACTCTATCTAAGTCAATTCCACCAGTTTTGATACCTCCCTGGTGTCTCGGAGTCTGGGTTAGTCCAATGGTCGAGCTCGTGTCCATGTCTACGCCAGAAGTCGTTTCCCGTGCCAGTAAGTCGCCAGATCCAGGGGAGGGAATACATGAGGCCAAATCCATTTTGAGAGAGCATTTTATATACTGCTTGGTTATATCAAGAAGGCACCGTGGATCAGTCAGGTATTGGGATTCTCCGCCAATGGCACAAGTGAGAGTTGACTCCCAATGGTCCACCCCATACCCTACCCTGACGGGATAGCACCAACACGCTTTCAGCGGCCCAGGTATAAGCCTATCCGCCTGCTGAGAGCTCTGCCCCCACCAATGGGGACCGACTCCCCACCGTAAGCATGTTGGTGGGCTTCCGGACAAAAGCCAGGAGTCCCATCCCAAACACCAGCCCCCCCTGGATTCCGATGGGCTGATGCCTGGAGATGGTTCCGCCCTCAAGATAACAATGGGAGGGTCCCATCACTACCTCTTGGGTCCAAACCATGTCAGGTGGTGACTTAACCACCACAACTCCCACAATTAGCTTCAGATGCCAACCCCTCCCAAAACACGGTCCCTTCTCAGACTCACCTAAGCAGCGAAATTTTTGCAAAAGTGGAAAATTCCACATAATTAATCCAAAATGTTAATAAAAATGTGACATGGAGGAGAAGGATGTAGTAAGAATGAAAATTTCTAGAAAGAAGAGATAGTTCTGACGAATTTAGTTGGATCGGCAGCAGAGTCTCAAGACTAGTGGAGAGGAATCCCAATCAGGTGTCAAGACCCTTCTGCCGGTCCCTAAGCCCCCTACCCACAACAAGGGGTCAGAATCTAGGGGGGAGTATTCTTTGAGCATGTCTCAAAGAATAACTTGAATAATAAATTACAAAATCATCCACATACAAACTATTTTGTACACCCTCAGGCAGGTTCATAGTAATGTCATCTATTGCCAGGGCAAATAAGATGCAGCTCAAAACACTGCCTTGGGGGATACCCTCCTCTTGTACGTAGCAATTTGAATATGTATTTTCTATGCGTACTTGAAATGTACGATTTGTTAGAAAATTATTGATAAATATTGGAAGGTGACCTCGAATATTGGACCTGTGGAGTTTGTGCATAATATTGTATCTCCATGTGGTATCATATGCTTTTTCTATATCAAAGAAAATAGCCACTGTCAGCTTTTTCTTTTCAAATCCTTTTTTAATATGATCTTCTATTTGAGTTAACGGGTCTAGTGTAGATCTACCAGCTATTGATCCCGATTGGGTAGGTGATAAAATTGAGTGTTTTGTTATGACACTTGTTAATCTCAAACTAACCATTTTCTCCAACAGTTTGCACAAGCAACTTGTTAGAGATATTGGCCTATAATTAGTGGGGTTGCTAGGGTCTTTTCCTGGTTTACTGATGGGTATGATTATTGCATGTCTCCATTTAGTTGGGAAGACATGCGTTAGCCATATGCTATTATATAATTTTAATAAGAATTCTTTAGCTAGTGTGGCTAAATTCTGGATCATTTCAAAAGAAATCATATCATGCCCCGGAGCTGATGATCGACATGATTTTAGGGCAAAATTAAGTTCGTTCATATTAAATTCTTGGTTATAATCAAGGTCCTCATCAGTTTCAAAATTAAGTGTATGATTTATTTTTTGTGTTCTAATTCTTTTGAAGTTTTCATCTAAATTACAATAAGCACTAACATCTTCCATATGTTTGGCTAATATATTTGAAATATCTTGTAGGTTATGATTTAGTTTGCCATTATATAGTATTGGGCTTCTAGGTGGTCTTACATGTCTACCATTGATTTTACGGATTTTGTGCCATATTTCCTTAATTGAAGTATTTGGTGACAATTCCGATATATAATTTTTCCACGACTGAGCTTTTTCGAATATTATTGTTTTTCGAAATTTTGCATTTATTGAAAAGTGGTTTAATGTGATCAATAGTTATACTTATAACTATTATCTTGTTTAGTTTGTTTATATTACAAGGGCCTTTATTAAGGGTGTTTAATCTGGACTTTAGTCTACTCAAATTACGTGCCAGTGTGTGTTTGGTTCGATTTAAGAGAGATAAATTATTAGACCACCATGGAACGGGGGATATATTAGGGGTTGAAGAAGTTTTGGGGATGCATTTATCTGCAGCACTGATTACAAAACTGGAAAAGAAATCATTTGTGACATTATTGTTTTGATTTAATGGGAAGGGAGGGATATTTCTAGTTTGTAAATTGTATTTATCCCAGTCAGCTTTCAGTAAGTTATATTTTATGGGAAATGATTGTTTTTGGTTGTTCAAATAATTCAAAACAATTGGAAAGTGATCACTAGTATATGAGTCGTCTAGGACATTCCATTCCAGTCTTTCAATTAATTCCAGTGAACATAATGAAATATCTATTGAGGAGAAGGTTAAATGAGTTTTTGAGAAGTACGTTGGTGAATCACTTTCATTCAGGCAACGTAAATTCTGAACATTTATGCAATTCTCAATGTTTGAGCCGGCCAAGTTACTAGCATGTGCGCTGTCCCACAATGGATTATGGGCATTAAAGTCGCCTACTATTAGTAGGGGGCCATTTACATTATTTAGTATTTGTGGTAAATCACTAAAGTTTGAGTTAAAATTTGGCTGATTATATAGATTTATTATAGAGACAATTTGATTGTCTGGCATATGCAATTTGATTGCAGTTATTTGATATGACAGTGATGTAATA
Organism: Macrobrachium rosenbergii; assembly: GCA_039081455.1. NCBI lineage: Eukaryota > Metazoa > Arthropoda > Malacostraca > Decapoda > Palaemonidae > Macrobrachium > Macrobrachium rosenbergii. The sequence continues at coordinate 89,807 of JANJGK010000807.1, forward strand.
TTTAGGGGTTCATAAGTTCAATCGTTATGAACATATATAGCTGTTCCTAGCTTGCCATCCACTATTGGTGAGTGGCAAGCTAATTTATAGTTTCTAAAGTCCTTAGGAGTTGTACCAATATGCTGTAGACATATGCAAACAGGTTTATGTTCCTTTAGTATTCTCTGGATTTCACCTAGCCGAAGCCGAGTAGAAAATCCATTCATGTTCCACTGAATTATTTTATTGGTCATTGTTTGGGGGGATTGGCGTTAGATTTTGTAAGTTAATTGATGATTTAGCTACATCCCGTAACATTTTAAGAGAGTTTGTGTTGCTTTGTGGTTTCTTTGCAGCTAGGTTTGATTGCTGAATATTTGATGCATTCATCGGTTCTTCTTCATATTTCCTTATTAGGAAATCTATTTGAGTTTTGATCATGTTTTTCTTTAGTTTTAAGGATTCTGAGCATAGTTCGCCATCTTGATGGAATGTTAAAGGGCATTTTCGGAACCTAGTAAAGTTATTTATGAAATTTCGGGTTATATTTTCATTTTTGTTAGGTAAACGATTGTACGTAATGATGAAACACTCTTGACATCCGCAAGATAAATCATGTTCCGAGTGTTGAAGGAATGGTTCTAATCTCTGGGTCCCATCTATGCTCCCATTACTGGATGTTGTAATATTTTTGTTAGGAATTTCTGGTATAGGCATACTGGATCTCCGATGTGCTGGTACAAAATTTTGATTTTAATTTTTAGGTTTATTATTATTACTATTCTTTGGTCTTGTTGAGGGTTGATTTGGTGTGGTTGTAATTTGATTAATTTTATGGGTTTTTGGTTCTTCAGTGGGATGTTTAATTGAAAGTTTCTGCATTGATTTCGGTGATGAGAGTGCAGAAGAGTTAGTTGATTTATCCATATTTGGGGAATCGTTATTTATATTTGTTTTGGATTGTGGAACACTGTGGATTTCCACTTGTGATGCAGTTAATGTAATCTGTTTCTGATTAATGGGTGAGACTGGGATTTTGCTAGATCGATCTGTGAATGGAATGTTAGGTTTTTTTCCCTTAGGGGGAGTTCTGTCAATTACTTTCCTTTTTTTATTATGGTTATTTTTATCAATTAAGTTTTCTGTGGATGACGTTAATGTATTATGAGTTTCCAGATCTGGATTATTAACCTCTGTTGATTTTTCCATATCATTGGAATTCGTTTTTGAATGATTAACTTTGCTTGTTACTGGGGAGGCCTGTTGTAACTGTACTCTTGGGCTTTTATGAATAGTAGAGGAGGGGGAGAGGTGTGTCACATCTATTCTGTGTTGAGATTCTTTATGTTTATTATGAGTTGTTACAATATTTGAATATGAATGGAGTTTTGCTGGGTCATTGATTCCTCTCACCTTCAGTTCGAGTTTGGCTTCGTTAACGGGCATACCAGTTCTGTCCATTAACATTTGTAATTCTGTATAATATTGATAAAATATACAGTCTTTAGATTTAGCATGATGATTTAATTTGCAATTTACACATTTGAAGGTTTTGCATTTCCAATTTGTTGTGTGGTTTTCAGAACATACAGCGCATATAGCGTTATTTCTACATCTTTTGGTTGAATGGCCATATTTTTGACAGTTAGAGCATTGGAGAGGTTTAGGGACAAAGGGGCGAACTTCTCTATTCAGTCCCAGAATTTTTATTTTTCGTGGTAGTTCCCGGTTTGTAAATTTTATTTTGACTATTTTAATATGTTTACTTGCATCCCTTCTACTTGGGACAGCATATAATTCCAAGTCATGTATGTTATTGTATCTTAGTTTAAGGGAGTCAATTAAGATTTGTTTTGATGGTAGCTCTTTTTCATCATTGTCTGGGAGCATTACTGTGCCTTGTGTATAATTAAGTGTTTCATGGCTGGTTACTGTTACTTTTATTTCATTTATGTTGGTTATTTGTAGAAAAGTTGTTGATTGGGCTTTGGTTGTTGTTTGTATTAGCCATTCATTGTTTTTGATATGTCTACATTCCATGTCTTGTGTGGGGTGTATATTTAATAATTTGTTCTCTAAAATGGCTGGTGAGATCTGTTTTTCTGCTTTTAATATTAAAAATCTGGACCAATTGTCTGGTCCAAAAATATGTTCAAAATGAACTAGTGTTGGATTTAGTCGATAGTTATTTCTTTTTAATTTTTTCACATTCATCGGTGATGAGCTGTCTTGTGTTGATGGGGTTTTAGGGGGATTACTTGTTTCTATTTTAGAGTTATTGTCCTTTATGTATGGTTCCAGTGTTACAATACTGGAGTTTACCAATTTGTTATTATTTGTTTCTTTTTCACTTTCTAGACTCTTCGAGTCTTTAGGGATTGATATTTTACTTGGAACAGGATGTTCCGTTGTAGCATTTTTATTTATGTTAAGGAGATTCGGGAGAGACGTTCCATTAGTCATCGACTGTGCCAGAATTTTACCATCATGGGGTCCAGGGGTACTAATATCCTCAAGACTACTTTGCATAAAAGATATATATATATAAAAAAAAAAAATAAATAATAAATCTTGAAAAGATATCATTGGCTTTTTATGAAGTTGGATGTTCCACTAATGGCACAAGTGGGAACTGACTCCCAAATGTCCGCGTCCCTACCCTACCCCAAAAGGGGGATGGCACATCATGATTAGTATGGCCCAAGTGTAAGCAAAACCCGCTTGCTAGGATTGAGTGTATTGTAATAATACAGTCATCCCCATCCTAATCACAACATGGGCTAACCGGACAGAAAGCCGAGAGTCCTATTCCTAGAACCAGGCCCCCCTGGAATCCGTGGTCCAGCTCCACAGAATAGTTCCGCCTGAAAAACCAGGTCCGAACATTATCAGGTAGTTGATGGTTCTACCACAGTTCCCACTATTTAGCTTCAGATTCAACTTCACTCCATGCCATGATATGTTTTCCTATTTATTAATTTTGGTAATTTTGAAAAAAGTGGAAAAATCCACGAAATTATTCCTAAAGCGTATTTATATATATGTGGGACACTTGGGATCAAACTTAGGGAAAATAGATCCCTAGGTTCGAGAGCCCCCTCACCACGTCAAGGTGGTCCCAATTTGAGGGGGAAGGGGGAAGGGCAGGATGAAATCCCTACCTTTTGGTCCCATGGTGTGGAGAGAAGGGGCGGATCATGTGACAGATTGCTATTTCTGCATGACTAGCCTACAGGGTAAGCTCATATTTGAAAATAATGACGATAACTTAAGAGTTGATACTCTCAATAATGTATTTTAAAAATATATATTTCGACATATCTTACATGAGTGGCCACCTAGAGAAACACTACAACCCGGTTCACACAATGTGGTTGCTGATCCACTGGTCAACCCTCATCAAACTTTGCTGCTGCCTCTTCATATAAAACTTGGACTGATGAAGAATTTTGCCAAGGTCATCAATAAAGGAAGTCCACCATTTGCTTTCATAAAGCAGACATTTCAACAAGTCAGTGATGCAAAATTGAACGCAGGTATTTTCGACCGTCCTCAGATTACAAGCCTAATGAAGGCTGAACAGTTCGATAGAGTAATGAGTGAAACAGAGAGTAATGCATGGCAAGCCTTCAAATCAGTTGTGAAAAATTTCCTTGGAAACAAAAGAAGTTCAGAATACGTGTTTGTTGTTCAAGAACTGATGCAGAGTTTTAAGGCTCTGGGAGCAAGTATGTCAGTAAAAATGCAATTTCTCATATCGCTTCTGGATTATTTTCCTGATAACTGTGGAGACTACAACGAAGAACAAGGTGAAAGGTTCCACCAAGACATTCGCACTATGGAAGAAAGTTATCAGGGATGATGGGACATAAACATGTTAGCAGCTTACTGTTGGTGTCTAAAACATGACTTGCCTGGTGAATAACACAAGAGAAAACCACTGAAAAACTCTTTTCTTCCACACTGATGTATATTCCTGCATATTATCAATGTTAATAAAAACAATATTATAACATTTATTCATTATTGACCTTATCTTATAACTGTGATACTAAGTCATTATAAAAAAAACATTGTTTTAACAATCTTCAGTGTAATTCAATAATCTGAGCTGAATGATCAAAACCATTATTTTTTTAATTCAGCATAACCAGATTGCTTAAATTTAGTTAAAAAAAAAACATAACAGAAAAAAAAGTCAAAACGCAGGCCTGTGTTATAAATATTCTAGTCCCTAGTCACTGCACTAGTGTTTTAGTTTTTTAATGTTGTATGAGATTTAGAGACAAAACAACACAAAAAAGTTTTGGAAATGGAATTTAAAATTTAGGCCAAAAGCAAAGCACTGTGGCCTATGAGGTCATTCAGCGATGAAAATAATGTTGCAATAATTGTTAGAAGAGGTTGGAAAGTATGATGGAAGAAAGAGAATATGAAAGGAGATATACTAAAAGGAATGAAAGGGGTCACAGCTGGGAACCAAAAGGACGCTTCGAAGAACCTTAAATAATGCCTACATTGCACCATGTGAGGTGCACTGACAGAATAACTCCCCTAAGGGGAGAGAACCCTTTTTAATTTTTTTAGAAATGATCTGAAGAACTGCTCTTCATCAGATGAGAGAGACAGCTGATGTCATGCTGATAGCATTCAGGCAACAGATTCTTCAGATACCAAACAAACCAGCTAGGTATGCAATTTCAGGTGCACTTGAATAAATTTCTAGAGTGTCCTTGGTATACTACTAACACCTTCATTTCAGACCTATTGGCCTATATGTTTAACTTTACATACACGACAATTATCTAGGTTAAATGTACTTTCATTTTTATGTGATTATGACGAGATAAATTGAACTAAAATAAAAAAAAATTACATTTTTATAATAAAATAAAGTTTTATATATACTTACCCAGTAATTACATAGCTAAGAGTTTCTCTTGCCTCAGCAGCTTAAATTAAAAAATTCGCAGGTTAGCGCTTCAGTTTAGTGCAGGTGACTGGTCTCGCCCACTAACGAGAGTATCAGGAACTACTCGGCAAACATTCCTCATTACGTTTATGCTTCATGTCCATGCGCGGGGAGGGAGGACGGGCTCCGTCCATAATTACTGGGTAAGTATATATAAAACTATTTTATTATAAAAATGTCATTTTTATATATGTAACTTACCCAGTAATTACATAGCTGATTCCACATTGAAAGGTGGTGGGGAATCATGGACAAATTCTGTTCACAATCATTAATTTATGTAATGATTGAGATAGTAGATCAGTTGCCAGCATTGGTTACAATGCTTGTAGTTCCTTGTTAGTTAAGAGAGCCTGCAGTAAAGAACTGCCTCTGGTTGTTGCTCATTATTATTATTAAAGTAGTTTAACCAGACCACCGAGCCGATTTTCAGCTCTCATGGGGCTGGCCCGAAGGATTTGATTAAAATACTAGGTCCAGGCCTGAAATCAAGCGCTAGGACCCAATAGTTCATCCGATACAAAGATGAATGAATTAAAATTAAATAAAAAACTGCACATAAGCACATCCTATCATACAATAAATACATTTACTCAGACTTCCTTACATACATACTAAAACGGTACAGTATATTAAAATTCAGAATATAAATTAAACAAAATTTTTAAAATGTTTCTCTTTTTTGTAAAATTCAAATGTTAAAAGGGTTTTCATGCATTTATTATTTACTTGTTTTTATATTTTATTAATTAAATTACAGTTCTTCAAGAACATCAAAACTGGAACGATTGAAAATGTGAAAGATTCTAACAAAATTTCTTTCACTGATCTATTTCCAAAAGTAGACATTCGTTGTCGGTCATACTTTGGACATTCACATAACACATGTCTGACCGTTATTATTACTCTGCATTCTGAGCACTCAGGAGCTGGGCCATGTGGGCTGCTCATTAAGTGCCCACGTGTCAGACGAGTATGGCCTATTCTGAGGCGTGTTAAAATTACTTGTGCGTGTCTCTCTCTCTGATATGATGAACTCCATTTTTTAACATTAGGTTTTATTTCTTTCAGTTTATTACTTTCAGGTTCTTCATCCCATATATACTGCCATTTATTTATGATACCCATTTTTATGTGAGTAACAGGGATATTCACATTTGATCTTGTCATGTGAGTTGCTGATTTAGCTGCTTTGTCTGCATCTTCATTTCCTTTGGTTCCGTACATGCGCAAGAATCCAACATATTTCTACATTTTTTCATTATATAATTTATGGAGATATAATTTAATTTGTTGTACTATATTATTATTTGATTTGTAACTTTGAATAGCTTCTATAGCGCTTCTTGAATCACTGAAAATCACAAAATTATTGAATGATGATTCTTTAATTATTTTTATAGCTGATGCAATTCCATACAATTCTGCTGTAAATACAGAAGCATTATTAGGCAGGGAGAACTGATAAATTTTGTCTTGGGACACTGCAGCATATCCTACTCTATGTTCTGATTTAGATCCATCCGTAGCCTATATATTGCGTAATGTGGACCTTTTTGATTTATATGCTCTACTGTATGCTGTCTATGGTGTTCTGTTGTATATGAGTTACTTTTTGATAAATACTCGAGGTGTGTGCAAATTCTCGTTTTATTCATTGTCCAAGGAGGAGGTGATTTTACTATTACAGGCACTTGTATATTTATATTCAGCAACTCAAACAATCTTCTAGCTCTAATTGGGAAAGGTGGTGGATGGATGTTTATAAATACATCTCTTAAATCAAATAATTTTTTGGTTGGAGAATCACTAGTTTGAATTCTTAAAGCACTTTTCATTGTTACTAGCTCTCTATGGAGAGACAAAGGCAGTTCACCACATTCAACTTGTAACGATGATTTTGGTGATGATCTAAAGGCTCCTGAGCATATTCTAAGGCCTTCATTGTGAACAGGATCTAACATTTTCAGAACTGCGTCAGATGCCGAGCCATATACTTCGCTTCCATAATCAATGATGGACAGACCTGTTGCCTTATACAGCACAGTAAGGGTATGTCTCTCGGCTCCCCAAGTAGTGTTCGATAGTTTTCTAATTAGATTTAATGCTCTTTTACTTTTAGATTTTACATATGTAATGTGGGCTCCCCAGTTCAAGTGGGTATCAAATACTAATCCCAAAAATTTTGCTGTTTGGCCAATTGGTATACTATGGTTTCTGATTTTTAAATCTATTTCTTCACCTTTTTTCCATTTTTTATTTTTATAAAACACGATTGTTTGAGTTTTAGCTATGGAAAATTTAAAGCCTACAGATGAGGCCCATTCATCTATTTTTTACTATGCTTTTATTAATGATTCGTTCTGCATGTTTTATTCGGGATGCTGAATAATATATGGCAAAATCATCCATGTACAGGTTACTTTTAATGCCAATAGGTAGATTTTTACTGATACCATTGATTGCTAAAGTAAACAGTGTTCCACTAAGGACGCTTCCCTGTGGAACACCATTTTCAAGTGGAAATGTTCTGGACAGATCATCATCAATTCTCACCTGAAAATTGCGGTTTGTCAAAAAGTTCTGTATAAACCTAGGTAAATTTCCACGGATGTTGTTGTTTTGTACAGTTTTTAATATAGCATACCTCCATGTGGTATTGTATGCCTTTTCAATGTCAAAAAAGACAGCTACAGTAATTTGTTTTCGTTCAAAACCTCTATGTATATGGTCTTCTAAGTTACAGAGAGAATCCAATGTGGATCTGTTACACTGTGACCCAAACTGAGTGGGAGTTAAAATTTTATTTTCTCGAATGTGCCATGTTAGTCGAGCATTTACCATTTTCTCTAACAATTTGCATAAGCAGCTTGTTAAAGAAATTGGTCTGTAATTATTTACGTTACTGGGATCCTTTCCGGGTTTGGGGATAGGAATTATTATAGCTTTACGCCATTCATCTGGAAATAAATTTCGAAGCCATAAATGATTATAAAACTCTAATAAGTATGACTTTGCCAAAGGTGCTAAGTGGCAGATCATCTCAAAACAAATATTATCACCTCCAGGAGCAGATTTATTGCTGTTCGAGAGAGCATATTCCATCTCCGACATACTAAATTTTCTATTATAATATATATCGTCAATTGTTTCAAAATTTCTTGTTATTAATTCTATTTTTTTTTTTTTTATTTGGAAGTGTTCATCTACATTCTTATCACTACTTACATTTGCTAAATTTTCTCCCATTACATTACTTATTTCTTTTGGATCAAGTGTTCTTTTCCCATCTTTTAATATGGCATGTCTAGGTGGTTTGACATGGGTACCATTTATTTTCCTGAATTTTTCCCATATTTTTTGTATGGGAGTATTATTAGAGAGATCTGATACGTATTTCCTCCATGAAATGATTCTTCCTTGAATTACTTCTTTTTTAATTTTGCAGATATTTTGTTGTATACAGGTTTTAATGTATCAATTTCTAGTAATAATACAGTCATTTTTTGTAAAGTTCTTTCTAATATCGGTAATTTTTTATTCATTTTATTGAACTTTCTATTCAAATTATCTAATTGTCTCCCTATTGAGTGTTTCATATTTATTAATTCTGTTAACTCATCAGACCACCAGGGAACTTTGTGTTTTGTTGGATGGGGTTTTGACTTTGGTATTGCTTTATCAGCAGCATTTTTAATGAAATCAACAAGAAATTTATTAGTTTCATTATGGTCTTTTAAATATTCAAATTGTGGGACATTTCTAGTGTGCATTTCATATCGCTCCCAATCTGCTTTATAAATGTTATAGTGAGGGACATGTTTTGCAGGATTATTTTGCAATAAGGAAATTAATATTGGGAAATGATCACTGGTGTACAAGTCATCAACTGTATTCCAATCCAATCTGTCAACTATGCTTGTTGTACATAAAGTTAAGTCTACTGAGGAAAATGTTCCATGTGCTTTTGAAAAATATGTACTAATTTCGTCATCATTTATACAGCACATGTCGTTTGAATCCATGAACTCTTCTATTTTACTACCTGTTCTATTTGAGTTTGTAGGTTCCTTGGCATTGTTAAGTAAATCTTTAAGTTTATCAATGTCGTAACTTTTGTTAGGTTGGTTATATAAGTTATAAATTATGTAATTATCATTTTTTTATCCGTATTTTAATACTTGATATTTGCAAGTCATTAAAATTTACAGCTACTCTGTCATAACATACTTTGTTATGTACATATATAGCAGTACCTAAATTTCCTTCTTCTTCTCTAGATGTAGATACTAAGGTATATTTACCTATTTTTGATATTGTTTTGTTGACATGTTGTAAACATATCATTGGCTCATATTCCTTTAGTAATCGTTGTATTTCTCCCAAATGTAATCTGGTCTGTAGACCATTTACACTTCATTGAATAATATAATTATTGAAAGTATAACGTTAGTGTGTTCAAGTTTTATTTTCTTTTTGTGGATCATCAATCTGCATTTTTTCTAAAATCCTATTTACAATATTTATTTGTTTTTCTTTATAAGACATTATGTGTCCAATGCACATACAGCCCTTTTCGTGAGTGTCCAAACTAGTAGTTTCTTTATTTCTGTAACTTATAAAATTTCGTATAGTGTTTGTTAAACTGTCTTTTGTTATGCTTTCATTTTTGTTGCACAGTTCAATGAAACATTCATTACATCCACGTGTTTTCGTGTGTCGTTTTTTCATTTACTCTTGCTGCACCTATTGTTGGTGATGGGGTAATCTCTTCTCCCATCACATAATCATTATTGTCAATGGTTTGTTCCTCTGCTATTTCTTTGGTGTTCTGGGTATCTGTTTCTATTGGTTTTATTATTACTTTAGGAGACAAAGGTGTTTTCTTATTATTTGGTTTGTTCTTTCTTGGGGTCTCCCGCCTTTATTTTAATGGATGTATCTCTAATAATAGTTGGTTTTTTGTTGGTCTTGGGTGGAGTTCTCTCTAAAGGTCTCTTTTTTTCTTTAGTTTCTAATTCATCAGAACTATCTTTTAATATTTCTGTGGTGCTTGTATTGTCTTCTAGTGATTCTATTTCTCTTAAAATCTCAAATGAATTTGAGCAAAGATTTGTATACATTTCTTGGTCCTTTGCTATGTTGGTTTCTTCTTGCAAAGTGGTTATTTTTCTTTGAGACTAATCTATTAGGGTTTTGTTATTCTTATTTATTTCCACTTTTGTTTCTTTGTTTGATCTTATTGCTGCAGAAAAAGTTCGTTTCTTAGCGGGATCATGCATTCCTCTAACCTTTAATTCTAATTTGGTCTCTTTTATAGGCATTCCTGTCCTTTCCTGAAGTAATTTCAATTCCGTATTGTATATGTAATACATACACTCCTTAGATCTTGCATGGTGATTTTGTCCACAATTCACACATTTTGGTTCACTGCACTTCCACTGTGTGGTATGTTTGTCAGATCCACAGTATGCACATACAGATGTATTATGGCAATTTTTCCTTGTATGTCCATACATACTACAGTTTTGGCACTGTAGTGGTTTAGGGACATACGGTCTCAGTTCTCTGCTTTGGCCTACGATTTTTATTTTTAAGGGTAATTCATGGCCTTCAAATTTTATCTTTGCTATTCTTAGTATTTTTTCATTACTCCGTCTACTAGCTATGTTGTAAATTTCGCAGTCTTGTATATTGTTGTACCTTTTTTTAAGGGAATCTAGCAATATATTCTTTTCTATTGGTTCATCATTATCAGGGAGTACTATGGTACCCTGGACACTGTTCATATTGTCATGTTTTTTAATATGTACTTTAACATTATCAATATTTTTTATATTTAAGTAGTTTTCCGATTGATTTCTTGTAGTGGTTTCTATCAACCACATCTGTTCTTTTACTTGTCTGAATGACATTTCAGTAGTTGAATGTCGATTCAATAAGAAGTTTTCTAATTTCAATGGTGATATTTTTTTCTCCGTTTCTAATGTTAGGAATCTTGACCAACTTCCACTCCCAAAGAGGGAGTCGAAGTGGGTCAATGTTGGGTTAAAATATTTGGTTTTTTTTTTGGCTTGTTTTTCATTGGAGCATAGGGCTCCAGTGTAAATACGTTCGTATTTTTTTCTGATTTTTCCAGAGAGAGGTCAGAGGAGGTTTCTGTAGTCGTTAACTGTGCCGAATCGCTACCATCAAAGGGTCCAGGGGTACTTAAATCGTTAACACAACTTTGCATTAAGACAAGTAAAATTGAGAAAAAAAAATTTTTTTTAAAAAGTAAATAAACCTGAAAACCTTAAAAAAGATATCATCAGCCTTTCATGGGGTTTATTCTTCCGCCAATGGCACAAGTGAGAACCGACTCCCAAATGTCCGCGTCCCTACCCTACCCCATAGGGGATGGCACAACATGATTAGAGTGGCCCAAGTGTAAGCCAAACCCGCTTGCTAGGACTGAGAGTATTTCAAGAATACAATCATCCCCACCCTAATCATGTTATGGGCAAACCAGATAGAATGATGAGAGTCCTATCCCTAGAACCAGACCCCCCTGGAATCCGTGGTCCAGCCCTAAAGAATAGTTCAGCCTGATATCTCTCAGGTCCGAACACTTATCAGGTAGTTGATGGTCCTACCACAGTTCTCACTATTTAGCTTCGGATATAAACCCATTCCCAGCTATGATATCTTTTCCTATTTATCAGGTCCACCACATTTTATCAAAAGTGGAAATTTCCACAAATCTAATCCAAAACAATATACGATGGCATATGAGACTCTTGGACTCGAACCCAGAAACAAATTCCTGGGGTTCAAGAGCCCCCTCACCACATCAAGGTGGTCTCATATTGAGGGGGGGTTGTTGCTCAACTTAACCAGTAGCAGCATGGCAGTAAAGCCAGGAGCGCTTCTACTTAAGTGGAATACTTAGCAGCGAAGGAGTACTCTGATGGCTGACGAAGTATAAGATTACGCTTTGCAACAAGTTGTACACCGATGGCCGACAAAGCATAAATAATTGCCCTTGCCCTGGGCGCAGTACCAATACAAACAACCAGATATGACTGTCACTTGCACTGAAAAACAGACCATGACCCCTTCACTACAGTGATGGGTGCTCCAGGTAAATTGTAACCTCTGGCTCTCACAAGTCTCGGCACCTTTCTACAAGGTGAATAGATAGCAGGAGAGAATCCTATGCTTCCTTCTACGATGTCATGCCAGTTATTAATAATGATCACACGGTATGGACAGAATCTAACATTGTTTAACATTCTTTGAAATGCAAGTAGTGAAGATCGATTACACTTCCCAAGGGACAATTGTCGAATGAACGCCAGGGGCATACATTGCCTGAAAACTAAGGAGGTAGAAGCTGATCTGACATCCTTAGCCTCACTAAAAAGGAGCAAAAAGCTTTCTTACTTCTCAGAGTGTCTTGGAGAAGGTTGATTATAGACCAGACATCAGGGGCACACAGTGCTTGAAAGCTATGAGGGGAGGTTGTACTGATGTGTCTAGCTTCCATTAAGGGTAAGCCAATGGCTCTCCAGAAACTAAGGGTGGCATCAGAAAAAACAAGTCCAATCACAAGAGAGGACCATACATTCTTAGATGGAGGGTGCTAGAACACTAAGGTCATGAAAACCTCCTATGCTTCCAATCCTGCTTAGGTCATACCGTAAGACTCCAACAGAAAATGAGCTTCCAACTCTTCTCCAGAGCCAGGGATGCAGGAGAGTTGGCGTTAGACCACCGGAAGCTGGTGCTGGGTGCACTGAGCTGGTCCCAGGCTGTGGGTGGGGCCAGCAGAGCTGGTTGTCAGCTAACTAATTGGTCGGGAGCTGGTGGGCGCCCCTAGAAGCTCGGGGTAGAGCTGGCACCTGGCTGTAGCTGGCGCCAGGTGAGATGAAAGTCAGGTGGGGAAAAAAAACAACTCGGGCTGATGGCCACTCCTGGGAGCCTGGAGCCCAATCCCTGGGTGTCAAAACCTTCTTCTCTTTCATAAAGTTCTCGAGAGAGAGAGAGAGAGAGAGAGAGAGAGAGAGAGAGAAAGAACGGATCCAGGTCATGGAAGGGTCTTCAATCTCGGTAAAAATTCCTTTATTTCTGAAGTTATCGGAAAGACATGGCTGTCCTGAAGAACTTTCCGATCCCAACAAGCTCTTAAATAAAACTGGAGAGGTCTCATGAGAAGTCTCCCTAATCTTACGAATTTCCCCAGAGAAGTCAACGTTCCCAAGAGATTCATCCACTGAGTGGTGGAGCAAGAACGAAGCGATAGGAAGAGGTCTACCTTCCTCAGACAGTCCACTCTTCTGAGTGACGGAGAAGCCCGAAAACTCAGTGTGTCTATCAGAACTCCCAAATAAAGAATCTTCTGAGTGGGAATCATTGTGACTTCTCGAAGTTCATTGTTAGTCCTAATTCCTAGATCAAGAGAAGAGTTTGTAAGCCCTTCATGCATTGATTCTTCGTAGGTGATCGAATTATCCAATCGTCCAGACATAGCGAGATCCTCACTCCCGCTAAATGTAGCCAACCCGCCACAGGATTCAACACTCGAGTGAAGACTTGTGGGGCCTTCGAGAGACTGAAGCAAAGTACTCCAAATTGAAAGATCTGGTCCTCAAAAACCAAATGTAGACATTTCCTCGAATCCGGGTTAGCCAGAATATGTAAATAAGCATCCTGCATGGCCAGGGATATCTGTATTTTTCACTAATTCTATTGCCTTTTTGTTCAGAAGAGAGGACACTTCCTTCGACAAGGCCGAATGCTTCTCCTAACCTATGGAGTAAGCTGCCAATACAACAGGAGTGCCGGTCAATGGTGGATTCTCCTTGAAAGGGATAGTGTATCCCTCTTTTTAAAAAAAAATTTGACTACCCACTGATCCGCTCCTCTTTTGCTCCATCTCTCCCAAAAGAGACGAAGCCTGGCCCCAACAGGAGCATGTAGGACCAAATCCTCACTTGCGAGAGGAAGATTTTGTGGAAACAAAAGCTGTTTGTCCAGACAGGAAAGGAGGAGGGCCGAATTCTGTGGGGTTGAAAACCTTCGCTGTAAATGAGACCCACAGTTTGCGCTCCTTCAGGACGCCCATGACATACAGGGCAGCTACTTCAAGCAATCCACCGCTGACAGCTCTACCTGCGCAAGAGAGAAAATTCTCCAGGTCTGCGGCTTCAGCATACAAGAAACGAGATTCTTGAAGCTTCTTGGCGACTGCTCCGAAACATCAGTCGAGAAAACTCCACACCTTGAAGGCCTTAAAAATACTCTTCAACAGGTAATCTGTTAGGACGAGCATAATTAAATACAGGGCCGGATACAAGGTTTATTGTGAATCGTTACAACAACTTGCCACCAAGGACCAGCACACCGGCCGCATGACAACACAACCCCGGAACCGAGAACTCAAAAACAAAAGACGTTCACAGCAGGGAATAGAATCAGAATTAACAAAGGATTACCTTTTTTTTTATCTAAAACTCTACATGATCCATCTCCTGAGCTGAAAAGAACGTTTTCGTCAGTGGGAGAGCAGATTTCTGTCCCGAGTCAATGAGCACAGAAAAGTCCCCCTGGGAGGAGTCAGGCACTCCCAGGAAAGGAGCTTCTCCCGTTGAATACGACAAGTACCGCCTACGTCAGAGATGAGAGGGGGGGAAAACACTTAAAGCAGGCCCTTCCTTGATCCCTCTTGTTGGAAAGCCATTCCTCTACTTGGAGAAAAGCTTTCTTCAAAGATTTACAATGAACCATCTTAGGAAGACTAGTCAAATCCACAGGCTGATAGCTCATCATGTAAGACGAGCCTGGAGGAAGAGAGGACAGGACGGAGTGAAAAAATCTAGGAACTGTTGAAGAAGGCACTTAAGGAGTGCTGCATACGGTGCAGCAGACGCATCCTTCTCCTATTCTTCCTCAACAGAAGGAATCGGAGATGTCATCAAACTGATCCAGGTGCAGTCTGCGCTGCAGGTTTCTGTAGAAGATGAAGGATATTATCCAGTTTTTTGCTTCCAAGGTTCGAGTGCTGGGTCCAAAGCAGAAGAAGACTTATCCGAAGCTGTAGGGCACTTGGAAACTTGATGAAGTTCAAGCGTTATCAGGAGTTCGGCAACTTCAGGGTGCTCCGACGAAAGAGAATGTCCGACCCTCTCAGAGCGCCTGACTGCGTCGGGGCGCTTGGCCGCATCAGGGGCACTCGGTTGCATCAGGGCGCTTGGCTGCAACATGGCGCCTGGCTGCTACAGGACACTTGTCTGCTCCAAGGCACTCAACATGACATCCCACTGAAACAGGATGTTCCGAGGAAACAGGGCACTTTGTGAAACTTGGAGCTGCTCACCCGAGAGGTGTAGAGAGCTAGAACCTCACTCCTGGTGCTGAGGAGAGGAGAAAAACGCTCTGGAGTGTCCAACTTGCCGCACAAAGGTTGAGGACTAAAGGAAGGCTCCCTCATTCTCTTGTAAGGGAGATATGGGGAAGGATCTTTACCCGAGAAGTGTCTCTGAGTGGGCAAGAATCCTCCGTAAAAAGACGAAGACGGCTCCTACGAGGCAGCGCTTCTTCAGAACTTGACAAAAGTCGATGCAATTCCGAGACGCCTTTTCAGTTGCTGTCTCTAGTCGCAACCTGGGATGTTACAGGTTGGACTGGGGCGACGACTGCCCATGGGCAGACCCCACTGACCTCCCTTGGGTTACCGGTATGCCTCCTCCCAGGTAGAGGGGAGTATGGCAGTGACCTGCCCCTAGGAGAATCAGCCAATGCACTTCTGCGACGCCTTTCCAGTGGCTGTCTCTTGTCGCAACCTGGGATGCAACAGGTTGGACTGAGGAGACGACTACCGGCGGGCAGACCCCACTGACCTCCCTTGGGCTACTGGTATGCCTCCTCCCAGGTACATGGGAGTATGGCAGTGACCTGCGCCTAGGAGAATCAGCGGGACGAGCAGCCACCCCCTCTACTACACATCCAGAAAGATGCCTTCCCAGGCTGTCTGTTGATACCTGGGACCGGCACCAGGCTCAACTGAGGGAGCGAGTACCCGTGTGTAACCCCCCGACCTCCCTTGGACTTCCAGTATGTCTCCTCCCGGTGTATGGGAGTATGACAGGGACCTTTGTCTAGGAGAATCGAGGGACAAGTAGACACCTCCTCCACTGCACAAAACTTCGCTATCACAAGGTTAACGTCTGTTAACCTAAAACAAGACTGGCAATGGCACAAGAAGGAAGCGAGGGAGCCAGGCATGGGAGCAAGTGGATAAAATGGGCAGGAAGGTTAGCAGTGGGAGAGAGATGACTTAGATGGCACCAAGGTACCAGTAACAGGCGCCGAGCGCCCGAGAGCGAACGCCGAGGCGCCAGAGATTGAGCCTCGAGCGCCCAAAAGTTGCCGCCGAGCGTTCTGCAGTTGGTGGCCGTCGAGCCAGTAGCTCCAGCAGGCGTCGAGCACTCTGCAGTTGGTGGCCACTGAGCCAGTAGCTCTAGCAGACGCCAAGCGTTCTGCAGTTGGCGGCCGTCGAGCCAGTAGCTCGAGCTGGCGCCGAACGCTCTGCAGTTGGCTGTCGCCGAGCCAGTAGCTCGAGCAGGCGCCGAGTGCTCTGCAGTTGGCAGCCGTCGAGCCAAAAGCTCGAGCAGACACCAAGCGTTCTGCAGTTAGCGGTCGCCGAGTCAGTAGTTCGAGCAGGCGTCGAGTGCTCTGCAGTTGGCGGCCGTCGAGCCAAAAGCTCAAGCAGACACCGAGCGTTCTGCATTTGGTGGTCGCCGAGTCAGTAGTTTGAGCAGGCTCAGAGCGTTCTGCAGCTGGTGGCCATCGAGCCAGTAGCTCAAGCAGGCGCCGAGTGTTTTGCAATTAGAGCAGGAGAGCGCTAGCTACTGGGGGCACGTAGAAGGAGTTAAAAAATGTGTAACTCTTCACGATTCCTGTCATACTCCGAAAGCACGTCGTAACCAAAACAATGAGCACAATTCTCTCCCACTGTATTCCACCCTTACACATTTCAGTCTCTGAAAAGGAAAGTGCAATATATAATATGTTCAATTAATTTTTTTAAGAAATTTATAAAGAACACAGAGTACCATACGAGTATACAGATATCTCAATTCCTTTAACATACATTTTTATATAAGTAACTTACGAAATAATTACATAGCTATAGTTTCTACTTTACGCGGCAGCTCAAAATTCAAAATTCGCGGTAGCGCTCTTTTGTTTTGAGTGTAGGTATGTTGCCCCGCCCACTTTCGGGGAAGAATAGGTGCAACTTAGCTAAGGAGCTCAATTTGTTTCTGCCGGTTAATGACTGAACACCAGTTATTAGCAGCTTTTGTTTTCGTTTTCACCGAATGTTCGGAGATCATCTTTGGTGAAGTACTCTTTTTGTTGGTAGCTCAGCTATTAGCTTAGCTAGTTTTTTGGATAATTCAATTGGGACTTATTCATTTGGAATTCTTGACCATTATGTCTGACTCTAGTTTATCCAGCATTAGGTACTGCAGCAAAGGCTGCAAAACTAGACTCACGTCGGTAAAATACGACCAAAATACAATCTGTTGTACTTGTAGGGAACAAATTTGTTTTCCTGAATTGACTTGTGACGAATGTAAAGACTGGGATCAGGGTAAATGGAAAAATTTACAGTCTCATTTAGACAAATTGAAAAGGGACCGAATTAGGAAAGCCACAGCTAGGGCCGAAGCAAAGGCTTCTGCTAGTATGGGCCATTCTTCAAGGGAAGATATTGATGTTTTGCCTATCCCTTCAACGCCTGTGACAGCCTTTTCTCCCATTTCCAGCCCTCCAGCTTTTCCCGTCACTCCTGTACCTAATTCTTATTCTGCTGAACCCAATGCCATTGCCAGCTTAGAAGCACAGGTAGACCAGAAATTTAATTTACTTGTAAATACGGTGTCCCAAATTGGGAATTCTGTGAAGGTCCTAATGGACAAATTTAATAGTGTTGTGTCAAGTGATGTGTCAGTGGAGGGGGCGGCTGTTCGTCCCGCCGACATTCCTAGACCAAGGTCCCTGCTAAACTCCCCTTGCAAACATGGGAGGAAGCAAACTGACAGTCCAAGGGAGGTCGGTGGGGTTTGCCCACGAGCAGTCGTCGCCTCATCCGAACCTGTTGTCCACTGATCCCAGGCCTCGGATGAATACCGCTGGAAAGGTATTATTATTATTATTATTATTAAAATAGTTTAACCAGACCACTGAGCTAACCATCAGCTCTCATAGGGCTGGCCCGAAGGATTAGGATGGAATGACAAGTCTAGGCTAGAAGCCTAGCACTGGGGCCTAATAGGTAACTTGTCAATGATGATAAATGAAAATGAAATTAAAAGCTGTAAAAAGGCATACACTTTCATACTGGAACACACTCACACAATAAATACATTTAAACTCATGCTTCCATACATACTCACTAAAAAGGTATATTAAAATTTAAAATAAATTAAGTAAAATCATAAAATTTACTTCGTTTTAAAATTCATTATACTGATTGATTGTTTTTTTCTTATATTTTTCCAATTAATTTGCAGCTTCTCATGAACATTAAAATGGGTGCTATTGAGAACGTTGAAGATTCTGACAAAATTTCTTCTATCGGTCTATTTCCAAAATTTGATAATCGCTGCAGGTTATATTTTGGACATTCACACAGTATATGCTTAACTGTTATCAGCACATTGCAATCTGGGCATTTGGGAAGAGGGCCACATGGACTGTTCATTAAGTGTCCATGTGTCAAACGAGTATGGCCTATTCGAAGACGTGTCAGAATCACTTGTGCTTGTCTCTCTCTTTGATATGACGAATTCCATTTTCCAACACTGGATTTTATCTGTTTTAATTTATTATTTCCAGGTTCTTCGTTCCATATATTTTGCCATTTTTTCACAATGACTGTTTTTATATATTTTGTATAGTCACTGATAGGGATGTCTACATTTGTTCTTGTCATGTGGACCGCTTCTTTAGCTGCTTTATCAGCCTCTTCATTTCCCTTAATCCCTACATGGGCAGGGATCCAACATATTTCAATATTTTTTCCCTTATTATACAATTTATGGAGTGAGAACTTTATATGTTGTACAATATTATTTTTGGGATTATAGCTTTGAATAGCTTCTATAGCACTTCTGGAGTCGCTATAAATTACAAAATTATTACAGTATATGAGACTTCTCTAATTATTTTTATGGCCGATACTATTGCACATAACTCAGCTGTAAATACAGAGGCTTTGTCTGGGAGAGAGAACCGATACGTTTTGTTTTGGGATACCGCAGCATATCCCACTCCGTATTGTGATTTAGATCCGTCAGTGTATATTGCGTAATGTGGACCTTTTCGGATTATATGCTCTACTGCATGTTGTCTTTGGTATTCTGGAGTATATGAATGATTTTTTGATAAATATTTCAAGTGTGTACAAATTCTCACTTTATTCATTGTCCAAGGAGGAGGCAATTTTAACATTACAGGTAATTGTATATACATATTTAGCGACTCAAACAATCTTCTAGCCCTAATTGGGAAAGAAGGTGGATGATTGTTTATAAACACATCTCTTAATCCAAATAATTTTTTGGTTGGAGAATCACTTGTCTGAACTCTCAGAGCACTCTTCATCGTTACTAGCTCTCTATGGAGAGACAGAGGTAGTTCACCACATTCAACTTGTAAAGAAGATGTTGGTGATGATCGAAAAGCTCCTGAACATATTCTAAGACCCTCATTATGAATTGGGTCTACCGTTTTCAGCGTTGCGTCTGATGCCGAGCCATATATTTCACTTCCATAATCAACAATAGACAGCACTGTTGCTTTATACAATAAAGTAAGGGTTTGTCTATCGGCTCCCCAAGTAGTGTTCGACAGTTTTTTAATTAGGTTTAATGCTCTTTTACATTTTGATTTCATGTATGTTATGTGGGCTTTCCAGTTCAGGTGAGTATCAAATACTAATCCTAAAAATTTTGCTGTTTGGCCAATTGGTATACTATGATTTCTGATTTTTAAGTCTATTTCTTCTCCTTTTTTCCATTTTTTGTTTTTATAAAACATGATTGCTTGGGTTTTATCTATGGAAAATTTAAAGCCTACAGATAAAGCCCATTCATCTATTTTTACTATGCTTTTATTAATGATTCGTTCTGCATGTTTTATTCGAGAGGCTGAATAATATATGGCAAAATCATCCATATACAGGTTACTTTTAATACCAGTAGGTAGATTTTTACTGATATCATTAATTGCTAACGTAAACAGTGTGCCACTAAGGACGCTTCCCTGTGGAACACCATTTTCTAGAGGAAATGTTCTAGACAGAACATCATCAATTCTCACCTGAAAACTGCGATTTGTCAAAAAGTTTTGTATAAACCTAGGTAAATGTCCACATATGTTGTTGTTTTGTAAAGTTCTTAATATAGCATACCTCCATGTAGTGTCGTATGCTTTTTCAATGTCAAAAAAGACAGCTACAGTAATTTGCTTTCGTTCAAAACCTCGGCGTATATGGTCTTCTAGGTTACAGAGAGAATCTAATGTAGATCTGTTACACTGTGACCCGAACTGAGTGGGAGTTAAAATTTTATTTTCTCGTATGTGCCATGTTAGTCGAGCATTTACCATTTTCTCTAGTAATTTGCACAAACAACTTGTTAAAGAAATTGGTCTATAATTGCTTACATTACTGGGATCTTTTCCAGGTTTGGGGATTGGAATAATTATAGCTTTACGCCATTCATCAGGAAATAAATTTCTAAGCCATAAGTGGTTATAAAACTCTAACAAGTATGTCTTTGCCAAAGGTGCTAAATGGCATATCATTTCAAAACAAATATTGTCACCTCCAGGGGCAGATTTATTGCTGTTCAACAGAGCAAATTCTAGCTCTTCCATACTAAATTTTCTATTATAATATATATCTTCTACTGTTTCAAAATTTATTGTTATTAATTCTATATTATTTTTCTTTGTGCGGAAATGCTCATCTAAATTTTTGTTGCTACTTACTTTTGCTAAATTTTCACCTATTACATTACTAATTTCTTTAGGATCAAGTATTCTTTTCCCATCTTTTATTATGGCATGTCTAGGTGGTTTAACATGGGTACCATTTATTTTCCTGAATTTTTCCCATATTTTTTGTATGGGAGTATTTTTAGAGAGATCTGATACATATTTTTTCCATGAAATGATTCTTCCTTGTATTACTTCTCTTTTAAACTTTGCAGATATTTTATTATACAGAGGTTTTAATGTATCAATTTCTAATAATAATATAGTCAGTTTTTGTAAGGTTCCTTCTAATATTGGTAACATTTTGTTTAATTTACTGAATTTTCTATTCAAATTATTCAGTCGTCTTCCAATTTGGTGTTTTATTTTTATTAATTCTGTTAGTTTTTCAGACCACCATGGGACTTTGTGTTTTGTCGGATGAGATTTGGATTTTGGTATTGCTTTATCAGCAGCATTTGTAATGAAATCAACAAGAAATTCATTAGTTTCATTATGGTCTTTCAAATATTCAAATGGTGGGATATTCCTGGTGTGGAATTCATATTGTTCCCAATCTGCTTTATAAATGTTATATCGAGGGGCATGTTTGGTGGGGTTATTTTGTAATAAAGAAATTAATATGGGGAAATGATCACTTGTATGCAAGTCATCTACCGTATTCCAGTCCAATCTGTC
Organism: Macrobrachium rosenbergii; assembly: GCA_039081455.1. Classification (NCBI taxonomy): domain Eukaryota; kingdom Metazoa; phylum Arthropoda; class Malacostraca; order Decapoda; family Palaemonidae; genus Macrobrachium; species Macrobrachium rosenbergii. The sequence goes on from JANJGK010000807.1 coordinate 111,483, forward strand.
TACTATGTCTGCTGTACATAGAGTTAGGTCAATTGAGGAATATGTTCCATGTGTTTTAGAAAAATATGTGCTGATTTCGTCATCATTTATACAGCACATGTCATAAGAATCTATGAATTCCTCTATTCTAATTCCTGCTCTATTTGATTCTGTACAATTACAGTCCCACATTGGGTTGTGGGCATTAAAATCACCTACTATTAACGTTGGTTCCTTAGTATTATTAAGTAATTCTTTGATTTTGTCAACGTCATAATTTTTATTAGGTTGATTGTACAAATTATGAATTACATAATTATCGTTTTTTATTCGTATTCTAATACTCGACGTTTGCAGATCAGTAAATTTTACAGGTACTTTGTCATAACATACTTTGTTATGTACATATATAGCAGTACCTAAATTTCCCTCTTCCTCTCTTGATGCTGATGCTAAGGTATATTTACCTATCGTTAATATTGTTTTGTTGACATGTTGCAAACATAATATCATTGGTTCATATTCTTTTAATAACCGTTGTATTTCTCCTAGGTGTAATCTGGTCTGCAGACCATTTACGTTCCATTGTATAATATAACTATTGAAAATATTTTTTATAGCGGTCGGGTTTTACTTTCTTTTTTTGTATTATCAATTTGGAATTTTTCTAATAATTTACTCACGACATTCATCTGTTTTTCCTTATAATAGACTAAGTGCTCAATGCACATGCACCCTTTTTCATGGTTACTCAAATCTGTGTTTTCTTTTTTTCTATATTTCATAAAATTTCTTATAATGTTTGTTAAACCATCTTTTGTTATGCTTTTGTTGTTATTGCATAATTCAATGAAACAATCATTACATCCACAAGTATTATCATGTGTATTTCTCTTTTCATTTGCTCTTGTTCCAATTACTGGAGAAGGAGTAATCTCTTCTCCCTTGACATAATCATTATCATCTATGGTATGATTCTCTTTCACTTCTTCAGTGTTCTCGACATTTGCCTTCATAGGTTCTATTATTATTTTAGGAGATAAAGGTATATTCTTAGTTTGTTTTTGTTTCTGTTCCTTTTTCATCTCCTTTATCTTTGGTTTAACTGATGTTTCTCTAATAATAGTTGGTTTCTTCGTTTTGGGTGGTGTTCTCTCCAAAGGCCTTTTTTTATCTTTAATTTCCAGTCTATCTCTACCCTCTTCTGTCACTTTAGTAGCAGCATCTTCCTGTGTGTCTATTTGCATTAATATTTCAAATGAATTGGATAAAATATTTTCCATCTCATTTGTACCTGTTTCTTTATTCTCTATTTTATTTTTTATTTCTAAATTATTAATTTTTTCTTGAGACTTACTTTTCTGTGCTCTGTTACTTCTATCTGTTTCCGTTTTTGCTTCCTTTTCTGCTCTTGTTATTGAAGAATACGTGTGTTTCTTAGACGGATCCTGAATTCCTCTTACTTTTAATTCTAGCTTAGCCTCTCTTATAGACATCCCTGTTCGTTCTTGTAGTATCTTTAATTCCGTATTGTATATGTAATACATGCATTCTTTGGATCTTGCATGATGATTTTGCCCACAGTTTACACACTTGGGTTCACTGCACTTCCACTGCGTGGTATGTTCAGTAGATCCACAATAAGCGCATACCGGTTCATTTCTACAATTTTTGTGTGTGTGCCCATACTTACTGCAATTTTGACATTGCAGTGGTTTTGGGACATAGGGTCTTAACTCTCTATTTTGGCCTAATATTTTTATTTTTTGAGGTAGATCTTCACCCTCAAATTTTATTTTTGCTATTTTTAACGTTTGTCTATTGTTGTTCTTACTTGATAGAGCATATACCTCACAATCTTGGACATTTGGGTATCTTTTTTTGAGAGAGTCCAATAGCATTTTCTTATCGACTGGTTCGTTATTGTTTTCAGGAAGTACAATGGTACCCTGAATGCTGTTCATAGTATCATGTTTTTTTACTTTAATGTTAATACTGTCTATATTTTTTAGAGACAAATAGTCCTCGGACTGACTTTTTGTTGTGGCTTCTATTAGCCAAGTTTTTTCCTTTATTTGTCTAAACGACATGTCTGTCGTTGGATGTCTATTTAATAAATAATTCTCTAGTTTTAGGGCTGAAATATTTTGGTCAGCTTCCATGGTTAGAAACCTTGACCAACTTCCACTCCCAAAGAGGGAGTCGAAGTGAGTCAAGGTTGGATCATGTCGGTATTTACTCTTTTTGGGAGTTCTATAGGGTATTAAGGTTCTAATACCACTCTGGTTTGGATTATTTGGATTATCCTGAGAATTGTCCATTTCCATGCTAGATTTGCTCTGTGCTGGAGCAGAGGTCGTCATCAGTGCCGGAACAATGCCATCAGAGGGTCCAGGGGTACTTAAATCTTTGACACTACTTATCATAGAGGTTGAAGGAAAGAAAAAAAAAAAAATAATAAATAAATAAATAAATAAAAAAATAAAAATAAACAAACCTGAAAACCTTAAAAAGATATCATCAGCCTTTCATGGAGTTCATTCCTCCACTAATGGCACAAGTGAGAACCGACTCCCAAATGTCCGCATCCCTACCCTACCCCAAAGGGGATGGCACAACATGATTAGAGTGGCTCAAGTGTAAGCCAACCCGCTTGATAGGACTGAGAGCATTACTAGAATACAATCATCCCCACCCTAATCACATTATGGGCAAACCGGACAGAATGCCGAGAGTCCTATTCCCAGAACTAGACCCCCCTGGAATCCGTGGTCCAGTCCCGTAGAATAGTTCCGCCTGAAAACTCAGGTCCGAACATTATCGGGCAGTTGATGGTCCTGCCACGGTTCTCACTATTTAGCTTCGGATATAAACCCAATCCCAGCTATGATACCTTTTCCTATTTACCAGGTCCAAGAAATTTGTACGAAAGTGAAAATATCCACGCCATTTAAATCAAAAGGTTTGTAGGTGATCCGTCAGGGCCCGGGCTCTTATTCTTCGTAAGAACGAAGAAGAAAAGCCAGGGCCCCTTACCCCCTCACCACGTGAAGGAACCTACTTCGAGGGGTGGAAAGGTATTAGAATAGATACCCACACTCTTTCTTCAAGTGGATCAGACTCGCCCACATCTAAGAGATGCAGTGACCATTTTACTCGTGTCTATACCACTGAAAAGGCTAGGCGCTTCTATGGACTCCGATTCTCCCCCGCCTCGTATGCGAGCAGTTGAGAGAGATCATAGCCTCTCGCTCTCTTTCCCGCGCAAGGAAGCACCCAGGCAATGTACATAAACGCCATTTCACAGATTGTTCAGGATCCGACCTTTCACCTTTAGAGCACCCATCATCGTATGAGCGCCCACCTTTGTCTGAGCGACCATCACCTGAGCGCACTGCTCTCGCCTTACCTGTTCGGGAGCACCCAGATTCCAAGACAGAAGAGCCCGTGTTGGACCACTCGGAGCGGGAACGGCAGTCTTCAGAGCGCCCATCCTTGGCGGACCAAGCGTCCACGGACAGGGCAGTTGCTTCAAAGGAGTCTCTGTCTGCTTCGACAGCGGGTGGGCGCATATCATCCATGCGCCTAGTCGTGGGTGGCGCATCTTCAGTCAACCCCTCTTCTAATGTTGTCGTGACCTCGCATCAAGAATTTCCGTCAGCCCCTATGCAGTAGACCCTTCTTTGGCGCCGCTTCAACTCCGGCTGGACAAAGTGTTGAGCCTTCTTGAGAAAACCAACTCCAGCGGTACAGGACACTGCACAGGACTCCGTAGAACCTCCATGATCTGTTTTGTCCGCCAAAGAACCTGTAGAAGAGGAACAGCCCACCTCTCATTACTCTGCTTTACTCAGGTTTTTCCTGGTCTGCTACCCATCGTCCTTCTCCACAGTCGTTCCTTTATCGCCGGGTTCAGCCTACCTCGGCATGCATCAACCTCCAGGTACCACCAGACTTCCGCGCATGGTGTTGTCTTCATCTTCGAAGAAAGCTTTCGGCAGTATGGATGCCTGGCTAACAGAGAAGAGGAAAGTCGGGCAGGCGGTTTTCTGTTCACCTCCTTCACGCTTAGTAAGACAGAAGTATCTGTCTTATGCAACGGGAGAAGCTTCGTCCTTGGGAGTTGCTGCCCCCTCTCAAGGAGACTTCTCCAGTATAACTGATGCTTCTCGTCGTTCGGCCTTCGCTTCGGCCAGGATTCTTTCTACATCCTCAGAATTGGACCACCTTCTCAAAGATATTTTTAAAGTCTTTGAGATTTTTAGTTTCCTAGACTGGACTATGGGAGCCTTGGCTAAGAAAATAGAAGACTGTCTCCCTACAAGAAAACTTCGCTTTGGACTGGCTGGGTGTAGGCCTACTGGGGTGCGCAGATAGAGCTGTAAGAGATGGAGCAGAAGAGCTAGCTATCATCTACAGAATGGGAGTCCTCAAGAAGCGAGATTTGTGGTGCTCGTTTACAGCTAAAGGTGTCACTCCATCAGAACGTTCCTCGATTCTGTTTGCTCCTTCAGTCAAAGATAGTCTATTTCCGCAAGACATCATAGATCGGATTTCCGTCGATCTTCAGAAGAAATCAACCCAAGACCTCATCAGCCAATCCACCAAGAGAACGAATTTTCCTGCAAGAACAACGTCAACTGCAACTACTAGGATGTCTTCACCCCTGCAGCAAAAACCTCCATTAGTAACCTCTCCCATCAACTTAGCAGCCTACTCAGTAGACTCAGAGAGGTTTTCAGCCCTATCGCGGGAAGTTTCAGCTCTTCTGGAAAAGAGAGCAGTGGAAATAGTAGGAAATGTAAACTCAAGGGGATTTTATAACCGTCTCTTCGTGGTTCCCAAATCATCGGGAGGATGGAGACCTGTCCTGGACATCAGTGCCCTGAACCGTTTCGTTCAAACAACGAAATTCAGAATGGAGACGAATCAGTCAGTTTTGTCGGCCATCCATCAGGGAGACTGGATGGTCACGATCGACATGCAAGCTGCGTACTTCCATATTCCAATTCATCTAGACTCCAGGAAGTATCTAAGATTCGTGTTCCAGGACAGAGTCTTCCAGTTTCGGGAACTCTGCTTTGGACTGTAGAAATAGTTGATTGGAGAATGGTAATTTCATTCGTGGGATAATAGTCGAATTGACTAGTTCGTTTGGTTCTTACTTTTTGTCCCCATTCTTGGTGTTCGTTTATGGACGGAAAGTAAACTGAATGATTGCCGTTTGTTAATATTAAATGTAAATTCTTAACGTTCCCCTTTTTGTATTCTAATTGAATTAATTAATTTAATGTTAAATGTATTCCTTATAAGGAAACAGTTTTGTTTTCGTCTTTATTTTTCAACGTTGTTCGAGAGTTTCGGACAAAGTGAAAGAAAACGGAGTTGTTGGCGGTTTTGGTCCGACAAGGAGTCTTCAGTCTTGCGGTACCAGTCGGAAAAAAGAACGGGTGTTCTTTCTCTTAAAGAGTGAATTTGAGGATTTTAAAATTCGAAGAATAAGAAGAAATTGTTCTTGAAGACGGTGCAGGTAAGTTGAAAGATAAAGACTTGCCTAAAATTGATTTGAGTTAGATAATTCTAACATTCTTATTTTAAAATTACTCCTAAGATTTCAGTTTACTTTTTCGTCGTTTGTTTTGTTTTTATTTGGCTATGACTCTTGTTATTGGGCATAGCTGGGTGCGTAGGTTGTCCGAGTTATGCTTAAGAGAATGTGACGGGTTTAATTACATCTGCAAAGGGGGGCGCAACCTTTGAAAACATCAAGGTTGAAGTAGAGCGGTATTTCGCTAACCCTAGGAGGTCTAGGCCTAGTCGTATCTTCGTGTTCCTGGGCAGCAATGATTTGAATGCTATCCACAGTACTGCGGAGGTATGGAAAGTAGAGCAGTGTTGTGAGGCTTTTGCTGAATTACTGAAAAAGTTAGTGTCCTGATGCTAAACTAATTTTTGCCCAAATAGAGGATAGATTCTTTAGAAACCAGTGTGAAAGTTTTGACGCGTTGCGGCAGGATTTCAAGGCAAAATCTAATAAATTCAATAAGTGGTTGAATAAATGGTCGGGCAAGGATAGTTTGTTTATAATGAAACGGGTTAAGGGATTTTCCGACCCACGCCTTTATGCCAGGGATGGAGTACACCTCAATATTGATGGTAAAATGTGAAGTTGGCTCGGAGAATGGCTGACTTTTAGTATGAGCAAAAGCCTAAAGTCAAGTTAGTCTAGCTGTTCTAGTGTCAAGTATATATTTTTTTTCTCTAGGCTCATTTGGTTTTTGTAATGTTAGGATTTTTTGTATACTGTTGTTATTCCTTATAAGGAAAGGAGCAGTATTGGTCCTTATTTGTACTTGTATTAATTTATGCTTAGATTAAGTTTATTTAGGTTAAGTTAGTAACCTTTTTATTTAAATAACCTGTTGATTAGCCTAGCTGATGTTAAGTGTAATCTAAATTATTTTTGATCAAGTTTGAGGTAGGCTAGCCTAGTTTTGCTGTTAGCATAGTATGTTGTATTTTTTTTTTTTTTTTCATTAGGAAGTAACTGATGATAACTTGCATTGCATTGACTTAAGTTGTTTAGATTTTTTCTTTGGGTAATTTAATATTGGTTAATAGCATTGTTCAAGATGACTAATTCTGAAATAAAAAGGTTAATTAAAAGGAGGGCTTATGTTAAGGGTTTAATAACTCTTTGATATTAAGAAGGTTGACTCTTTAAAGGGCGATCAAATTAATAGTCATTTGTTACAAGAATTTATCCATAAAATTGATGCTAATTTAGTAATAGTTGAGAATTTTGACGAAAGCATTTGTGAAATTGCTGCTGAAGATGAACTAGATAGTATTATGCAAGCAGCAAGAGATTATCATTATGAAATACTGAAAACTCTGTCAGAATTTAGAGTAAAATTTGATAATTTGTTTGGAGATAAGAATACTCCTCAAAATAGTTCTAGTAAAATTGTAAAATTACCTCTCCCTCCTATTCAAATTCAGAAGTTTGAAAACAATACAGTTAATCCATTTGCCTATTTTTACTTTAAGAAGGCTTTTAATAATGCTTTGGCTGGTATGCCTAACTTAACTAATGCTCAAAAGTTTATTTATTTAAAGGGTTATTTGTTAGGTGAAGCATTAAGTATAGTAGAAAACATTACAGTAAATGATGAGGGTTTTGATTTGGCTTTTAAGCAATTAGATCTTAATTTTCTGGATGAAGACAACATAATTGATCAAGTAATAGGTGAAGTTTATAACACTTCTGAAGTAAAATCTCTTAGTGAAGTAGAATCTTTGGTTAGATCTTTGGATAATAAATTCATTGACTTGAAGGGACTTGGTATAGATCTGATTGAAGTCGATTTGGCTGCTCTATTGCTAATTAGCAAAATTGTAAATAGGAAACTTCCTAGAAATTTTTTGATAGAACTCTCTAGAACTACAGGATCTTCTTATCCTAATTCTAACCAGTTGTTAGATAATTATCAGAGTATTATTGCACGCCTTAGTTTAGGTCATAATGAAAATTCTGGTGCAAAACCTAAAGTTAATTATGAAGGTAAAGACCGTAATTTCCAACAATCAAAGTATAGCAATAAATCTACTGCTAGTAATGATTCTAATAAAGTTCAATTTACCAGTAAACCTTTATCTTCTGGTAGATGTAAATTTTGTAAAGAAACAGGTCATTACTCTTCTAAATGTACTAGGTTTGATACTTTGCAAGCTAGAAAGAATAGAGCTGAAGAAATAACTTTATGCATTAAATGCTTGAGTGATAGGCATAGGGCCTCGGAATGTCCGGGAAATAAATCATTGTTACCTTATAAATGTTTTTCTTGCAATAAATCTGAACATCATGGAGCAATGTGTCCTCATGCTATTAAGGATTTTGGTAAAAAAGTATTAAGTTGTCAATCAGGGTCTGAAATATTTGTTCCCTTTATTACACTCAAAGTTGGTAGGGGGTAGGAAATCTTTTAAATGTTGTTTTCTATTAGACACTGGAGCCCAGTTTAGTGTTATTAATAAACAAATTGTTGATTGTAAATTAGGAGATTATTGTGGTGCTCCTTTATCTAGGTTAGTTTCTTCTTTTGGGTTGCCAGCTAGACTTAGTGAGGGATTTCATTTGGTAGCTGATTTAACAATGCCTTGTGGGAGAAAGTCTAGTTGTCTTTTTTTTGCATTGGAAAATTTTAGTCTTTCCCTCCAAATTCCTATGTTGCCTTCAGTAGTTAAAAATTTGGAATCTGCAGGTTATTCTGTATGTAATAATTACCCAGGAAGGAATTCTGAAATTGTAAATATATTAGGTATCCTAGGGAATGATATCCTTCAAGAATTTAGTCAGTTAGATTTAGACTTCGTAGAGTTATTTAATATTAAGGTTAAAGTAATTAAGTTGGCCAATGGGGTTATTCTGTTTGGTACAGTAGTCAATTTTGTTCATCCTTCACAAAGGAAGCTTTTTCATGAGAGAATTTATTCTTATGAACCTTGTGTTAGAGATAAACCAGTAAGGGAGGTAGAGTCTTGTCCTATAGTTGATAGTAATAAAATCTTGGAAAATAGACCAAGAGGTAATGGTAAAACTGAATCTGTTAGGTTTATTCCTAATAAGGAGATTAAATATGTACCTGAATGTAACAGAGAATCTAGAGTTTTTTATAATTCTTCCCTTAATTTGGAGATAAAACGGACTTCTAAGCCTGATAAGATTAGACTTCTGGAATTTGTTCCTCCTAAGCAACTTGGAAAACAGAAGTTATTAGTAAATTTTGCAGTTAATCCAGTAGGCTATAAGTTCGATCCATTGAATGATATCTTTCCTGATTCTTGTGTCGAGTATGGACTCGACAATTTCTACAACTTGGAATCGATTGGGATTCAAGATGAAAATTCCCTTCCTTATGAAGATCAACAAGTTGCTGAATTTGCTAAATCAATTTCTTTTCATGAAGGACATTATCACGTTCAGTTACCATGGAAAAAGGATTTAATTGAAAAAGTCCCTAACAATTTAAAGATTTCATTGGTAGTTGCTGAGCGGATTTACTCTAAATTAGAAGATCAGAATATATCCTCTAAATATGAGGAAGTTTTTGATAGACAGGAGGAGCTTGGCATTATTGAGCCTGTTAAAAATAGAGCCGCAGGCCAAGTATTCATTCCTCATCGTCCTGTCATAAGAAAGGATGAAAATGCCACCACTAAAATCCGTCCTGTATTCAATTGTAGTTTAAAGGTGGGAAAAGCTCCTTCATTAAATGAAGCCGCTTTTCCTGGTATTGATTTGATGAACAACTTGTTGTCATTAGTTTTGTATTTCAGGAATAATGATTATGTAGTAGTAGCGGATATAGTGAAGGCTTTTCTCCAAGTTAGGTTATCTTTAGAGTCTGATCAAAATAGATTTTGTTTCTTTAGAAAGATAAATGGGAAGTTTGTTGCTTATAGGTATAATACCATAATTTTTGGATTTGTAAGTTCTCCTTTTATATTGAATTATATTATTCAACATTTGTCTAGTTATAGAGGGAATGAAGTAGCTTCTCTGATTAAAGACAAATTTTATATGGATAACTTGGTGCTCTCTTCTAATCAGGGAGCCCAGTTGCCATTTTTTATCAATTCTATTAAGGAAATTATGAATTCAGGGGGGTTGCCTTTACGGGAGTGGGGTTCTAATTGTCCTGCTTTGTTATCTACTCTTGATGAAGATGAAAAGGTAGCTTCTTCTGAAATGAAGATTTTAGGATATATTTATGACTAACCAGGATACCTTACAATTAAAGGTTAAGCAATTGAACAAGGGTGCTTCCTCAAAGCGTCAGATTTTGTCAGCTTTGTCTTCTGTCTTTGACCCTATTGGCATATTTGCACTTATGATGCTGCAGGGCAAGCTTATTATTCGTAAGTTGTGCCAACAAGTTTCGGACTGGGATGAAACAGCTAGTGCTGAAATTTCTAAGTTATGGAGTAAATTTTGTAGTTCTTACAGTGAGGTTAGTCAAGCTTCTTTTTCCAGACAAACTTATAAAACTGATGCTGCTGTCAAGCTAAAATGTTTGCAGATGCTTCTAAGGAAGCTTATGGTTGTGCTATGTATGCTGTGCAAGGTGGTCATAGTTCCCTGATATTTGCTAAGACTAAGGTTAGCCCTATTAAGGAGAAAACTCTCCCGACTTTAGAACTTTTGGCTGCTCAATTAGCTTTGAAGTGTTTTGATACTATTTTTGAAAATAATCTATTAAATTGTACTAAAATCGAAAGCATAACTCTTTTTGTAGATAGCCAAGTAGTTCTTAGTTGGATTCTTTCTAATAAGGCTCCTAAGAGAAACACATTTGTGAATAATAGGTTGAAGGAAATTTGTAATCTGTTAGATAGGATTTCTGATAAATTTTGTAGTTTCATTAGCTTATATTCCTTCATCTAGCAATCGGGCTGATTTACTTACTAAACCTTGTACTTGTAAGCATTTTCTTGAAAATTTCAGTCTTTGGATCAAAGGGCCTTCTTGGTTGAATTCTCCTGACGAGTGGCCTAAGGGTCTTTTGGGTTGTATTCCTGATAATATGAAGGGTGACTTAATTGCTCCTGTAATGTCCCCTAAAAAGGAACCTCTTGTAAATATTAGTAATTTTTCTAGTTTTTCTAGGCTTATAAGTGTAGCTTCTAAGGTATTTACTGTTGTATATAAGTTTAGGAAAATTCAAGCTGACCCTGTTGAGGCAGCTTCTAATTACCTTATAAGGTTAATGCAAGAGGAAGCTTTTCCTCTTGAACTATCTTATCTAAAGAGTAGAAATTCTTTAGTTGAAGTTCCACCTTTAGTTAGGCAGTTTAATTTGTTTCTGGATGACAATGGTATAATGCGAACTAAAGGTCGGATTGATAAAAACCTTACTTTAAAATTTGATATTGTCAATCCTATTCTTGTGGATAAGAAGCATCATTTGACCCGGGTTGTTGATTTATTATGCCCACTGTAAGTCTATGCATATGGGTTTGCAATCCACTCTTAGTTTTTTGCGCATGCATGGTTTGTGGATTGTGAAGGCTAGGCAAGCTGTTTTGTCTGTCCTTAAGGATTATATTGTATGCAAGCGTTATAATGCTAGCACAGTGAAGTATCCTTCTCCTTCTTCACTTCCTTCTTCAGAGGTTAATTTGAGTGTGCCTTTTGCTCATACTGGTGTGGATTATACAGGCCACTTATGGTTGAGGCAGAAAAATGGAGAAAAATTTAAGGTGTACATTCTTATTTTCACTTGTTTCAATACAAGAGCCATACATTTGGAAGTTGTCCAGTCTATGTCAACCTCGGAATTTATATTAGCTTTCATTAGATTTTCTAATAGGTTTGGTGTTCCTGTTGCTGTTTATTCAGATAATGCCAAGTCCTTTGTTCAGGCTGGTAATATAATTGAACAGTTCCTTACTTCTTCTGAGTTTGAGGAGAAGTTTAGGGTCGCTTCAATTTCTCATAAGACTATCCCTGTGTACGCAGCGTGGTATGGTGCTGTTTGGGAAAGATTAATTAAAACAGTTAAGCATTGCCTTTTTAAAACTCTTGGTAGATTTACTCCTTCATTTTCTGAATTTGTCACTTTCCTCTCTGACATTCAGAAAATTTTTAATAATATGCCTTTAACTTATAGATCTTGTGAAAATGAGTTAGATATAATTTCTCCTAATCCTTTCTTGGTTGGCAGATTTATTCCTTCATTAATGTTTGGTGATTCTGAACAAGTTCCTGAGTGGGAGTATGGTGAGGAGGATGAGTATTCTTCTCTCCTTGCTCGTACTTTGGAAACTAGGGATGGACTTTATGAAAGCTTTAAGGAAAGGTGGCTTTCTGAATATCTAATAAGTTTGAAAGAAAAGGATAGATCTTCTTTTCATCCTCCAAGAAAGTGGGAAAAAGGGGAAATTGCTCTCTTTAAATTACCTTCCAAATCTAGAACTTATTGGCCATTGGTTAGAATTGTTGAAACATTTAGTGATAACGAAGGTGTTGTACGTACTGTTCGTATTGTTAAGCCTGATAAAAGTGAAAGTGAAGTTAATGTTAGTTTTTTAATACCTTTAGAATTATATTCTGAACTTAATGATCCTAATTTATATGTTCAAATTGAAGAAGAAGAAAATGTTAGTGAGTTGGAGACAGATGAAATACCTGACACTGAAACAGCTTTGCCCAATGAAACATCTATTAGGCCTACCCGTAGTACTGCTCTTGCCTTCAGAAACCTATTAAGAAGTTTAGCTCGGGAGGGTAGATTGTAAACAATGGTTGTTTTTGTTTTATAAAAGTTGTCTTTTGTTGTCGAGTTAATCTGTCAAAATGGTTCTTTGTGTAAGCACTTTTCTTTTTGTTGTTGGGGAAGATGTAGAAATAGTTGACTGGAGAATGGTAATTTCATTCGTGGGAGAATAGTCGAATTGACTAGTTCGTTTGGTTCTTACTTTTTGTCCCCATTTTTGGTGTTCGTTTATGGACGGAAAGTAAACTGAATGATTGCCGTTTATTAATATTAAATGTAAATTCTTAACTTTCCCCTTTTTGTATTCTAATTGAATTAATTAATTTAATGTTAAATGTATTCCTTATAAGGAAACAGTTTTGTTTTCTGTCTGTAATTTTCAACGTTGTTCAAGAGTTTTGGACAAAGTGAAAGAAAACGGAGTTGTTGGCGGTTTTGGTCCGACAAGGAGTCTTCAGTCTTGCGGTACCAGTCAGAAAAAAGAACGGGTGTTCTTTCTCTTAAAGAGTGAATTTAAGGATTTTAAAATTCGAAGAATAAGAAGAAATTGTTCTTGAAGACGGTGCAGGTAAGTTGAAAAGATAAAGACTTGCCTAAAATTGATTTGAGTTAGATAATTCTAACAGGACTATACACGGCCCATCAAGTTTTCACCAGGGTACTCGCGCCCCTTACGAAGTGGCTTCATCTTTTGGGGATAAACATTTCTCTGTACCTGGACGACTGGCTCCTACGCTCCCCCTCGAATTATCAATGCACGGAGGACTTACGGAAAACGCTTCGTCTCGCCCAAGAATTAGGACTTTTGAAAAATTTCAAGAAGTCGCAATTAGTCCCCACTCAGTCAATTCTCTATTTGGGGATAGTGATAGACTCTCGGAGTTTTCGGGCTTTTCCATCCCAACAAAGAATACTTTCTTGCCCAAGGAAAGTCCAGGACTTTGTGACTCGCAACTCCTCCTCAGCCAACCCATGGATGAGTCTTCTCGGAACTCTCTCATCCATCGAGAAGTTCGTTCCATTGGGCAGGCTGCATTCAAGAGCATTTCAATTCTACCTCAAAGCCAATTGGAACAGGAAGTCGTTCCCGGACTCATTCAGTTTCTGCATCACTTACAAGATAAAAGAGGACCTCAGATGGTGGCTAGCAAAAGACAGATTTTCGGCAGGAAGATCTCTAGCTCCAACGAACCCCATCACTTACAAGATAAAAGAGGACCTCAGATGGTGGCTAGCAAAAGACAGATTTTCGGCAGGATCTCTAGCTCCAACGAACCCCGACCTAACGTTATTCTCTGACGCGTCAGATCTGGGTTGGGGAGCCCTTCTCAACAACATGGAAGTATCAGGAACTTGGTCTCCTTCCGAGAGAAACCTCCACATCAACGTGAAGGAACTAAAAGCAATTCATCTTGCACTTCTACATTTTGCAACGCTAACCTACCACAAAACAGTAGCGGTTCATTCGGACAGCATGACCGCCCTAGCGTATATCAAGAACCAAGGAGGGACCCATTCGTTTACACTCAACGAAGCAACGAAGGAGCTTCTTCTTTGGGCAAAGAGCAACGAAACTCAGTTAGTGACTCACTTCATTCACGGCAAAATGAACGTCCTGGCGGACGAATTGAGTCGTGGAAAACAGGTCCTACTGACGGAATGGACACTCAATCCACAGGTATGCACTGACCTGTGGAGGCTGTGGGGAAAGCCGTTGATAGACCTGTTCGCGACGTTGAGGAACAATCGTCTTCTGTTGTATTGCTCCCCAGCCCCGGACCAACAAGCATGGGCAACAGATGCCATGTTGCAGGACTGGTCGAACCTCAACCTTTATGCCTTCCCTCCCTTCAGCATGGTGAGGGAAGTGTTGAGGAAGTTCAGTTCACACGTCAACGTGTCAATGACACTAGTCGCTCCCTTTTGGCCAACACAGAGTGGTTCCCCGATCTTTTGAGCCTTTTGACAGACTTCCCAAGGCTGCTTCCTCAGAGAAGAAATCTTCTCAGACAGCCACACTTCCTCCAACACCATCAAGGATTATCCACTCTCGCTCTGACAGGCTTCAGACCGTCAGGGAACTTGTCAGAGCGAAAGGATTTTCAAGAAAGGCTGCAGAAGCTATTGCTAAGTGCAGAGGACAATCTTCCTCTGCAGTTTACCAATCCAAGTGGGCAGTTTTTAGGAAGTGGTGCCAAGAACAAAGAATTTCCTCTTCTCAAACTTCTGTAACTCAAATCGCAGATTTTCTTTTATACCTCAGAACATCGAAAGGATTCTCAACATCGACCATCAAGTGTTACAGAGTGATGTTGAGTTCAGTATTTGAACATAAGAGGATTAGAGATGTCTTCCAACCAAGACATCAGTGATTTAATCAAACATTTCAACACCAGTAAGCAAGCTAAACCCTCAGGAGTCACTTGGAACTTGGACGTGGTCTTCAACTGGCTTTCAGGACCACTGTTTGAACCATGGAGTCATCGTCTCTTCGCAATCTTACAAAGACATTATTCTTGGTGGCGCTTGCTACAGCCAAAAGAGCCAGCGAACTTCATGCCATTGACAAAAGGATAGGCTTCTCACAAGGCAATGCAGTATACTCGTTAATTTTAGAGTTTTTGGCCAAAAATGAGGATCCAGCTAACCCTTGGCCTTGCTCCTTTTCTATCAAGAGCATCTCAGAAGTACTAGGCCCAGACGATCAAGAGAATGTCCTCTGCCCAGTAAGAGCTCTAAGAGTATACCTTGAGAGAACCAAAAACCTTAGAGGATCGGCCCCTAATCTTTGGTGTTCCGTTAAAAACCCCAGCCGTCCTTTGTCCAAGAATGCACTATCATTCTTTTTAAGACCCGTGATTTCGGAAGCACATTCGGGAGTTCAAGACGAATTACTACCCTTGTGCAAAGTAAAGGCTCAAGAAATAAGAGCTGTGGCAAGTTCTTTGGCTTTCAAACGTAACCTGTCTCTCTCTACGATTTTACAAACAACTTTTTGGAGGTGCAAGTCAATGTTTGCCATGTTTTATTTACGGGACATTGAGACAGTGTACGAAAAATGCAGTACTTTAGGTCCGTTCTTCACAGCTGGCATGGTATTGGGGGATGAAGGATAGGAGGAATGCCTTCCCTTTTCCTCTATCCACTCTCCTTGAATAAGGGCAGTCGTACTTCTTGGGAAGTTTGGTGTACACTGAATCTTGAGTGTCATCAATTGGTTTTTATGGTTTTAGCTAAAATGTCGTATGGTGTAGGTTAATTTTATCTGGTCTTTGTTTTTCTATTGTACTGCACCCAGGGCAAGGGCAATCAACATATCATTATGTGACCCATTGGATTTATTAGCTTTGGCAACCTGCGATTGACCTACATTGCAAAGCACCCACTCAGTAGAGGTGATTCTTGGCTCTACCGCCACACCGCTACAGGTCGAGAGGAGCCACGACCAGAGGCAGTACCCGTCTGCTGGTGCTCCCTCACCAGGTAAGGTTACAACAAGCATTCCAAGATGCAAGCTAATTTGCTATCTCAAGTTAACCCCCATATCAAGAAGTTTTTTGGGTAGTATATGTCCATTCATCCCACCTCCACTCAATGTGGGATTCAGCTATGCAATTATCTGGTAAGTTACTTATATAAAAATGACATTTTTATAATAAAATAAAGTTTTATATATACTTACCAAATAATTACATGATCGGAGCCCACCCTCCTCCCCTCTCATGGACATAGAGCATAAAGGAATTGAGCTCCCTAGCTAATTTGTACCCATTCTTCCCCGAAAGTGGGCGGGGCAACATACCTACACTCAAAACAAAAGAGCGCTACCGCAAATTTCGAATTTTGAGCTGCCGTGTAAAGTAGAAACTATAGCTATGTAATTATTTGGTAAGTATATATAAAACTTTATTTTATTATAAAAATGTCATATCTCAATACTCATTAAACATTATTTTGAGACTCGCTGGTGCATTTCATTCTCAAAAATTCGGATTACACTTTTCAGTTCTCTGCAAAGTAAAGTGTAATAATAAATTTATGTTCAATTAATTTATTGAGAACAAATTTATGCTAAAAAAATTGGTCCGAAGCGAATACGAGGTTACGTTCATTACACTACTCGGAAAAGGAAAGTTAACCTTTACGGACCAAGACGATATCTACGTCTCAATTCCTGTCACACGTTTGAGATTTACAGTTATACCTTTCAAAAACGAAAATATTGGTTGGGTAGGTAACGCAACATTAATATTTTACGCTAAAGAAGACGCAACGAACGCAAAACTGTTTCTTTACAAAGGAAATTCAGTTAGGTAGCAAACATTAAACGCGTATTCAAGACGAAGTGCACACTGTATCATCATACATAAGTACACACTGTATCATCATACATAAGTACACGCTGTATCATCATACATACAAGTCTCAAATTCTAATTAAGACTGAGACTTGCAGATAAAAAACAAAATCATGTTACTGTTCGGCAACGAACACAATGCTTACATTCACTGGTAAAGGCAAAATCGTTCGTTAAACTACGCTATCGTTAGTTAAACACTTGATTATGAGTTCGCTACTTTTGTGAAGTATGACAAATCAAACAACTGTCCTGAATGCTGTAAGCTTGAAGGCTCCCGAAATCGGCGATAAAACATCACCAAAATCTGGTCTCTAACCAGCAACTTTAAGAACAAAGCAGACATAGACACTCTGTGTTGACTTGAGCGTCAGCAGAAACGTAATGACGAATGTTTGCCGAGTAGTTCCTGATACTCTCGTTAGTGGGCGAGACCAGTCACCTGCACTAAATTGAAGCGCTAACCCGAGAATTTTTTAATATAAGCTGCTGAGGCAAGAGAAACTCTTAGCTATGTAATTACTGGGTAAGTTATATATACAAAAATAAAATTTCTAACAGACATAAGTAATTTGTTTTATTCACAATCCATAACCAAAAAGAATGAGTGTTATGAATGAAAAGATCTTAACCTAAACCCTATCTGATGCATGTTGGGTTTGCACGCACCCACCCTATGAGACTGGCAATTTTAGACAATCATTCAACAAAAAATATGAAGCATTCATTCAGCAAATATTTTTTCATATCATAAATACAAAATAAATATATTTGCTTTTTATATAGTTTCATCTGGTATCTAACCTAACAGAAACTCATGTTACATCATGTCTACAATAACTACTACAAAATTTCCTCAATATTTTCAGAAGCAAACTGAAAATATAAAACAACTGGCAAAAATAATCCTACTAAAATATTTCAAGCATATCATGACTTCAGAATTATTGCGAATTAAATCAAAATACTGTACAATTTTATCAGACATAGACAATTTGTTTTATACAGAATCAATAACCAAATTGAACAGTGTTCTCAAGACCTTCACATAAGAGTAATTTTAGACAAATTTAACTAACAATATGAAATACTCATTCTGTAAATATTTTTATGTAATTCACAAATATTTTTGAATGGACTACAAAGATAAAATGGAAAAATAAAAATTTTTCCTTTTTTAATGTCATCTGCCAACTAACCAAAAACATGTTATGTTGCGTGTAATGAACACATTTACTTATTATGTTTGGAAGCAGATATCAAATATACCATGACTTCAGAATTCTTGTGAATTAGATAAAAAATATAATTTTCACCAGACATAACAGTAATTTTGTTTTACGAGATGTGATTATTAAGTATCAGTACAGTTCCTATAGTAATGGAGCTAAAATACACAGAATGAGGCCACTTGGCACAGCTTGGCCTTGACCCCTGCTGTACATGCACACTAAGTTTTTGCATCCTAGCTCACTTCTGCTCTTTACACAAGTGGTTGGAAGGAACATATGTATTGTATGGTTATTGCATTGACTATCATGGAGAAAGTTGAGCAGAGAATCTGCATCAAATCTTGCCAAAACCTTGGCGATACCTGCGCACAGATATACCGCAAAGTTGCAAAGAGTGTAAGGAGCAGAGCGTATAAGTTTTACGAGTGGTCCAGACGTTGCCAAGATGGCCAACAGAATGTCAACAGTGACAAAACGTTCTGGGTGACCTGCAATCAGCAGAACTGAAAAAGACAGTTTTCTTCAACCACAAGGGAACTGTTCATCAGGAGTATGCACCACCTGGTGAGTGGCAATTGCGCCATGACAACACCCCTGCTTATTCAGCACAGTTTGTGCGGCAGATTTTAGCCAAGCACAACATCCACCTGGTCCGACAGCCACAGTTCTCACCAGATCTCACCACTTGCGCATTTTTCCTCTTTCCTAAAGTCAAATCCAACTTCAATGGAAGAAGATTACAATGCATAAATGAAATCCAAGTGAATACAACGAGGCAGCTGCTGATCATCCCAGATCACGGGTTCCAGGAAAGCTTCTGTTATGGTTCCCGTTGTATATTTCTTTAATATTTTGTATTTAATTTTCTTTTCAGTCACTAGATGGAGTGTGTATCCTTAAATATGTATGATTGTTTTCAGTCACTAGATGGAGTGACTAATTATTTGTAATTTAAGTATTGTTTGTTTGTTTCATGGTCCTTGGATGACCGAATATTGTTTACTTTGACAATAAAGTTTTCTTTATCCAGTGTGCTTCCTGGATTGGTGATTAACGGTTATTGGATTATTACTTGGATATAAAAGTGTTTATTTGTATTCGGTAAGATATAATTGTTCATTTTATGTTTCGTGACACCAGTGGACTTATTCAAGACAAAGATATAAATTTATTTCTCATTATTTCTTTATAATATTTATGTACATACGTGTAGAATATTGTAATTAAAAGTGGTTAAAAAGTGATTTAATCTATTTTCCCTTTTAAATTATAATCTTTAAAACTGAACCTGGTAAAATAGCACTAACTTAAATATCACTAAGAATATTGTTATGATCTATAAAGTGCTACTTGAATTCTAAAAATATAAATATGAATCATAACACTTCCATCAATGGAAACAGCACTGAATAAAGTATGTGGCTTCCAAAGGAGAATACTTCGAAGGAAATTAAATGCTAAAATGGGAGTATTGTAGTTTTCTTTATATAGCACCAGTTCTGATACTTTATGATCACACATCGTACACAGAATCAATTACCAAAAAGAACAAAATTACCAAAACGAACAAATGTTACATTTGAAAAAAAAAAATACTTCATCCTTATGAATTAATTTTAGACAATAACTTTAACTAAAATACAAGAAACTTCTGAAAATATTTTTATTTAATTTGCACACATTTTCAATAAGCTTTTTTAAAGATACTGTAATCACCAAACTAACATAACTAAAGAGAAGCTACATTGGTTATGTTGTGTGTAATAAATAAATTTACTTAAGTTTTCAAAGCAAAATTGAAACTCATAAAATAACTTTGTTACAAGAAATTCTGCTAAAATATTTCAAATATAAGTATCATGACTTTAGAACTCTTGCAATTTAGATAAAAATATAAGGTTTAACTGACAAAAGTAATTTGCTTTACTCACATTCACTAACCAAAAGAATGTGTTATGAATAAAAAAAAAAATAAAAAAACTTTCCCTAAAACCTATCTAGTACATATTGGGTTTGAACGCACCTTCCCTAAGAGACTGATAATTTTAGGCAACAAATTCAGCAGAAATTATGAATCATTCATTCAGCAAATATTTTTGCCTATCACAAATACAAATCAAAATATTTGCTTTTTATATACTTTTGTTTTCATCTGGTATTAACACTAACAGAAACTGTTTCATCATGTATACAATAAACTACAACAAAAATTTCCTTAATACTTTCAAAGTAAATTTGAAAATATAAAAGAAATGTTACTAAAATTCTACTAATATACCTCACACATATCACTTGCGAATTCTTGCAGATTTAATAAAAATACTGTACAATTTTATCAGTCATAAACAATTTGTTTTATACCGAATATAAATAACCAAATTGAATAGTGTTCTCAACTTTCCCTTAAGGATTAATTTTAGACAAATTCAACTAAAAATATAAAATACTCTTTCTGTAAATATGTTTATCTAATTCACAAATATTTTTGAATGGACTACATAGATAACATGGAAAAATAAAATTTCCTTTTTTTGTCATTTGATAGAAACTATGTATGATGTGTGTAATGAACACATTTACAGTACTAATTGTTTTGGAAGCAGAATTGAAAATAAAAAAAAAACTTTTATGTAGAGAACTAGGGAAATTAGATAGAAAAGAGAAAGGGAGAGACACGTAAGAATAAAAAGAGAGGCAGAGAGCACAGTGATAACGCCTAAAAGCTATTGTTATTATCATGGATTCAAATACGCTGATCGAGGCAGGACTTTGCGTGAACAGTGAGCAAGTATATCGCGTTAAAGCCATAAAAACAATCATAAAAGTGGGAAGTAGTGGCCTCGCGATTAAGTTAACCAAATCATGAGTCAGCACAGCCAAAAAGCTTACAGCAGCCAGCTCTATAACCCCGCCTTCATCAGAAGGCGTTACCATGGAAATTCCAAGAAATTGGGGGCTGTACAAAGTGATGTACTTCAACACCCACCAAACAAACATGCTAGGGAGGGGTCTTTCACACACCCTCCTAAGATCACCTCCAATCAAGTCCTCTAAGGAGAGATTTTAATCACACCCACTACAGTCCTTCCAATCAACTATCTGAAGGGGAGGCCTTGCTGATAAATCCTTCCAATGGGACTAGAAGGAGGTGGAGATTGCAGATAACAAGAAATCGAGGAGTTCGACAGGCTGGAGATCGACAGGAGTGAGACAGATTAGAACAGTGTCCTTTAAGGGAGAGTACGTCTCTCCTCGCTTCCGTGTTCCCCATATAGAGTGAGTCAAGTTAATTACTCCAGAGTGATCTCATTTATACCACTGAAACCTGTTAATTCTGTACTGATCTTTATAATACTAAGTACTCATTAAAGTGAAGAAATTACCGATCTCGTCTCTATACGCCTTCCAGGAAGATATCAATACTTAAAATAATTCATCTGGAAGAAATATCACACCACAGTGGTAGCAAGGTGCCGAGGACACACACAGAAGAAATCAATTTAAGAAGTGAGAGACTAAAAACATACATCAGAGGAGAAAAGAACTTTACGAATGGTGGCAGCTTAATTGGATCCAGAAGGCGAGACGAAACAAACGAACATTAATGAAATTATCAGTGCAATTATTAAAGTTACAGTGAAACAAAATTCTACAAAAACTTAGTTATATGAAGAAATAGCATCTTACAAGAGAGCGTAAAGTGTGAATAAAAACAGTATTAGTGCGTCCTGAAGAAGCAAAAACACATTTAGAACTGTTACCGTCAACAAATTGAGCAAGACCCCGACAACGATACTAAGCCCAATGTTTGCGAAGTTTCATCAAAGTGACTGAAAAACAACGCAGAGAATTTTCAACAAGATTCCGAAGGCGGAAACCCACAACGAAAAACAACGCAGACGTAGTGAAATTATTTTTTTACAAGGATACGACAGCGAAAGACTCACCGTGAAAATACAACTTAGCGGTATCACAAAAACAACCACAGTAAGTCAGCAAGAAAGGAACATACTGTTCGCCCTCTCTCTTAATATGTGAATAAGTGAAGATATTTTTTTTTTTCGCATTTCTGTATAAAATTGAAAATTAAGAAAACTCACTCTAGTGAATAAAATTCCTTTTGAATAAATACCAGTATTACTCTCTATAATAATTAATTTAGCAAATAATTTAGATAGGGAATTAGTTATTTTTTTTCACTCGGTTGGTGATGATTGAGTAGTTATATATAAAATTGTGTACTCATTGTGATGAATTTTTGATGATATGATGCCAGAATTTCTTTTGTGTATTGAAGAAGGTGTTACTTGTGCGAACTCAGTAGAGAATATAATTTTTTTTACTGAGACAATTTGACAACTTGTTTTAATTTTGGTACAATATAACAATTTTTTTTTATATAACTGATGTACTCTGATTCAATAATTTTTTTTTGTGTGGAAATGCAAAGAGTATTTGATGAATTACTGAACACTGTTAGACATTCACATTACGATTTAAGACTGTCGACAATTAGACGAAGTCGAATTTCCAGACTAAATTCCCACTCCGCTGTAGTGCAAGAAAATACTAACAATAATAACACAAATAACCAGAACCAAAATAGTGTTAATCATTCTAATACTAGTAATAGTAACAATGCTAATAATACTCGCACTTTACAATTTTACACTATGAATCAAGTGGCAGTAATAACAACCGCCACACGCTTCTGTGGACAGGTGGATGATTCAAATCCTGACAAAAGCAGACTCGAATCCTATACTCTAAATCACTGGCTAGCAGATGCAGATAGTAGTACAATTTCAGGGGAAATAACAGATGAAAGAGCTAAAATAAATGAAACCTTGTTGCTAGTCAGATCAGAACATGGAGATGCAGATAAAACTTTGAATTCCACAAGTTTTAGCAAACTTAATAACTATGTAGAATTTAAAGAAATTTGTTTATCACTCTGGGAAACAGTAAATAAGACTGACAGTTTATATAACATAACTAGATTTCTTAACCCACAATATAAAACAATTGCTAATTTGTACGTGGAAAATGCAATAGAGAAAATAACAGAAGACTTAACGAAGACAGGCATTACTGTTGGAGACAAAACTCAGTTTGGGAGACTTAACGAAGACAGGCATTACTGTTGGAGACAAAACTCAGTTTGGGGATAGTGCCCGTAACTTAGTTGAGCTAAGACATGTTTTAAATTACTTGTCATTTGGAACAATATATAATGCCCTTGGAGAAGAGGAAAAGAAGGCTTTCAGAAAAATAAAACTTGATCCCAAGAAAACAAGCCTTCAAACATTGAAGACAATGAGAGAAGAAATCCAAAGGAAAGAGATAAATCTATCCAAGGAATTTGTGGGAACAACAAAGTACAAAATGAAAGGAAAGTCAGAATTAATAATCCTACTTTTAAAATGAATAATAAGTTCTATGATAATTCCAGACATTGTCTTTTGTAAAGGAATACCTATTAACAATCCATTACTAACATTAGAAGAAAAAGCATTTTTCTCTGTAACTGGTCAAACATCTGAATTAACCCTTAAACGCCTGTTGGACATTTTAAACGTCGTCCAAAATTGTCTGTCAAATGCCGAGTGGACGTTGCAAACGTCGACTGAAAATGCTTTTTTTAAATATTCGCGGAAAAATAATTATAGGCCTAGTTTGCGGAAGATTTCAAATCCCGTGCCTCGGCGGATGCTGGGAGTTCACGGATCCAGCTGTTGTTTTGTTTCTGAGCGTCACCCATACACGCATGCACGAATTTCCCCCATCTCGCATCAGAGAGCATCAGAGTAGCGCCTTGCGGGAGCGATATTTTGACGCAGACGTGTTTTGTTGAACTTTTGCGAGTGTTAGCATATTCGTGCTGCAACAGAACGTTTGCAGAGATGTCGCAAAGGCGTCAGGAGCGTGAAAGGCGCACATTGCCTGTCGGAAGTGAGCGTGTGAGGCGAGTTTTGGACTTGGATGCTGGAGAAGGACCCAGCAACCAGAGTGACCAAGCCTCTCAGCAGCGTGTTGTTCGGCCACGTGTGACCTATGGCGACCAAGGACCACATCCTGTTCCTTTTACGGCCCCTAGGAAGCATTGGGGTGTCCTGAGGGGCATCTGAAAACATTTGGGAGGCCTCCAACAGAAGGACATTGACGAGTACTTGTTGGAGCTCGATCGAGAGCAGGTCGAAAGTCCTGATTTCGGTGGTAGTTGGTCATCTAGCAATGACGACATAACGCCTGACGTCAGCGATGACGAGTATTTGCCACCAATGTCCGTATGGGATCCTCAGCAGGAAAGTGAATTAGAGTTTAGTGTGTTTAGTGCCTACGAGGGAGAAAGTGAGTTGGAGGAGGAGGAGGATGACTCGACTGTGGCTGGTGGGGACGAAACAGAAAGTGATGGGGAAAGTGAAGGAGACGGCCCAGCTGGGAGTGTGAGAGTGCGAAGACGTGCCCGTGCACGTGCGCGTGCGTGAGCGCAAACCCGTAGAAGGTCGCAATGTCGCGGCAGCTCGGGTGAAGGCCGTTCATCCGAAAGTGATGAGGGGTGGTCGGAGGACCCCACCCCACCTAACATGCACCCATTCACGGCAGTACCTGGACTGACCGTCCCTGTGCCTCTCACAGAACTGGGGTTCATTCAGCTTTTCCTGACGCGGGAATTGCTTGAATTCCTGGTTGCGGAGACGGTAGATTATGCTCGATACTGCCGTGAGAAATTGCGGACGACGTTGTCGCACCGCTGGCAGGGCTGCAACCTCACGGACATGGCGCACTTTTTGGGGCTCCACATATTCTTTGGGAAGATGCCTGCTGCTGACGTCAGGCAATATTGGAGGCGGAATTTTTTTTTAAGTACGCCTAATGTGGCAGGCATTATGTCCCGTGATAGTTTCCTGGCGTTGGACAGGTATTTCAACGCCTTCAACCGAAGGGCTATACCCCGGAATAACCCCGACCGCCTCATCTTAGTCCGCCCAGTGTCGGAGTTCATTCGTGAACGGAGCCAGACTCTCGTGGTTCCTTCGAAGAACCTTTCTTTGGATGAGGGTATGATGCCATACAAAGGGCATCTAAGTATCAAAGTGTACAACCCGAAGAAGCCAAAGAAGTATGGTGTAAAGTTATTTTTTAATACGGAAGCCAACACTGGATACGTCGTGGACTCCTTGGTGTATTCTGGGGTCTTCTCCACGCTGCGTGAGAGTCTTCGGTCTTGTGAATCGTTTCCGTAACCAGGGATACCACCTGTTTATGGATAATTATTATAACTCGGTATCCCTGGCCCAGGAACTGTATGAAGCAGGTGTGCACGTCAGTGGTACCCTTCGGTTGGTGCGTGGGGCCCCGAATGTCCTCAAGAGGTTTGCTAGCAACCCGCAACATCTTGCAAGAGGAGAGACAGAGTGGCGGCGGAAGGGAGATGTCTTCGTCATCTGTTGGAAGGGGGTACGACTCGTGCCCTTGATTACGAGGAGTCATGAGCCCATCCAAGAGGAGATCACCCAGCGGAAGAAGACACGCCGGCAGGGCCGAGTTACGTATGAGGAGTTTCGTGTCCAATGCCCTACTGTCATTGGGCACTACAACAGGCACATGGGAGGAGTTGATCTCTTTGATCAACTCATCCAGTATTATCCCTTCGCCAGGAGAACCAGGAGGTGGACACAGAAGCTCCTCAAATACCTCCTTCAGTTGGCCCTCCAGAATGCCTACATCATTTACTGTGGGTATAATTCGGACGCTCGGAGGTTGACCCACATCCAGTTTCTTGAGGTGGCGGGGAATGCCCTCATCAACTTCGATCCGGAGGAGTGGCCTTCCAACGGCGGCCCCCTGCCCCGAGCTCCAGCTCTGCCCCGAGAGGAAAGGTCAGAAGTCGTGAGATACCCCGACATCATAATTCCTCATCCTGCCGGCGCCGCCCCTGCTGCCGCCGACCTTGATGATGACGCCGCCCCTGAAGGTGCCGCCACCCCTCGAATTCCAGTGTCCCATCGGGTAGCCGACCGTGTGTCGGCTGCAGCCAGGAGATCACACACTGGAGCTCATCGAAGGGGGCAGACAGAAACAGTGCCGGGTGTGCCATATGAATGGCAAGAGGAGAGACAGCCGGTACGTGTGTCGCACCTGCAAGGTAGCACTTTGCAGGTTGGATGAGTGTAACCGCAGGTACCACAATGCGGTTATTTATTGGAGTGCGCCTGCCCGAGCGACACCGGAGGGCGCAGCAAGCCGCCGAAGGGCGACCCACCAGCAGTAAAGGCGCGCGTCTCCCTCCTCTGCTTGTGCCCCGTCATGTCGGGAGGAAAAAAATGCAAGACTCTTCAATGGAGGAGGGAGAAAACAAGAAACAGCACGAAGAGTCAGGATTACGAGTGAGTATTCTGCATTTATTTTTTTTTTTAGTTTTATATTTACGAGTGAGTCTGCATTGAATTTATTTTTAGTTTTATACTTACGAGTGAGTATTCTGCATTGAATTTATTTTTAGTTTTATATTTATTACAAGTTTTTATATATCTGTATTCATTGCTGTTTTGTATAATTTCGTTTTATGCAAAAACAAAGTTTTTCACAACCATTCCTTTTAGTTATGTTTTCGTAACAAAGTAAAAAACAATATAATTTATATGTATGTATGTATGTATGTATGTGTATATATATATATATATATATATATATATATATATATATATATATATATATATATATATATATATATATATATATATATATATATATATATATATAATATATATATATATATAATTTTTTTTTTACTTGGGTCTCTTTTGGGTAAGCAAAAAATCTCATATTCTGGTGATATTCAATCCTTTACCTTCATTTTGCAACAAACGGAAAGTCTCTAGCACAATATTTAGAATTTTGGTGAATTTTTGATAAAAAAAAATTTCCTCCGCTCCGCGCGCGCGGACTCCGCTGAAAATCCTGTCATTTCTTGCGTCAGCTTGCCGTAATTTTTTCGCCCTTTCATATTATTCGTTACATAAAGTATTATACATCAAAATGTGCGCAATTTCATGTAGAATACAACAAAAAATAAATCATTCCTTTAGCTCTTCACAGTTTTTTAATATTTTCGCCGAAATCACGATAACTGACAAAATTTTAACATTGTCAACTTTGACTCGACCGAAATGATCGAAAAACGCATCCGTAAGCCATAATTATTACATTCGAGTAACAATCAATCACTTACCTTCATTTTGCAACAAACGGAAAGTCTCTAGCACAATATTTAGATTTTTGGTGAATTTTTGAAAAAAAAAAAAAAAAAAAAAAAAAAAAAATCCCTCCGCTCCGCGCGCGCGGAATCCGCTGAAAATCGTGGCATTTCTTGCGTCAGCTTGCCATAATTATTTCGCCCTTTCATATTATTCGTTACATATAAAGTGTTATACATCAAAATGTGCGCAATTTCATGTAGAATACAACAAAAAATAAATCATTCCTTTAGCTCTTCACAGTTTTTTAATGTTTTCGCCGAAATCACGATAACTGACAAAATTTTAACATTCGGTCAACTTTGACTCGATCGAAATGATCGAAAAACGCATCCGTAAGCCATAATTATTACATTCGAGTAACAATCAATCTTTTACCTTCATTCTGCAACAAACGGAAAGTCTCTAGCACAATATTTAGATTTTTGGTGAATTTTTGAAAAAAAAATTTTCCTTCGCTCAGCGCGCGCGGACTCCGCTGAAAATCGTGGCATTTCTTGCGTCAGCTTGCCGTAATTTTTTCGCCGTTTCATATTATTCGTTACATAAAGTGTTATACATCAAAATGTGCGCAATTTCATGTAGAATACAATAAAAAATAAATCATTCCCTTAGCTCTTCACAGTTTTTTAATATTTTCGCCGAAATCACGATAACTGACAAAATTTTAACATTCGGTCAACTTTGACTCGATCGAAATTATCGAAAAACGCATCCGTAAACCATAATTATTACATTCGAGTAACAATCAATCATTTACCTTCATTTTGCAACAAACGGAAAGTCTCTAGCACAATATTTAGAATTTTGGTGAATTTTTGAAAAAAATCATTTCCTCCGCTCCGCGCGCGCGGAATCCGCTGAAAATCCTGGCATTTCTTGCGTCAGCTTGCCATGTTTTCGCCGTTTCATATTATTCGTTACATAAAGTGTTATACATCAAAATGTGCGCAATTTCATGTAGAATACAATAAAAATAAATCATTCCCTTAGCTCTTCACAGTTTTTTAATATTTTCGCCGAAATCACGATAACTGACAAAATTTTAACGTTCGGTCAACTTTGACTCGACCGAAATGATCGAAAAACGCATTCGTAAGCCATAATTATTACATTCGAGTAACAATCAATCACTTACCTTCATTTTGCAACAAACGGAAAGTCTCTAGCACAATATTTAGATTTTTGGTGAATTTTTGAAAAAAAATCATTTCCTCCGCTCCGCGCGCGCGGAATCCGCTGAAAATCCTGGCATTTCTTGCGTCAGCTTGCGGTAATTTTTTCGCCCTTTCATATTATTCGTTACATAAAGTGTTATACATCAAAATGTGCGCAATTTCATGTAGAATACAACAAAAAAATCAATCATTCCTTTAGCCCTTAACAGGTTTTTAATATTTTCGCCGAAATCACGATAACTGACAAAATTTTAACGTTCGGTCAACTTTGACTCGACCGAAATGATCGAAAAACGCATTCGTAAGCCATAATTATTACATTCGAGTAACAATCAATCACTTACCTTCATTTTGCAACAAACGGAAAGTCTCTAGCACAATATTTAGATTTTTGGTGAATTTTTGGAAAAAAATAATTTCCTCCGCTCCGCGCGCGCGGACTCCGCTGAAAATCATGTCATTTCTTGCGTCAGTTTGCCGTAATTTTTTCGCCCTTTCATATTATTCGTTACATAAAGTGTTATACATCAAAATGTGCGCAATTTCATGTAGAATACAACAAAAAATAAATCATTCCTTTAGCTCTTCACAGTTTTTAAATATTTACATCGAAATAACGATAAATAGAAAAAATCAATCGTCGGTCAACTTTAAACTCGATCGAAATAGTTCAAAAATGCAATTGTAAGCTAAACACCTTACAGTCTAGTAATATTCAATCAATTTCCTTCATTTTGGCACAATTGAAAAGTCTCTAGCAC
Organism: Macrobrachium rosenbergii; assembly: GCA_039081455.1. NCBI lineage: Eukaryota > Metazoa > Arthropoda > Malacostraca > Decapoda > Palaemonidae > Macrobrachium > Macrobrachium rosenbergii. The sequence goes on from JANJGK010000807.1 coordinate 140,528, forward strand.
AATATTTTGATTTTTGGTGAATTTTTGGAAAAAAATAATTTCCTCCGCTCCGCACGCGCGGACTCCGCTGAAAATCGTGTCATTTCTTGCGTCAGTTTGCCGTAATTTATTCGCAGTTTCATATTATTCGTTACATAAAGTGTTATACATCAAAATGTGCGCAATTTCATGTAGAATACAACAAAAAATAAGTCATTTCTTTAGCTCTTCACAGTTTTTAAATATTTACATCGAAATAACGATAAATAGAAAAAATCAATCGTCGGTCAACTTTAAACTCGATCGAAATAGTTAAAAAATGCAATTGTAAGCTAAAAACCTTACAGTCTAGTAATATTCAATCAATTTCCTTCATTTTGGCACAATTGAAAAGTCTCTAGCACAATATTTTGATTTTTGGTGAATTTTTGAAAATACTTTTTTTTACGTCCGTGCGTTACGAATTCATGCATCATTTTGTGATAATATTTTCTCTGTGTTGCTTTAATCGTTTTACACTCTGTTATATACCAAAATCATCGTACTTTAGTGTACAACTAAAAAAAATTAACTCATTAGCTTTAACCGTTTTCCTTACAGCGCGATTTGTATACAATTATATAGGATTTTTTTTTTCGCTGTCATATATTCCAATATTTATATATGATATTTTTTTTCATTTCTGATGATTGCATACTAAACTTCAGGCAATGAGAAAAAAAGGAGCCAAAAATGAACTCTTAATCTTGAAAACTAAGCGCGCTGTGATTTTTTGAAAAAAACTTTTTTTCCGCTTCGGCGCTACCTCTCGGAGGCAACCATTCTTTATTCCTAATTACAGATTACCAATAAGCCAAAGACCCATAGTTGATCATTTGATAGAAGAAATGAAGAAAGATGGGGTAGTCATTCCTTCTAAATCTCCATATAATTCTCCATTACTACTTGTTACAAAGAAAGATGGAAATTGGAGACTTGTGATAGATGATAGATTATAGAAAGTTAAATTCCAACACCATCCAAGATAGAATGCCAATGCCAGTGATTCAAGATATGTTAGCTCAATTAGAAGGTGCAAGGATATTTTCATCTTTAGATTTACTTAGTGGATAGTGGCAAGTACCTTTAGACGAAGAGTCGAAACCATACACAGCCTTCAGCACACACAAAAAACACTTGCAATTTGAAGTCATGACATTTGGACTCACTTCGGCTCCTTTAACGTTTGTTAGATTAATGCTTCAAATACTAGGGGATATAAAAAATGTTGCAGTTTACTTAGATGATGTTATCATTTTTAGCAAAGATTTAGAAAGTCACCTCAAAACTTTAGAAATAGTCCTAGAAAGATTAAGAAGAGCAGGATTACAAATCAAATTAAAGAAATGTCAATTCTTAATGAAATCTTTGGAATACTTAGGACATGTAATTAGTGAAGATGGTCTGTGAATGCAAGCAGGCAAGATAAAGGCAATAGTTGAATATCCAGCTCCTACAAATTTGAAAGCATTGAGACGATTCCTAGGAATGGTAGGCTACTATAGACCTTTCATTAAAGGCTTTGCTACAATAGCCAAACCATTAACAGAATTAACAAAGAAAGATGTCAAATATGAATGGAATAAAGAACAAGAGACAGCCTTCCAAACACTAAAGAGTAAAATGACCAGGAATCCTGTACTAGTCTACCTAGATTTCTCCAAAGACTTTTACTTAGCCTGTGATGCCTCAAGTACCGGGCTAGGGGCTGTATTATTACAAAAGGACAAAACAAGAATGAGAGCAGTGTAATGGGAAAATATGCCTTTAATTATTCAGTGATTTATTTAGGAATTGATTCATCATCCTCCTCTAATATCTTTACACTACTGTTGTATGAGTGATTGGGACTATAAAATGTTTTCATTTTTGTTGTGGACGTCGAATGCATAGCAGTGTAGCCAGTACCTTGTTTTGTTTTTCTTTCGCTCTGAATGTGGAAGCACTGTCCTGAATCTTTCGTCTGCATATTGGTAACACTAAAGAAACATGTAAGGGACGAGAACGCTGTTGGTGTGGAAAGGATGTCAACTGGTCCACCCTTCATTTTGGCTAATTTACCAAATTATTAATACAAGTTATTATCTATCCCTTGCAAGGGACCTAGTCCAGGAGTCCTGAAAAATATGTAAATTGGATCTAGTCCAGGAGTTCTGAAGACTATAAAAATTAACCAAGTCCGGGAGACTAGGCCTGGGAGTTAGTTAGTTAGTTATAAATGATTTGTTTAACCAGACCTCTGAACTCTTTTAGGGTTCTTCTCGGGCTGGGAAAAGAATGGGGGAAAGAGTACATAAAAAAATTAAGTAGTTAACTAAATAAATTGGGAGAAATTTGGCATGATGTAATGAGTAATAAAGAAACGAACTGAGTACCAGGGATTTTCTTCAATACCATTGTACCTTACCACTAAAATGGAAATCAGCACTTCAATTGCCTCCCAGTGGGAAGACATCACCTGGCCTCATCAGTAATAAGACCCATACACCCAAAGAATATCATGTAATAGCAGGTAGGACAGGCCTACCCTAATTCCCAGGCAGCATAAACGTCAGTAGTCTTCATACCCACCGTGTCAACTATGACACAGTACCATTCTCCGACCCCTGTCTCCAGGCAAGAAGACTGACAACAGTGCATCTGTATAGTAGTATTATTATTCTCTCTTTTCTCGTATCTTAATGTCTTGGTGGGGGGAGAATCCTCCCGTGACAGCAGAATATTATGCCAGTAGAGTTTTAAATACTGCATAGAGAAATTATAGTACAATAGAAAGAGAATGTTTAGCATTATACTGGGGTCTAAGGAAATTTAGACACAATCTTAGGACAAAGTCAATGTACTTACTGATCACAAACCAATTTGTGATTTGTTTAAGAGAACTTTTACAAATAACATGAAGTTCAACAGATGGTTCATTAGTGTGCTAGAATTTGCCCCAGAATTTAGATATATCCCAGGAAAATTTAATACACTGACAGATGCATTATCCAGATCCCAAGAAGAAACAGAGAAATGTATTACCACTAATACTTTTTGTTTTAGCTGTCAAGTAGTGGACTCAGACTTAGAGTACAAACACAACAAGGGATGGATACAGAAATCAGGCATATAATAGGACAACTAACGACAGATGAATCTTTAAAACCTGATTTTGTATTAATCAATGAATTATTGTATAAAAGAACCGAGAAAAATGTTTATTCTCGTCTATACATCCCAAAAACACTCATCAGAGAAGTTTTAGAACTAACCCACTCATACAAATTAACAGAACATCCTGGAATCAAAAAGACAAATAGAATCCTAACCAGAAATTATTTTTGGCCCCATTGTAGTGAAGATGCCAAGAACTTTGTACAAAATTGTGTAGTTTGTAATAGAAATAAAGGTAACGTAAATCGAAAAGCTCCACTTGAAAAATACCCATCGGAGTTGAATCCATTTCAGGTCGTATCTATGGACTTTTTAGGTCCATTTCCTACCACTGTTAGAGGGAATAAACAAATATTAGTCTTTTTAGACTATCTAACAAGATATGTAGAGATTGTACCAGTAAGAAATAGATGCAATTACAGTAGCAGAAGCTCTTAAATCTAGAATTATTATGAGACATTCATGTCCACAAGTTCTTCTTTCTGATAACGCAGCTGAATTTACCAGTGAACTTTTAAGAAAATTATGTGAATTTTATGAGATAAATAAATGTCAAATCACAGCATATAAACCAAGTTCAAATGGAGCAGTAGAAAGAACGAATCGTTAGATAAAGGATATCCTGAAAACTTTAGTTAAACCTTATACAGAAGACTGGAATTTAGCTTTGGAAGACGTACAGTTTACTATAAACAATACTATAAATGAAACAATAGGAGAATCACCACACTACTTGTAATACGATACGAGAAGAGACTACCAAATACGTTGCTAGCTGATGCCACACCACCCCGACATACTTATAACTACGATGACTATATTGCCTGGAAAACAAGACGTACGTATGAAACGATCAAACAGACGAGGACTAGACTTAAGGAAGCTCAGAGTGTCCAAGCAAAATACTATGACAAAAATACGGCTAAACCAAAAATTTTAGTTAGGTGCTCAGGTATATGTTCAGAATCATATTCCAGAAGGTCCTAATGTAAAGGTATCCCCAGGGTTTCATGGTCCTTATAGGGTATTAGAAGTGTTAAAATTAAATAAGCTAAAGATCATAAGTGAGAGTGATCTAAAAGAAAGAATTGTTCATACCAATCATGAAAAGGTAATAAAAACAGACTCTTGGTCCAATAAAAGAATAGTTGAATTGAAAAAAGATAAACAGGAAACAATACTGTAAATAACAAATACAACTTAAGAAAAAGATAAATTTATGTAAACTATTGAACTGTTCTATATAAACAATATGTAGACATTAAATTACATGTATATAGAATATCTGATAAGGCTTATTCTTACAGATACAAACATGCGGTTCTTCTTGGTTATCATAACACTGCTTTATGTGTCATCCGAGGTGGTGATCCGGAAGGGTGCACTACTAGAGGAAAAAGGTATCTGTGAAATTAATCAAAGAATTGGGAATAATGAGTACCGACATTACATTAGTGCTTATCAACGAAATGCTGTTGAAAGATGTTCAAAAGGGATTAAAATCATTAAGGAAAGTGAAAATAACAGTGTTTTACCATTATTGGAAAAACTAGATAATGACATAGGAAGTGTGTTAAATACAAGATCCAAAAGATCCCTCTTACCTTTTATAGGGACAGCACTTAATTGTTTGGTGTTGCTACCGATTCTAATGTAGAAAAAGAAAGGGCCCGTACAGACAAACTAGAGAAATGGGCAGTAACAAGGGGCATTGTACTAAATAGAATAATTCAATCTCAAAACTTAAACAATAATGAATTAGAAAAACTAAAAGTATTCATTGATGCAGTGAACAACAACATTACCAAAGAGATTAAGATAATAACAGATGAACAACATTTAAATACCTTTATGAACAATGCTAGAACTATCTTGCAAGACCATAAAGATCTGTTAAATGCCATTTTGTCAGCATATAAAGGAATATTAAGCCCAACATTAATTAAACCAAGGGAGTTAGAGGGCATAATTAGTGATTTTTTGGTAGAAGGACATTATACCCCTATGGTAAAGGATGTCATGGTATATTATAATTTGATAACCACCAAGGTGGTTAAAAACAAAATTATTCTAGTGTTACCATTTAATCAAAAAGATGCAGATGTACTGATGTCCATACATCCTTTTCCCATGATGATAAAGGAAAACGTAATTATCTCAAATGTCAATCACATCAATTTTGCATTAGAAGAACATGGGCTAATGACGTCACTTATTACTGATGTTCAATTAAGAGATTGTATAATTTTGAAAGACAAGGCGTATATCTGCAACCTTGACAACCTTTACGAAACTACTAATGCCTATCCTTGTGTTCGAGAAGTAATTGAAAAAAAAAATCAAGAAACCAAACTGTGTACACAATTATCCACACGATTTTGTTTCCATCCTAGTAAAACAGTCAATTTTTGTATTTTCACTGAATACAGTAACAGCAACTATTAACTGCCATAATATAAGTACTGAAATTAATTTCAATAATGTCCATGCTTTTGATAATACATGCAAGTTAGTTATTCCTAATAAATTATATTATGAACCTCATGTTTTCACAGAAATAAGTCCATAAAAATGCCCCACACATGAACTACTACTCTAGTGAAGTTAAAGAATTTAAATTGTCTCAGAGTTAAAAGAACTGAATGAATTAACATCAGTAGATGAGTTTTTCTATTACAATGTTTCTCCAATTCTGTCTCTATTCAATTTGATCATAATCATAATTGTAACAACAGTGTTTGCAATTTTAGTCAAACGTGTGGTAATTTCAAATACTGAAAGGATTATAACAAAAATAAAAAGGGCCAATGAAGAAGTAAAATGATCTTATATACGTGATTTACTGCTAATTTCTTTGTATATTATTATTCACATTATATATGTTTATAATAATTAATCATTTTTTAAACTGTGGTAATTCATATATATATGTGTAGGTATATCTCTTTTGATTAATAATATTGTTGTGGTGTAGAATAGATAGGGAAATTAGATAGAAGAGAGAGAGAGAGAGAGAGAGAGAGAGAGAGAGAGAGAGAGAGAGAGAGAGAGAGAGAGAGAGAGAGAGAGAGAGAGAGAGAGAGAGAGAAATAAGAATAAAGAGAAAGGCAAAGAACACAGTGATAACGCCCATATGCTGTTGTATAGTGTTATCAATACGCGGGATGTTTACATGAACCATTGCAGTATATCGTGTTGAAGCCATAAAAACAGTCGTAAAAGTGAGAACTAATGCCTCGCGATTGAAGCTAACCAAAACATGAGTCAGCACAACCTAAATGCTTACAGCAGCTGGTTCTATAGCCCCGCCTTCTCAGGAAGGCGTTTTCGTGCAAGTTCCAGGAATTTGGGGGTTGGCCCAAGTGATGTACTTCTTCAACCTCCAATCAATTATGTTTGGGAGGGGTCTTTCACACACCCTCCTAAGATCACCTCCTATCAAGTCCTCTAAGGAGAGATTTGAATCACACCCACTACAGTCCTTCCAATCAGCTACTTGAAGGGGAGGCCTTGCTGATTAATCCTTCCAATAAGGCTAGAAGGAGGTGGAGATTGCAGATAGCAAGTTTTTCTTGGGGGTTCGACGAGTTAGAGACCTAAGAGGAGAGAAGAGTTCAGAACTGTGTCCTTCAAGGGAGAGTATGTCTCCCCTCGCTTCAGTGTTCCCCATATAGACTGAGTCAAGAGTGATTCGTTTTCCATCATTGTAACTTGTTAATTTTGTACTGATCTTTATAATACTAAGTACTAATTAAAGTGAAGAAATTACCGATCTCGTCTCTATACGCCTTTCTGAGAGATATCAATACTTAAAAAGAATAAATATACAAAGATAGCACATCATCTGCAAAGCGATCTGAAGGACACCTCGAAAGAAAACAAGGTAAGAGAAAGACTAAAATCTATACAAACATATAACAAAGAACATAAAAGGGGAAAGATACCCCTAACAATGGTGGCAGCTTACTTGGATCCAGAAGGCGAGACGAAACAAACAAACATTAATGAAATTATCAGTGCAATTATTTAAGTTACAGTGAAACGAACTTCTACAAAACGAACTTAGATTTTTTACGACGACGAACAAACTATATCTGAAGAAATAAAAACACTCCAGCGAACAAAAAGTTATGAATAGCAGCTACAAGAGAACATCGAGTGTGAATAAAAAGTTTTAGTGCGTCCCGAAGCAAAAACATTTTGAACTGTTACCGTCAACAAATTGAGCAAGATGCTAACAGCGATAATAAGCCCAGTGTTTGCGACATTGCATCGAGTGATTGAAGAAAAACAGCCCACAGACTTTCACCAAGATTCCAAAGGAGGAAAACCACAGCGGAAAACAACGCAGACATAGTGAGATTTTTTACGCGGATCCGGCAGCGAAACACTCACCGCGGAAGGCACAACATTTAGCGATATCAGCAACACAACCCAGTAAGGAATTTACTGTCCGCTCTCTCTCTTAATACATAAGTGAAGATATATATTTTTTTTTGCATCTTGCTATAAGATTGTAAAATAAGAAAAACTCTCTCTTGTGAATAAAATTCCTTTTGCATAAATACCAGCATTACTCTCTCCATGATAATTAATTATTTAGTAAATAATTTAGATAGGGAATTAGTTATTTTTTTGACTCGGTTGGTGATGATTATTTGAGAAGTTATATATAATTTTGTGTACTTATGATGAATTTTGATGATATGATACCCAATTTCATATAAGAATTTAATTTATGTATTGAAAAAGGTTTTAATTGTGCACTTGAACTCAATAGAGAATTTAATTTTTTTTTTGTGTGACAATTTGACAAATTGTTTTTAATTTTGGTACAATATACCCAAAAATTTTTTTTATGATTGATGTACTCTGAGTGAATAATTTTTTTGTGTGTGGACATGCAACGAGTGTTTGAAGAATTACTGAACACTGTTAGACATTCACATTACGATTTAAGACCATTAACAATTAGAAGAAGTCGAATTTCAAGACTAAATTCCCACTCCGCTGTAGTGCAAGGAAATACTAACAATAATAACACAAATAACCAGAACCAAAATAGTGTTAATCATTCTAATACTACTAACAATAATAATAATAGTAACAATACTAATAATACTCGCACCTTACAATTTTATGACATGAACCAGGCGGCCGTCATAACAACCGCCACACGCTTCTGTGGACAGGTGGATGATTCCAATCCTGACAAAAGCAGACTCGAATCCTATACTGTAAATCATTGGCTGCAGATGCAGATAGTCGTAGAATTTCAGGGGGAATAACAGATGAAAGAGCTAAAATAAATGAAGCCTTGTTGCTTGTCAGCTCAGAACATGGAGATGCACATAAAACTTTGAATTCCACAAGTTTTAGCAAACTTAATAACTATGTAGAATTTAAAGAAATTTGTTTATCACTCTGGGAACCAGTAAATCAGACTGACGGTTTATATAGTTAGTTAGTTATAAATGATTTGTTTAACCAGACCTCTGAACTTTTAGGGTTCTTCTCGGGCTGCGAAAAGAATAGGGGAAAGAGTGCATAAAAAAATAAGTAGTTAACTAAATAAATAAATAATAAAAAAAAAGGAAGGGGGGGGGGGAATTAGGAAGAAAAAAAAGGGGGGGAAGATTATATTTTACTTATCAATTTAATTTTGTTTAAGAAGAGAATGATATTATTAATTGAAAAGTTATTACCTTCTGCTAGAATATCCTTTATTGATTTATTTTGTAAATAAGTCTTTCTTTCATGATGCCATCTGGGACAGTCAATCAAGATGTGTTTGATTGTTACTGGGATGTTACATCTTTCACAAGTTATTGGGTTTGTGTGCGGAGTTGACATCAGATGACCATGTCTGAGTCTTGTTAAAATAACCTCATTGATTCTTTGCTTTTGGGTAGAAGAATGCCACTTTTTAACTTCGTTCTTAATTTGTTTTAGTTTGTTTTGTGGGGGTATATTTGTCCAATCATTTTGCCAATCCCTATAAATTAAGGGTTTAACTGATGCTAGCCAGTCTGATAAGGGGGCTTTCATAGTAGTTGGGGGGATTGTACAAGCCAATTTTGCAGCTTTATCTGCTTTCTCATTACCCTCAATGCCTACATGGGCTGGGATCCAACAAATTTGAATTTGAAGGCCGTTTGTAATTAACTGATGTATTTCCCGTTGGATATTTTGGACAAGGTGATTATTTGATTTAAATGATCCTATTGCTTCAATTGCACTTCTTGAGTCGCTCAATATGAGTGCTGAAGGAATTCCCTTTTTTGTTATAATCTTGAGAGCCAATTGTATGGCTGTTAATTCTGCTGTAAATACTGATGATATTAGAGGAAGGCCCATTTGGATAGTTTTATCACTTGAATAGGCTGATGAGCCCACTCCACCTTCATTTTTGGATCCATCTGTGTAGATTATGAAGGGATTACCCTTCCGTCTTATGTGTTCCATGGCATGTTGATGGTACATTTCTGTGTTGGACACATATCTCTCTGAAAGATATGATAAATATGTGCATAGTTTTGCCCTTTCCAGTGTCCATGGTGTGACCAGATTTATTTCTTGGGCAAATTTGGGTATCATGTTATGTAAATTCAATAGATGATCAGTTTTTTTAGTAAACGAGTTTTGATTTGGGTTATTATTTGTATTTTGATTGAGAAATTTATTTGATGCAGGAGATGTGCCTGCTTGAAGGGATAAGCCTCTTCTTAAAGTAATTAGATCTCTGTAATATTTTAGAGGCAGGTGGCCTGCCTCTGCTAGGATAGAGACAGTTGGAGATGAGCGGAAGGCTCCTGTACATATACGTACTTCCTCGTGATGTAAAGCATCTAGAGATTTTAAAGTTGTTTCTGAGGCAGATGAATAAATTGGACAGCCATAATTCATAATTGATAGTACTGTTGCATTGTATAACATTAACATTGTGTCTCGTCCTGCACCCCATTTGGTGTGTGAGATTTTCTTTAATAAAGTAAGGGCTTTAGATCCTTTGGCTTTGATATATTTGACATGATCTTTCCAATTTAAATGTTGGTCAAAAATTATACGCAAATATTTAACACTATTGCACATGTTTATCTCTTCATTATAAAGATATAACTTAATGGTTTGTTGTTTCAACCATCTTTTGTCTTTGTAGAAGACAATGCCATTTGTTTTATTTACCGACAACTTGAAGCCTACGGAATTGGTCAAGTGGTTATATTTTTTGTTGCTATATTAAGTATTCTTTGAGCATGTCTCAAAGAATAACTTGAATAATAAATTACAAAATCATCCACATACAAACTATTTTGTACACCCTCAGGCAGGTTCATAGTAATGTCATCTATTGCCAGGGCAAATAAGATGCAGCTCAAAACACTGCCTTGGGGGATACCCTCCTCTTGTACGTAGCAATTTGAATATGTATTTTCTATGCATACTTGAAATGTACGATTTGTTAGAAAATTATTGATAAATATTGGAAGGTGACCTCGAATATTGGACCTGTGGAGTTTCTGCATAATATTGTATCTCCATGTGGTATCATATGCTTTTTCTATATCGAAGAAAATAGCCACTGTACTAGATTTCTTAACCCACAATATAAAACAATTGCTAATTTGTACGCAAGCGTGGAGAGTGCAATAGAGAAAATAACCGAAGATTTAATGAAGACAGGTATTACTATAGCAGACAAGGATCAGTTTGGGACTAGTGCCCATAAATTAGTTGAGCTACGACATGTATTAAATTACGTGTCATTTGGAACCATATATAATATTCTTGGAGAAGAGGAGAAGAAAGCTTTCAGAAAACTAAAACTTCACCCCAGAAAAACAAGCCCTCAAACATTGAAGACAATTGAGAGAAGAAATCCAAAGGAAAGAGATAAATCTATCCAAGGAATTCGTGGGAACAACAGAAGCACAAAATGAAAGGAAAGTCAGAAATAATAATCCTAATTTTAAAATGAATAATAAAGTCTATGATAATTCCAGACAAGTAGGAAACAGACCAAATACCTTCCAAGGGAAATATGCCCAAATTACTAAAAGAAAATGGAATCCAGATCAAAGGGGAAGAAACAATCTAACAAAGAGTGGACCACACAAACCTTATACATATGGTCAACACTCAAACACAAACACTTCAACCCAAGTGAACTATTCCGCTCAAGGGGCGAGACCAAAGACAGCCTGTGAAAACTGCGGGTATACAAATCATTTTACAAATGAGTGTAGAAAACCTAGAATCTGCACGGTTTGTAAGAAAGTAAGACATTTAACAAAGAATTGCTGGTTTAAAACACAAGAAGGAAATAAAGAAATAGTTGAATTAAGTAGTAACCGCTCAACATCAAATATGTCTTCAAATCAATGACAATTTATCCCTACACACAATACCACAAGAAAGTCCCTTCAAGAAGATAAATTAAGAGTAGAAGAATTAGCAAAAAGGAGAAGTGAAGGTTCATCTGCACTATCCATATTGCATTGTAAAGAAGTTGTATTTTCCATGGATGAGGAAGAAATAATCAGAAAGGATTTACCTATCATTAAAATTCCAATACAGAATAAATTATGTACTGTCCTTATGGATTCAGGTAGTACTGTAAGCATAATTGATAAACACACATTAACAAATTACTTATGCGTTAAAGAAACGCTAATTCAGGGTCAAAGCAAAATAATAAAAGGAGTAGCGGGTAAACAGATTAAAAGTTTAGGAAATGTGAACTTAGAAACAGACCTTTCGTCACATAAAACTGTTGAAAGTTTTACAGTTCTAGAAGACAGGTTCTTTCCCGCACAGGTGTCGCTCTCATATAAATTAATGAAGAAATGTGGAATTATACTGAATTGCCGAGAAGGAAGAATTAACCTTACACACGATAATAAAAAGAGCGTATGCTTTACGCTTGAAGAAGAAAAGTTTCACCCAAATCTGATCAATTTGTCTGAGACGACTTCAACAAACGAGAAAGACATACAGAAAATAACCTATCATCAAGAGAACAATCAAATTAAATTGAATGGTAATGGAAAGGAGGAATTTCCACAATTACAGACTAGAAATTTAAGATGTGCACATCCAGAAATTATACCCTCCAACAAAAGAAGTGACCCAGAAATATATAAAGGTGATCCACAATGTTCTGAATATGACAAGGAAAAAGACATGTATGATAATAATTATGCAGAGATAAATACAGAACATTATAGCAATGTAGTAATCAGTTGTGATAATGAAGGGAAATTAGTAAATGAGGTACTGTTGTTAAACAAAATAAAGTAGATATAAATGATATAATAGCAGTAACTGAAGAAACTAGTATAGATGCAGAACATTGTTAGTTTGTAGAAACAAAAGATGAGGAAGTATGTTGTGTAAGCACTGCTGATGATAATAAAGTACAATTTATACAAAACAGACAGGTAATTTTGCATCCAAAGTGTTTAACAAAAATACATCTAAGGGGAAAAGAAGAGATAGGAGTTAAAGACGTTCTTTTGCTAAATGAAGATTTACCAGAATTTGTCAGAATGGATAATTCTTTAGTCCACATGAAGGGTGATACTTGTGAAGTTTATGTCCAGAACTACTCAGATAACAAACTAACACTATATTCAGGCATTGTCTTTTGTAAAGGAATACCTATTAACAATCCATTACTAACATTAGAAGAAGAAGCATTTTTCTCTGTAACTGGTCAAACATCTGAATTAAGCAAAGAAGTGAATAAAACAGATTTTCCAGAAAACAAAGATAGATTAATTCAAGTATTAGAAAAATACAGAGATGTAATAGCAATAGAAGGAGATAAATTAGGTAGAACAAATGTCCTAAGACATAAAATTGTATTAGATGATGGAACAAAACCATTCTTTATTCCTAATTACAGATTACCAATAAGCCAAAGACCCATAGTTGATCATTTGATAGAAGAAATGAAGAAAGATGGGGTAGTCATTCCTTTTAAATCTCCATATAATTCTCCATTACTACTTGTTCCAAAGAAAGATGGAAATTGGAGACTTGTGATAGACTACAGAAAGTTAAATTCCAACACCATCCAAGATAGAATGCCAATGCCAGTGATTCAAGATATGTTAGCTCAATTAGGAGGTGCAAGGATATTTTCATCTTTAGATTTACTAGTGGATACTGGCAAGTACCTTTAGACGAAGAGTCGAAACCATTCACAGCCTTCAGCACACACAAGGAACACTTGCAATTTGAAGTCATGCCATTTGGACTCACTTCGGCTCCTTTAACGTTTGTTAGATTAATGCTTCAAATATTAGGGGATATAAAAAATGTTGCAGTTTACTTAGATGATGTTATCATTTTTAGCAAAGATTTAGAAAGTCACCTCAAAACATTAGAAATAGTCTTGGAAAGATTAAGAAGAGCAGGATTAAAAATCAAATTAAAGAAATGTCAATTCTTAATGAAATCTTTGGAATATTTAGGACGTGTAATTAGTGAAGATGGTCTGCGAATGCAAGCTGGAAAGATAAAAGCAATAGTTGAACATCCAGCTCCTACAAATTTGAAAGCATTGAGACGATTCCTAGGAATGGTGGGCTACTATAGACCTTTCATTAAAGGCTTTGCTACAATAGCCAAACCATTAACAGAATTAACAAAGAAAGATGTCAAATATGAATGGAATAAAGAACAAGAGACAGCCTTCCAAACACTAAAGAGTAAAATGACCAGGAATCCCATACTAGTCTACCCAGATTTCTCCAAAGGCTTTTACTTAGCTTGTGATGCATCAAGTACCGGGCTAGGGGTTGTATTATTACAAAAGGACAAAACAAGAATGAGAGCAGTATATTATGCCAGTAAAGTTTTGAATGCTGCAGAGAGAAATTATAGCACAATAGAAAGAGAATGTTTAGCATTATACTGGGGTCTAAGGAAATTTAGACACAATTTTAGGACAAAGTCATGTACTTACTGATCACAAACCAATTTGTGATTTGTTTAAGAGGAGAACTTTTACAAATAACATGAAGTTCAACAGATGGTTCATTAGTGTGCTAGAATTTGCACCAGAATTCAGATATATCCCAGGAAAATTTAATACACTAGCAGATGCATTATCCAGATCCCAAGAAGAAACAGAGAAATGTATTACCACTAATACTTTTTGTTTTAGCTGTCAGGTGGTAGATTTAGATTTGGAAAGAGTACAAATAAAAACAAGGAATGGATACAGAAATCAGGCATATAATAGGACAACTAACGACAGATGAATCTTTAAAACCTGATTTTGTTTTAATCAATGGATTATTGTATAAGACCAACAGAGAAGAATGGTTATTCTCGACTATACATCCCAAAAACACTAATCAGAGATGTTTTAGAACTAACACACTCATACAAGTTAGCAGGACATCCTGGAATCAAAAAGAAAACTAGAATCTTAACCAGAAACTATTTTTGGCCCCATTGTAGTGAGGATGCCAAGAACTTTGTACAAAATTGTGTAGTTTGTAACAGAAATAAAGGTAACGTAAATCGAAAAGCTCCTCTTGAAAAATACCCATCGGAGTTGAATCCATTTCAGGTCGTATCTATGGACTTTTTAGGTCCATTTCCTACAACTGTTAGGGGGAATAAACAAATATTAGTCTTTTTAGACTATCTAACAAGATATGTAGGGATTGTACCAGTAAGAAATAGAGATGCAATTACAGTAGCAGAGGCTCTTGAATCTAGAATTATTACGAGACATTCATGTCCACAAGTTCTTCTTTCTGATAACGCAGCAAAATTTACTAGTGAACTTTTAAGAAAATTATGTGAATTTTATGAGATAAATAAATGTCAAATCACAGCATATAAACCAAGTTCAAATGGAGCAGTAGAAAGAACGAATTGTAAGATAAAGGATATCCTGAAAACTTTAGTTAAACCTAATACAGAAGACTGGGATTTAGCTTTGGAAGACGTACAGTTTACTATAAACAATACTGTAAATGAGACAGTAGGAGAATCACCACACTACTTGTTATACGGATACGAGAAGAGACTACCAAATACGTTACTAGATGATGCCACACCACCCCGACATACTTATAACTACGATGACTATATTGCCTGGAGAACTAGACGCACGTATGAAACGATCAAACAGACGAGGACTAGACTTAAGGAAGCTCAGTGTCTCCAAGCAAAGTACTATGACAAAAATACAGCTAAACCAAAAATTGTAGTAGGTGCCCAGGTATATGTTCAGAATCATGTTCCAGAAGGTCCTAATATAAAAGTATCTTCAAAGTTTAATGGTCCTTATAGAGTATTAGAAGTGTTGAAGTTAAATAAGCTAAAGATCATAAGTGAGATTGATCTAAAAGAAAGAATTGTTCATACCAATCATGTAAAGGTAATAAAAACAGACTCTTGGTCAAATAAGAGAATAGTTGAATTACTGAAAGACGATAAACAGGAACCAATAAATAACAAATACAACTTAAGAAAAAGATAAATTTATGTAAAGTGTTGAACTGTTAGATATAAACAATGTGTAGGCATTAAAATACCTCATGTATACAGAATATCTGATAAGGCTTATTCTTACAGATACAAACATGCGGTTCTTCTTGGTTATCATAACACTGCTTTATGTGTCATCTGAGGTGGTGATCCGGAAGGGTGCACTACTAGAGAAAAAGGGATCTGTGAAATTAATAAAGGACTTGGGCATAGTGAGTATTGACATTACATCAGTGCTTATCAATGAAATGACATTGAAAGATGTCCAAAGGGAATTAAAATCATTAATTAGGAAAAGTGAAAATAACAGTATTTTACCATTGTTGGAAAAACTAGATAATGACATAGGAAGTGTGTTAAATACAAGATCCAAACGGTCCCTCTTACCTTTTATAGGAATAGCGCTTAATCAATTGTTTGGGGTCGCGACGGACTCTAATGTAGAAAAAGAAAGTGCCCGTATAGACAAACTGGAGAAATGGGCAGCAACAAGGGCATTGTGTTAAATAAGATTATAAGCTCTTAAAACTTAAACAGTGAGGAATTGAAAAAAAATAAAGGAATTTATTAAACAAGTGAACACAAATATTACCAAAGAGATTAAGATAACAGATGAACAACATTTAAGTACATTTATGAACAATGTTAGAATTGTATTGCAAGACCATAAAGATCTGTTAAATGCCATTTTGTTAGCCTATAAAGGAATATTAAGTCCAACATTAATAAACCCAAGAGAATTAGTGGGCATAATTAGTGATTTTTTGGTAGAAGGACATTATACCCCTATGGTAAAGGATATTAATGGTCTATTATAATTTGATAACCACCAAGGTAGTTAAAAATAAGATCCTTCTAATTTTACCTTTTAATCAAAAAGAGGCAGATGTACTGATGTCCATACATCCTTTTCCCATGTTGATAAAGGAAAACGTAATTATCTCAAATGTCAACCACATCAATTTTCATTAGAAGACCATGGGCTAATGATGTCATTTATTACTGATGCTCAATTAAGAGATTGTATACTATTGAAAGATAAAGAGTATATTTGCAACCTTGACAGTTAGTTATAAATGATTTGTTTAACCAGACTTCTGAACTCTTTTAGGGTTCTTCTCGGGCTGGGAAAAGAAGGGGGGAAAGAGTACATAAAAAATGAAGTAGTTAAATAAATAAATAAATAAAAAAAGGAGGGGAATTAGGAAAAAAAATCAAGAGGGAAAGAAAGAAAAATAAAATGAGGGAAAAAAGGGGGAAGATTATATTTTACTTACCAATTTAATTTTGTTTAAGAAGAGAATGATATTAATTGAAAAGTTATTACCTTCTGCTAGAATATCCTTTATTGATTTATTTTGTAAATAAGTCTTTCTTTCATGATGCCATCTGGGACAGCCAATCAAGATATGTTTGATTGTTATTGGGATGTTACATCTTTCACAAGTTATTGGGTTTGTGTGCGGAGTTGACATCAGATGACCATGTGTGAATCTGGAGTGTCCTATTCTGAGTCTTGTTAAAATAACCTCATTAATTCTTTGCTTTTGGGTGGAAGAATGCCACTTTTTAACTTCGTTCTTAATTTGTTTTAGTTTGTTTTGAGGGGGTATATTTGTCCAATCATTTTGCCAATCCCTATAAATTAAGGGTTTAACTGATGCTAGCCAGTCTGATATGGGGGCTTTCGTAGTAGTTGGGGGGATTGTACTTGCAACCTGTATGAAACTACTAATGCCTATCCTTGTGTTCAAGAAATAATTGAAAACAAAAATCAAGAGACAGTACTGTGTAAACAATTATCCAGACATGATTTTGTTTCCATCCTAGTAGAACAGTCAGTTTTTGTGTTTTCACTGAGTTCAGTAACAGCAACTATTAATTGCCATAATGTAAGTACTGAAATTAATTTCAATAATGTCCATGCTTTTGATAAGACTTGCAAGTTAGTTATTCCTAATAAATTATATTGTGAACCTCAAGTCTTCACAGAAATCACAATCCATAAAAATAACCCATACATGAACTACTCTAGTGAAGTTGAAGAATTTAAACTGTCTCAGAGTTAAAACAAATACATGAGTTGGATTTAGTAGATGAATTTTTCTATTACAAAGAAAATGTTTCACCAGTTCTGTCTCTGTTCAATTTGGTCATAATCATTATTATTGTAATAATAGTGTTTGCAATTTTGGTCAAACGTGTGGTAATTTCAAATATTGAGAAGATTATAACAGAAATAAAGTGGGCCAATGAAGAGTAAAATGATCTTATAGACATAATTCACTACTGAATTCTTTATGTATTATTATTTGCATTGTGTTAAAACAATTAACCATTTATACAGTATAATAATTCATTATGGATATATATATATATGTATGTACAGTATGTATATGTATCTCTTTTGATTCATGATATAATATATGTGAATTTTCTACCATATATTCTTAATTGATTTTTTTGCATTAGTGCAGACACAGTTTGTGCAATTTAAATATTTTTTGAGAATTGACTTGACGGGCAATCATATAAATGCTTTATTTGTTTGTGATTTTGCAGTCATCCATTGAAATATATTCTTTTTGTCACACTGAGGGCAGTGTGAGGTAGCGTGGTCGAGTGATATTGTGGTGTAGAATAGATAGGGAAATTAGATAGAAGAGAGAGAGAGAGAGAGAGAGAGAGAGAGAGAGAGAGAGAGAGAGAGAGAGAGAGAGAGAGAGAGAGAGAGAGAAATAAGAATAAAGACAGAGGCAAAGAACACAGTGATAACGCCCAAATGCTGTTGTATCGTGTTATCAATACGCGGGATGTTTACATGAACCATTGCAGTATATCGTGTTGAAGCCATAAAAACAGTCGTAAAAGTGAGAACTAATGCCTCGCGATTGAAGCTAACCAAAACATGAGTCAGCACAACCTAAATGCTTACAGCAGCTGGTTCTATAGCCCCGCCTTCTCAAGAAGGCGTTTTCGTGCAAGTTCCAGGAATTTGGGGGTTGGCCCAAGTGATGTACTTCTTCAACCTCCAATCAATTATGTTTGGGAGGGGTCTTTCACACACCCTCCTAAGATCACCTCCTATCAAGTCCTCTAAGGAGAGATTTGAATCACACCCACTACAGTCCTTCCAATCAGCTACTTGAAGGGGAGGCCTTGCTGATTAATCCTTGCAATAAGGCTAGAAGGAGATGGAGATTGCAGATAGCAAGTTTTTCTTGGGAGTTCGACGAGTTAGAGACCTAAGAGGAGAGAGAGTTCAGAACTGTGTCCTTCAAGGGAGAGTATGTCTCCCCTCGCTTCAGTGTTCCCCATATAGACTGAGTCAAGAGTGATTCGTTTTCCATCATTGTAACTTGTTAATTTTGTACTGATCTTTATAATACCAAGTACTAATTAAAGTGAAGAAATTATCCATCTCGTCTCTATACGCCTTTCTGAGAGATATCAATACTTAAAAAGAATAAATATACAAAGATAGCACATCATCCTCGAAGCGATCTGAAGGACACCTCGAAAGAAACCAAGGTAAGAAGAGAAAGACTAAAATCTATACAAACATATAACAAAGAACATAAAAGGGGAAAGATTCCCCTAACAATATATAGTGTGTGAATTTTCTACAATATATTCTTGATTGATTTTTTTACATTAGTACATTGACACAGGTTGTGCAATTTAAATATTTTCTTTTGAGAGTATTACTTGATCGGCAATCATATAACTGCTTTATTTTATTTGTGTAATTTTGCAGTCATCCATTGAACTGTATTCTTATTGTCACACTGCGGCCAGTGTGAGGTAGCGTGACCGAGTGATGGGGAGAGAGAGAGAGAGAGTGAGTACAGTGATAATGCCTAAAAGCTGTTGTTATTATTGTGGATTCAAATACACTGATCGAGGCAGGACTTTGCATGAACAGTGAGCAAGTATATTGCGTTAAAGCCATAAAAACAATCATAAAAGTGGGAAGTAGTAGTCTTGCTATTAAGTTAACCAAATCATGAGTCAGCACAGCCAAAAAGCTTACAGCAGCCAGCTCTATAACCCCGCCTTCATCAGAAGGCGTTATCATGGAAATTCCAAGAAATTGGGGGCTGGACAAAGTGATGTACTTCAACACCCACCAAGCCCCCTCAAATTGGGACCACCTTGACGTGGTGAGGGGGCTCTCAAACCTAGGGATCTATTTTCCCTAAGTTTGATCCCAAGTGTCCCACATATATATAAATACGCTTTAGGAATAATTTCGTGGATTTTTCCACTTTTTTCAAAATTAATAAATAGGAAAACATATCATGGCATGGAGTGAAGTTGAATCTGAAGCTAAATAGTGGGAACTGTGGTAGAACCATCAACTACCTGATAATGTTCGGACCTGGTTTTTCAGGCGGAACTATTCTGTGGAGCTGGACCACGGATTCCAGGGGGGCCTGGTTCTAGGAATAGGACTCAAGGCTTTCTGTCTGGTTAGCCCATATTGTGATTAGGATGGGGATGACTGTATTATTACAATACACTCAATCCTAGCAAGCGGGTTTTGCTTACACTTGGGCCATACTAATCATGATGTGCCATCCCCCTTTTGGGGTAGGGTAGGGACGCGGACATTTGGGAGTCAGTTCCCACTTGTGCCATTAGTGGAACATCCAACTTCATAAAAACCCAATGATATCTTTTCAAGATTTATTAATTTTTTTTTTTATATCATTTATGCAAAGTAGTCTTGAGGATATTAGTACCCCTGGACCCCATGATGGTAAAATTCTGGCACAGTCGATGACTAATGGAACGTCACTCCCAAATCTCCTTAACATAGAAAGAAATGCTACAACGGAACATCCTGTTCGAAGTAAATTGTCAATCCCTAAAGACTCAAAGAGTCTAGAAAGTCAAAAAGAAACAAATAATAACAAATTGGTAAACTCCAGTATTGTAACACTGGAACCATACATAAAGGACAATAACTCTAAAATAGAAACAAGTAATCCCCCTAAAACCCCATCAACACAAGACAGCTCATCACCGACGAATGTGAAAAAATTAAAAAGAAATAACTATCGACTAAATCCAACACTAGTTCATTTTGAACATATTTTTGGACCAGACAATTGGTCCAGATTTTTAATATTAAAAGCAGAAAAACAGACCTCACCAGCCATTTTAGAGAACAAATTATTAAATATACACCCCACACAAGACATGGAATGTAGACATATCAAAAACAATGAATGGCTAATACAAACAACAACCAAAGCCCAATCAACAACCTTTCTACAAATAACCAACATAAATGAAATAAAAGTAACAGTAACCAGCCATGAAACACTTAATTATACACACGGCACAGTAATGCTCCCAGACAATGATGAAAAAGAGCTACCATCAAAACAAATCTTAATTGACTCCCTTAAACTAAGATACAATAACATACATGACTTGGAATTATATGCTGTCCCAAGTAGAAGGGATGCAAATAAACATATTAAAATAGTCAAAATAAAATTTACAAACCGGGAACTACCACGAAAAATAAAAATTCTGGGACTGAATAGAGAGGTTTGCCCCTTTGTCCCTAAACCTCTCCAATGCTCTAACTGTCAAAAATATGGCCATTCAACCAAAAGATGTAGAAATAACGCTATATGCGCTGTATGTTCTGAAAACCACACAACAAATTGGAAATGCAAAACCTTCAAATGTGTAAATTGCAAATTAAATCATCATGCTAAATCTAAAGACTGTATATTTTATCAATATTATACAGAATTACAAATGTTGATGGACAGAACTGGTATGCCCGTTAACGAAGCCAAACTCGAACTGAAGGTGAGAGGAATCAATGACCCAGCAAAACTCCATTCATATTCAAATATTGTAACAACTCACAATAAACATAAAGAATCTCAACACAGAATAGTTGTGACACACCTCTTCCCCTCCTCTACTATTCATAAAAGCCCAAGAGTACAGTTGCAACAGGCCTCCCCAGTAACAAGCGAAGTTAATTGTTCAGAAACGAATTCCAATGATATGGAAAAATCAACAGAGGTTAATAATCCAGATCTGGAAACTCATAATGCATTAACATCATCCACAGAAAACTTAATTGACAAAAATAACCATAATAAAAAAAGGAAAGTAATTGACAGAACTCCCCCCTAAGGGAAAAAAACCTAACATTCCATTCATAGATCGATCTAGCAAAATCCCAGTCTCACCCATTGATCAGAAACAGATTACATTAACTGCATCACAAGTGGAAATCCATAGTGTTCCACAATCCAAGACAAATATAAATAACGATTCCCCAAATATGGATAAATCAACTAACTCTTCTGCACTCTCATCACCGAAATCAATGCAGAAACTTTCAATTAAACATCCCACTGAAGAACCAAAAACCCATAAAATTAATGAAATTACAAACACATCAAATCAACCCTCAACAAGACCAAAGAATAGTAATAATAAAAAACCTAAAAATTCAAATCAAAATTTTGTACCAGCACATCGGAGATCCAGTATGCCTATACCAGAAATTCCTAACAAAAATATTACAACATACAGTAATGGGAGCATAGATGGGACCCAGAGATTAGAACCATTCCTTCAACACTCGGAACATGATTTATCTTGCGGATGTCAAGAGTGTTTCATCATTACGTACAATCGTTTACCTAACAAAAATGAAAATATACCCCGAAATTTCATAAATAACTTTACTAGGTTCCGAAAATGCCCTTTAACATTCCATCAAGATGGCGAACTGTGCTCAGAATCCTTAAAACTAAAGAAAAACATTATCAAAACTCAAATAGATTTCCTAATAAGGAAATATGAAGAAGAACCGATGAATGCATCAAATATTCAGCAATCAAACCTAGCTGCAAAGAAACCACAAAGCAACACAAACTCTCTTAAAATGTTACGGGATGTAGCTAAATCATCAATTAACTTACAAAATCTAACGCCAATCTCCCCAAACAATGACCAATAAAATAATTCAGTGGAACATGAATGGATTTTCTACTCAGCTTCGGCTAGGTGAAATCCAGAGAATACTAAAGGAACATAAACCTGTTTGCATATGTCTACAGCATATTGGTACAACTCCTAAGGACTTTAGAAACTATAAATTAGCTTGCCACTCACCAATAGTGGATGGCAAGCTAGGAACAGCTATATATGTTCATAACGATTCAAATTATGAACCCCTAAATATTACATCACTGTCATATCAAATAACTGCAATCAAATTGCATATGCCAGACAATCAAATTGTCTCTATAATAAATCTATATAATCAGCCAAATTTTAACTCAAACTTTAGTGATTTACCACAAATAGTAAACAATGTAAATGGCCCCCTACTAATAGTAGGCGACTTTAATGCCCATAACCCATTGTGGGACAGCGCACATGCTAGTAACTTGGCCGGCTCAAACATTGAGAACTGCATAAGTGTTCAGAATTTACATTGCCTGAATGAAAGTGATTCACCAACGTACTTCTCAAAAACTCATTTAACCTTCTCCTCAATAGATATTTCATTATGTTCACTGGAATTAATTGAAAGACTGGAATGGAATGTCCTAGACGACTCATATACTAGTGATCACTTTCCAATTGTTTTGAATTATTTGAACAACCAAAAACAATCATTTCCCATAAAATATAACTTACTGAAAGCTGACTGGGATAAATACAATTTACAAACTAGAAATATCCCTCCCTTCCCATTAAATCAAAACAATAATGTCACAAATGATTTCTTTTCCAGTTTTGTAATCAGTGCTGCAGATAAATGCATCCCCAAAACTTCTTCAACTCCTAATATATCCCCCGTTCCATGGTGGTCTAATAATTTATCTCTCTTAAATCGAACCAAACACACACTGGCACGTAATTTGAGTAGACTAAAGTCCAGATTAAACACCCTTAATAAAGGCCCTTGTAATATAAACAAACTAAACAAGATAATAGTTATAAGTATAACTATTGATCACATTAAACCACTTTTCAATAAATGTAACGCAAAATTTCGAAAAACAATAATATTCGAAAAAGCTCAGTCGTGGAAAAATTATATATCGGAATTGTCACCAAATACTTCAATTAAGGAAATATGGCACAAAATCCGTAAAATCAATGGTAAACATGTAAGACCACCTAGAAGCCCAATACTATATAATGGCAAACTAAATCATAACCTACAAGATATTTCAAATATATTAGCCAAACATATAGAAGATATTAGTGCTTATTCTAATTTAGATGAACATTTCAAAAGAATTAGAACACGAAAAATAAATCATACACTTAATTTTGAAACTGATGAGGACCTTGATTATAACCAAGAATTCAATATGAAATGAACTTAATTTTGCCCTAAAATCATGTTGATCATCAGCTCCGGGGCATGATATGATTTCTTTTGAATCTTATTAAAATTATATAATAGCATATGGCTAACGCATGTCTTCCCAACTAAATGGAGACATGCAATAATCATACCCATCAGTAAACCAGGAAAAGACCCTAGCAACCCCACTAATTATAGGCCAATATCTCTAACAAGTTGCTTGTGCAAACTGTTGGAGAAAATGGTTAGTTTGAGATTAACAAGTGTCATAACAAAACACTCAATTTTATCACCTACCCAATCGGGATCAATAGCTGGTAGATCTACACTAGACCAGTTAACTCAAATAGAAGATCATATTAAAAAAGGATTTGAAAAGAAAAAGCTGACAGTGGCTATTTTCTTTGATATAGAAAAAGCATATGATACCACATGGAGATACAATATCATGCAGAAACTCCACAGGTCCAATATTCGAGGTCACCTTCCAATATTTATCAATAATTTTCTAACAAATCGTACATTTCAAGTACGCATAGAAAATACATATTCAAATTGCTACGTACAAGAGGAGGGTATCCCCCAAGGCAGTGTTTTGAGCTGCATCTTATTTGCCCTGGCAATAGATGACATTACTATGAACCTGCCTGAGGGTGTACAAAATAGTTTGTATGTGGATGATTTTGTAATTTATTATTCAAGTTATTCTTTGAGACATGCTCAAAGAATACTCAATATAGCAACAAAAAATATAACCACTTGGACCAATTCCGTAGGCTTCAAGTTGTCGGTAAATAAAACAAATGGCATTGTCTTCTACAAAGACAAAAGATGGTTGAAACAACAAACCATTAAGTTATATCTTTATAATGAAGAGATAAACATGTGCAATAGTGTTAAATATTTGCGTATAATTTTTGACCAACATTTAAATTGGAAAGATCATGTCAAATATATCAAAGCCAAAGGATCTAAAGCCCTTACTTTATTAAAGAAAATCTCACACACCAAATGGGGTGCAGGACGAGACACAATGTTAATGTTATACAATGCAACAGTACTATCAATTATAAATTATAGCTGTCCAATTTATTCAACTGCCTCAGAAACAACTTTAAAATCTCTAGATGCTTTACATCACGAGGGAGTACGTATATGTACAGGAGCCTTCCGCTCATCTCCAACTGTCTCTATCCTAGCAGAGGCAGGCCACCTGCCTCTAAAATATTACAGAGATCTAATTACTTTAAGAGGAGGCTTATCCCTTCAAGCAGGCACATCTGCATCAAATAAATTTCTCAATCAAAATACAAATAATAACCCAAATAAAAACTCATTTACTAAAAAAACTAATCATCTATTGAATTTACATAACATAATACCCAAATTTACCCAAGAAATAAATCTGGTCACACTATGGACACTAAAAAGGGCAAAACTATGCACATATTTATCATATCTTTCAAAGAAATATATGTCCAACACAGAAATGTACCATCAACATGCCATGGAACACATAAGACGGAAGGGTAATCCCTTCATAATCTACACAGATGGATCCAAAAATGAAGGTGGAGTGGGCTCATCAGCCTATTCAAGTGATAAAACTATCCAAATGGGCCTTCCTCTAATATCATCAGTATTTACAGCAGAATTAACAGCCATACATTGGCTCTCAAGATTATAACAAAAAAAGGAATTCCTTCGGCACTCATATTGAGCGACTCAAGAAGTGCAATTGAAGCAATAGGATCATTTAAATCAAATAATCACCTTGTCCAAAATATACAACGGGAAATACATCAGTTAATTACAAACGGCCTTCAAATTCAAATTTGTTGGATCCCAGCCCATGTAGGCATTGAGGGTAATGAGAAAGCAGATAAAGCTGCAAAATTGGCTTGTACAATCCCTCCAACTACTATGAAAGCCCCCTTATCAGACTGGCTAGCATCAGTTAAACCCTTAATTTATAGGGATTGGCAAAATGATTGGACAAATATACCCCCACAAAACAAACTAAAACAAATTAAGAACGAAGTTAAAAAGTGGCATTCTTCTACCCAAAAGCAAAGAATCAATGAGATTACTTTAACAAGACTCAGAATAGGACACTCCAGACTCACACATGGTCATCTGATGTCAACTCCACACACAAACCCAATAACTTGTGAAAGATGTAACATCCCAGTAACAATCAAACACATCTTGATTGACTGTCCCAGATGGCATCATGAAAGAAAGACTTATTTACAAAATAAATCAATAAAGGATATTCTACCAGAAGGTAATAACTTTTCAATTAATAATATTCTCTTCTTAAAATTAAATTGATAAGTAAAATATAATCTTCCCCCCTTTTTTTCTATTTTTTTTCTCGATTTTTTTTCTAATTCCCCCCTTTTTTATTATTTATTTATTTAGTTAACTACTTAATTTTTTTATGTACTCTTTCCCCCATTCTTTTCCCAGCCCGAGAAGAACCCTAAAAGAGCTCAGAGGTTTGGTTAAACAAATCATTTATAAATAACTAACAACACCCACCAATCAAACACGCTAGGGAGGGGTCTTTCACACACCCTCCCAAGATCACCTCCAATCAAGTCCTCTAAGGAGAGATTTGAATCACACCCACTACAGACCTTCCAATCAACTATCTGAAGGGGAGGCCTTGCTGATAAATCCTTCCAATGGGACTAGAAGGAGGTGGAGATTGCAGATAACAAGAAATCGAGGAGTTCGACAAGCTGGAGATCGACAGGAGTGAGACAGATTAAAACTGTGTCCTTTAAGGGAGAGTACATCTCTCCTCGCTTCCGTGTTCCCCATATAGACTGAGGCAAGTTAATTACTCCATACTGATTTCATGTACACCACTGTAACCTGTTAATTTTGTACTGATCTTTATAATACTAAGTACTCATTAAAGCGAGGAAATCCCGATCTCGTCTCTATATGCCTTCCTGAGAGATATCAATACTTAAAATAATTCATCTTGAAGAAATATCACAGCGGTAGCGAGGCACCTAGGACACACACAGAAGAAATCAAGGTAAGAAGTGAGAGACTAAAAACATACAACAGAAGAGAAAAGAACTTTACACTTACGAATAATTCTACTGAAATATTTCAAATATACCATGGCTTCAGAATTCTTGTGAATTAGATAACAATAATTTTCACCACAGACAAAAGTAATTTTGTTTGACGAGATGTGGTCATGAAGTATCGGGACTGTTGCTAAAGTAAAGGAGCTAAAATAAACAGAATGAGGCCACTTGGCACAGATAGACCTTGACCCCCACTACACTTGCACACTAAGCTTTCATCATTCTAGCTCACCTACACTCTTTACAACAGTGCTTGGAAGGAATGTGTGTGGTCGTCGCACTGACCATGAAGTATAAACTCGAGCACAGAATCTACATAAAATCTTTCCAAAAGTTTGGCAATACCTGCACACAGATCTACGCAAACTTGCAAAAAGTATATGGCGAGAAGTGTACGAGTGGTTCTGAATTTTTCAAGTTGGCCGACAAAATGTCAATAGTGGCGAACATTCTGGGAGACCCGTGTACCAGCAGAACTGAGAAAAACATAGTTATCTTCAACTACAAGGGAATTGTTCATCAGTACACTCCAACTGGTCAGACCGTAAACAAGCAGTACTACTGTAACTGTTACA
The DNA here is from genome assembly GCA_039081455.1 of Macrobrachium rosenbergii. NCBI lineage: Eukaryota > Metazoa > Arthropoda > Malacostraca > Decapoda > Palaemonidae > Macrobrachium > Macrobrachium rosenbergii. The sequence continues at coordinate 168,268 of JANJGK010000807.1, forward strand.
GCATTTGCAGGGTACTATTCTTCAGAAAAGGCCAGAATTGCAAGCATTTGGCAAGTGGCAATTGCACCATGACAACATACCTGCTCATTCAGTGCAGATTTGCAGCAGTTTTTGGCCAAGTATAGCATCCCCAAGGTCTGACAGCCACCATATTCCACAGATCTTGCCCATTGCGACTTTTTTCCTCTTTCCAAAATTCAAATTCCACTTCAAAGGAAGATTTCAGGACGTCGAGGCTATCCAAGTGAATAATATGAGGCAGCTGTGCATTATGCCAGAAAACAAGTTCCAGGAATGCTTCCATCAATGGAAACAGTGCTGGATGAAGTGTGGTTTCAGAAGGGGACTACTTCGAAGGAAATTAAATGCTAAAATCGTAAGTGTTGTGGTTTTCTTTTTATAACACCAGTCCTGATACTTCATGATCACACATCGTTTACAGAATCAATTACCAAAGAGAACAAATGTTCTACATTTGAAAAAAAAATTTCACCCTATGGTTTAATTCAAAACAATGAATTCAACTAAATATATAAAAAAAAATATATAAAAAAAACTTCTAAAAATGTTATCTAATTTGCACATTTTTTTGAAGAAGCTCAAGTTTAAAATGCAGAGTAAAATATTAACTTTTTAAAATATCATCACCAAACTAAATTTAAAGAAACTATATACAATGCTGTGTGTAATAAACAAATTTACTCAACTATCTGAAGCAAAACTGAAATACAAAATAACTTACAAATAGTTCTGCTAAAATATTTCAAATACATCACGACTTTAGAATTCTTGCAAATTGGATAAAAATATATTTTTTAGCATACATAAATAATTTGTTTTACTCACAATCAATAACCAAAAAGAATAAGCGTTATGAATGATAAAACTTGACCTAAACCCTATCTGATGCATGTTGAGTGCACACACACATCCTACGCGACTGGTTTAGACAATAAATTCAACAAAAAATATTTTTTCATATCACAAATACACAATAGAAATATTTGCTTTTTTGTAGTTCTGTCTGGTATCTAACCTAACAGAAACTGTATGTTCATTATATCTACATTAAACTACTACAAAATTTCCTCAATACAGTAGTTTCAGAAGCAAAATTAAAAATATAATATAATTCTACTGTTCCAAACATATCATGACATGAATTATTGTGAATTTAATAAAAATAACGTATAATTTTATCAGACATAGACAATTTCTTTTAAACAATCAATAAACAAATTGAGCAAAATGTTCTCAAGACTTTCCCATAAGGGATAATTTTTGACAAATTCAACTAAAAATATGATACACTCATTCTTTAAATATTTTTTATCTAATTCACAAATATTTTTGAATGGACTACAGTATAAAGATAAAAATATAATTTTCACCAGAGACAGAAGTAATTTTGTTTTACGGGGTGTGATCATTAAGTATCAGTACAGTTCCTATAGTAGAGGAGCTAAAATACACAGAAAGAGGCCACATGGCACAGATTGACCTCGACCCCCACTGTACGTGCACACTAAGTTTTTAGCGTACTAGCTGATTTCCGCTCTTTACGGCAGTGCCTGGAAGGAACGTATGTAGTGTATGGTCGTTGCATTGACTATAATGGAGAAAGTTGAACAGAGAATCTGCATCAAATTTTGCCAAAAGCTTGGCGATACCTGCTCACAGATCTAAGAAAAGTTGCAAAATGTATAGAAAGAGGAGTGTATAAGCCGTACACAAGCGTACTAGTGGTTCAGATGTTTTCAAGATAGCCGACAAAATGTTGACAGTGGCAAAAGTTCTGGGAGACCTACAAACAGCAGAACTGGAAAAAAAAAATTAGTTTTCTTCAACTCTAAGGAGCCATTCATTCAGGAGTATACTCCACCTGGTCAGACAGTAAATGATACTACCATGACGTGTTGCTACATTTCATGGATGCTATTTGTCAGGGAAAGGCCAGAATTCCATGGATCTGGTGAGTGGCAATTGCACCATGACAATACACCTGCTTATTCAGCACAGTTTGTGCAGCAGATTTTAGACAAGCACAACATCCACCTGGTCTGATAACCACAGTATTCACCAGATCTCAACCCTTGTGACTTTTTCCCTCTTTACAAAATTCAAATCCCACTTCAAAGAAAGAAGGTTTCAGGACGTCGAGGAAATCAAAGTGAATACAACGAGGCAGCTGTTGATTATCCCAGACCATGGGTTCCAGGAAAGTTTCCATCAATGGAAACAGCACTGAATAAAGTGTGTGGCTTCTGAAGGGAACTACTTCAAAGGAAATTAAATGCTACAATGGGAGTATTGTAGTTTTCTTTTTATAGCAGCAGTCCTGACACTTTATGATCACACATCGCATACAGAATCAATTACCAAAAAGAACAAAATTATCAAACCAAACAAGCGTTGCATTTGAAAAAATAATACTTCACCATTATACAATAATTTTAGAAAATAAATTGAACTACAAATATGAAAACTTGTTCTGAGAATATTTTTATTTCATTTGCACACATTTTTCAATGAGCTTTTTTAAATATAATCACCAAACCAAACTAGCTAAAACAAAACTATACAGTATCCGTTGTGTTGTGTGTAATAAACTAATTTACTCAAGTTTTCGAAGCAACACTGAAAATTATAAAAACGACATTTTTATAGTATAATTAATTTAATATATACTTACCAAGTAATTTCTTACCTAATAATTATGCTCACACAACAACCTAAAGTTAAAATTCGTGGCAGCCCATAGGTTGCAAAGCGGGGGTGACAGGCGCCCCCACTGCAACGGGAGCGAGGGAGCAACTGAAGCCAGTGGCGGCGTCATTCTATTTATTGCTGAAAAGTCCATGAACAAAAGAAACAGGGGAGAGCAGGGAGGACTCCAATTCAGTAATTACTAGGTATTATATAAAACTTATTATAAGAATGTCATATTTTGTAACTTACCAAGTAATTACTCAGCTGAATCCCACATTGTATGGGGGGGGGGCAGATGAATGGATTATTCTAATTCAACACATTAGGAGTGGTAAAAAACTTGTACAGTACTGAAAAAAAGGTGGCTAGCACTGAAGCAGTCCTTGTCGCTTCCTTACCTGGTAAGAAAGTTACAGCAGATGAATTCTGCTTCTGGTTGATGCTCATCTTAATGTGTAGTGGCACGACGGTGAGCCAATTATTATTATTATTATTAAAATAGTTTAACCAGACCACTGAGCTGACCATCAGCTCTCATAGGGCTGGCCTGAAGGATTAGGATGGAATGACAAGTCTAGGCTAGAAGCCTTAGCACTGGGACCTAATAAGTCACTTGTCAATGATGATGAATGAAAATGAAATTAAAAGCTGTAAAAAGGTATACGCTTTCATACTGGAACACACTCATACGATAAATACATTTAAACTCATGCTTCCATACATACTCACTAAAAAGGTATATAAAAATTCAAAATAAATTAGTAAAATCATAAAATTTACTTGTTTTAAAATTCATTATTCTGATTTTTTTTTTTTTATATTTTTCCAATTAATTTGCAGCTTCTCATAAACATTAAAATGGGTGCTATTGAGAACGTTGAAGATTCTGACAAAATTTCTTCTATCGGTCTATTTCCGAAATTTGATAATCGCTGCAGGTTATATTGTGGACATTCACACAGTATATGCTTAACTGTTATCAGCACATTGCAATCTGGGCATTTGGGAAGAGGGCCACATGGACTGTTCATTAAGTTATTATTATTATTAAAATAGTTTAACCAGACCACTGAGCTGACCATCAGCTCTCATAGGGCTGGCCCGAAGGATTAGGATGGAATGACAAGTCTAGGCTAGAAGCCTAGCACTGGGATCTAATAAGTCACTTGTCAATGATGATGAATGAAAATGAAATTAAAAGCTGTAAAAAGGTATACGCTTTCATACTGGAACACACTCATACAATAAATACATTTAAACTCATGCTTCCATACATACTTAATAAAAAGGTATATAAAAATTCAAAAATTAGTAAAATCATAAAATTTACTTGTTTTAAAATTCATTATTCTGATTTTTTTTTCTTATATTTTTCCAATTAATTTGCAGCTTCTCATAAACTTTAAAATGGGTGCTACTGAGAACGTTGAAGATTCTGACAAAATTTCTTCTATCGGTCTATTTCCGAAATTTGATGATCGCTGCAGGTTATATTGTGGACATTCACACAGTATATGCTTAACTGTTATCAGCACATTGCAATCTGGGCATTTGGGAAGAGGGCCACATGGACTGTTCATTAAGTGTCCATGTGTCAATCGAGTATGGCCTATTCGAAGACGTGTCAGAATTACTTGTGCTTGTCTTTCTCTCTGATATGATGAACTCCTATTTTCCAACACTGGATTTTATCTGTTTTAATTTATTATTTTCAGGTTCTTCGTTCCATATATTTTGCCCTTTTTTTACAAGGACTGTTTTTATATATCTTGTATAGTCACTGATAGGGATGTCTACATTTGTTCTTGTCATGTGGACCGCTTCTTTAGCTGCTTTATCAGCCTCTTCATTTCCCTTAATCCCTACATGGGCAGGGTTCCAACATATTTCAATATTTTTTCCCTTATTATACAATTTATGGAGAGAGAACTTTATATGTTGTACAATATTATTTTTTTTATTATAGCTTTGAACAGCTTCTATAGCACTCCTGGAGTCGCTATATTATTATTATTATTAAAATAGTTTAACCAGACCACTGAGCTGACCATCAGCTCTCATAGGGCTGGCCCGAAGGATTAGGATGGAATAGGCTAGAAGCCTAGCACTGGGACCTAATAAGTCACTTGTCAATGATGATGAATGAAAATGAAATTAAAAGCTGTAAAAAGGTATACGCTTTCATACTGGAACACACTCATACAATAAATACATTTAAACTCATGCTTCCATACATACTTACTAAAAAGGTATATAAAAATTCAAAATAAATTAGTAAAATCATAAAATTTACTTGTTTTAAAATTCATTATTCTGATTTTTCTTTTTTTTTATTTTTCCAATTAATTTGCAGCTTCTCATAAACATTAAAATGGGTGCTATTGAGAACGTTGAAGATTCTGACAAAATTTCTTCTATCAGTCTATTTCCGAAATTTGATAATCGCTGCAGGTTATATTGTGGACATTCACACAGTATATGCTTAACTGTTATCAGCACATTGCAATCTGGGCATTTGGGAAGAGGGCCACATGGACTGTTCATTAAGTGTCCATGTGTCAATCGAGTATGGCCTATTCGAAGACGTGTCAGAATTACTTGTGCTTGTCTTTCTCTCTGATATGATGAACTCCATTTTCCAACACTGGATTTTGTCTGTTTTAATTTATTATTTTCAGGTTCTTCGTTCCATATATTTTGCCATTTTTTTACAAGGACTGTTTTTATATATCTTGTATAGTCACTGATAGGGATGTCTACATTTGTTCTTGTCATGTGGACTGCTTCTTTAGCTGCTTTATCAGCCTCATTTCCCTTAATCCCTACATGGGTAGGGATCCAACATATTTCAATATTTTTTCCCTTATTATACAATTTATGGAGAGAGAACTTTATATGTTGTACAATATTATTTTTTTTATTATAGCTTTGAATAGCTTCTATAGCACTCCTGGAGTCGCTATAAATTACAAAATTATTATATGAGACTTCTCTTATTATTTTTATGGCTGATACTATTGCACATAACTCAGCTGTAAATACAGAAGCTTTGTCTGGGAGAGAGAACTGATACGTGTTGTTTTGGGATACCGCGGCATATCCCACTCCGTATTGTGACTTAGATCCGTCAGTATATATTGCGTAATGTGGATCTTTTCAGATAATATGCTCTGCTGCATGTTGTCTATGGTATTCTGGAGTATATGAATGATTTTTTGATAAATATTTCAAGTGTGTACAAATTCTCATTTTATTCATTGTCCAAGGAGGAGGCAATTTTATTATTACAGGTAATTGTATATGTATATTTAGCGACTCAAACAATCTTGTAGCTCTAATTGGGAAACAAGGTGGATGATTGTTTATAAACACATCTCTTAATCCAAATAATTTTTTAGTTGGAGAATCATTTGTCTGAATTCTCAGAGCACTCTTCATTGTTACTAGCTCTCTATGGAGAGACAGAGGTAGTTCACCACATTCAACTTGTAAAGATGATGTTGGTGATGATCGAAAAGCTCCTGAACATATTCTAAGGTCCTCATTATGAACTGGGTCTACCGTTTTCAGCGTTGCGTCTGATGCCGAGCCATATATTTCACTTCCATAATCAACGATAGACAGCACTGTTGGATGGATGGATGGATGTATGATATTTAGGGCAAAAGCCCAGGCACTGGGGCCAACAAGGCCATTCAGCGCTGTAATGGAAAGAAAATAAATTATGTTAAAGTTATGAATTCATGAAGGAAATGATTAATAAATAAAATGAAGTGATGTGACCAATAAATAAGGGTATGAAGTTTAATGAATGATGTGCTATATACATAAAAAAAAAATTAATGTCATTAAAATTCTACGTGATGTAATAAATTATTAAATAAAATTAAATATCGTTAAAAATTTTAATACACTTTAAAAAAGAGATTATAGCAGAAATATCTGCTTCATCTCCCAAAATATCACACAGGGATTTACCCTGAAAATATCTGTCTCTTTGGTTAAAATATCTGGGGCAGACCACCAGAATGTGCTCCACTGTTAGTGTCTCGTCACAGTAAGCACACACTGGAGGGCTGCTTCCTTCAAAAATAAACTGATGGGTCAGACGAGTGTGCCCAATCCTTAATCTCGTTAAAATAACCTCTGTTCGTCTGTCAAGCTGGAATGACGAAGACCACGGTAGTACATTATCCCTAATATTTCTATATTTCTTATTATTGGCAAGAAGGGGAGAAGTCCACCTTTCTTGCCATTTACTTAAAACATAAGATCTAATGGGACCTTTTAGATCTGTATGAGGCACTTTTCTAAAAGAGGTTTCTGATAAAATACTAGCAGCTTTCGCTTCCCTATCTGCCATCTCGTTTCCGCGAATCCCCACGTGAGATTATTATTATTATTAAAATAGTTTAACCAGACCACTGAGCTGACCATCAGCTCTCATAGGGCTGGCCCGAAGGATTAGGATGGAATGACAAGTCTAGGCTAGAAGCCTAGCACTGGGACCTAATAAGTCACTTGTCAATGATGATGAATGAAGATGAAATTAAAAGCTGTAAAAAGGTATACGCTTTCATACTGGAACACACTCATACAATAAATACATTTAAACTCATGCTTCCATACATACTCACTAAAAAGGTATATAAAAATTCAAAATAAATTAGTAAAATCATAAAATTTACTTTTAAAATTCATTATTCTGATTTTTTTTTTCCTTTTTTTTATATTTTTCCAATTAATTTGCAGCTTCTCATAAACATTAAAATGGGTGCTATTGAGAACGTTGAAGATTCTGACAAAATTTCTTCTATCGGTTTATTTCCGAAATTTGATAATCGCTGCAGGTTATATTGTGGACATTCACACAGTATATGCTTAACTGTTATCAGCACATTGCAATCTGGGCATTTGGGAAGAGGGCCACATGGACTGTTCATTAAGTGTCCATGTGTCAATCGAGTATGGCCTATTCGAAGACGTGTCAGAATTACTTGTGCTTGTCTTTCTCTCTGATATGATGAACTCCTATTTTCCAACACTGGATTTTATCTGTTTTAATTTATTATTTTCAGGTTCTTCGTTCCATATATTTTGCCCTTTTTTTACAAGGACTGTTTTTATATATCTTGTATAGTCACTGATAGGGATGTCTACATTTGTTCTTGTCATGTGGACCGCTTCTTTAGCTGCTTTATCAGCCTCTTCATTTCCCTTAATCCCTACATGGGCAGGGTTCCAACATATTTCAATATTTTTTCCCTTATTATACAATTTATGGAGAGAGAACTTTATATGTTGTACAATATTATTTTTTTTATTATAGCTTTGAACAGCTTCTATAGCACTCCTGGAGTCGCTATATTATTATTATTATTAAAATAGTTTAACCAGACCACTGAGCTGACCATCAGCTCTCATAGGGCTGGCCCGAAGGATTAGGATGGAATAGGCTAGAAGCCTAGCACTGGGACCTAATAAGTCACTTGTCAATGATGATGAATGAAAATGAAATTAAAAGCTGTAAAAAGGTATACGCTTTCATACTGGAACACACTCATACAATAAATACATTTAAACTCATGCTTCCATACATACTTACTAAAAAGGTATATAAAAATTCAAAATAAATTAGTAAAATCATAAAATTTACTTGTTTTAAAATTCATTATTCTGATTTTTTTTTTTTTTATTTTTCCAATTAATTTGCAGCTTCTCATAAACATTAAAATGGGTGCTATTGAGAACGTTGAAGATTCTGACAAAATTTCTTCTATCAGTCTATTTCCGAAATTTGATAATCGCTGCAGGTTATATTGTGGACATTCACACAGTATATGCTTAACTGTTATCAGCACATTGCAATCTGGGCATTTGGGAAGAGGGCCACATGGACTGTTCATTAAGTGTCCATGTGTCAATCGAGTATGGCCTATTCGAAGACGTGTCAGAATTACTTGTGCTTGTCTTTCTCTCTGATATGATGAACTCCATTTTCCAACACTGGATTTTGTCTGTTTTAATTTATTATTTTCAGGTTCTTCGTTCCATATATTTTGCCATTTTTTTACAAGGACTGTTTTTATATATCTTGTATAGTCACTGATAGGGATGTCTACATTTGTTCTTGTCATGTGGACTGCTTCTTTAGCTGCTTTATCAGCCTCATTTCCCTTAATCCCTACATGGGTAGGGATCCAACATATTTCAATATTTTTTCCCTTATTATACAATTTATGGAGAGAGAACTTTATATGTTGTACAATATTATTTTTTTTATTATAGCTTTGAATAGCTTCTATAGCACTCCTGGAGTCGCTATAAATTACAAAATTATTATATGAGACTTCTCTTATTATTTTTATGGCTGATACTATTGCACATAACTCAGCTGTAAATACAGAAGCTTTGTCTGGGAGAGAGAACTGATACGTGTTGTTTTGGGATACCGCGGCATATCCCACTCCGTATTGTGACTTAGATCCGTCAGTATATATTGCGTAATGTGGATCTTTTCAGATAATATGCTCTGCTGCATGTTGTCTATGGTATTCTGGAGTATATGAATGATTTTTTGATAAATATTTCAAGTGTGTACAAATTCTCATTTTATTCATTGTCCAAGGAGGAGGCAATTTTATTATTACAGGTAATTGTATATGTATATTTAGCGACTCAAACAATCTTGTAGCTCTAATTGGGAAACAAGGTGGATGATTGTTTATAAACACATCTCTTAATCCAAATAATTTTTTAGTTGGAGAATCATTTGTCTGAATTCTCAGAGCACTCTTCATTGTTACTAGCTCTCTATGGAGAGACAGAGGTAGTTCACCACATTCAACTTGTAAAGATGATGTTGGTGATGATCGAAAAGCTCCTGAACATATTCTAAGGTCCTCATTATGAACTGGGTCTACCATTTTCAGCGTTGCGTCTGATGCCGAGCCATATATTTCACTTCCATAATCAACGATAGACAGCACTGTTGGATGGATGGATGGATGTATGATATTTAGGGCAAAAGCCCAGGCACTGGGGCCAACAAGGCCATTCAGCGCTGTAATGGAAAGAAAATAAATTATGTTAAAGTTATGAATTCATGAAGGAAATGATTAATAAATAAAATGAAGTGATGTGACCAATAAATAAGGGTATGAAGTTTAATGAATGATGTGCTATATACATAAAAAAAAAATTAATGTCATTAAAATTCTACGTGATGTAATAAATTATTAAATAAAATTAAATATCGTTAAAAATTTTAATACACTTTAAAAAAGAGATTATAGCAGAAATATCTGCTTCATCTCCCAAAATATCACACAGGGATTTACCCTGAAAATATCTGTCTCTTTGGTTAAAATATCTGGGGCAGACCACCAGAATGTGCTCCACTGTTAGTGTCTCGTCACAGTAAGCACACACTGGAGGGCTGCTTCCTTCAAAAATAAACTGATGGGTCAGACGAGTGTGCCCAATCCTTAATCTCGTTAAAATAACCTCTGTTCGTCTGTCAAGCTGGAATGACGAAGACCACGGTAGTACATTATCCCTAATATTTCTATATTTCTTATTATTGGCAAGAAGGGGAGAAGTCCACCTTTCTTGCCATTTACTTAAAACATAAGATCTAATGGGACCTTTTAGATCTGTATGAGGCACTTTTCTAAAAGAGGTTTCTGATAAAATACTAGCAGCTTTCGCTTCCCTATCTGCCATCTCGTTTCCGCGAATCCCCACGTGAGAAGGGACCCAACAGAAAGAGACTGATTTACGTCGACAACATATACGAAAAAGCCACTCCTGAACTTTTTCAATTAATGGATGAAAGCTATTAAATTTTTTAATAGCTTCTAAGGTGCTTCTAGAGTCTGAGTATATGACAAAATTAGAGTCACTACTTTGAAAAACTAAATCTAGGGCAGACACTACGGCTGTTAATTCGGCAGTAAATATTGATGCAGAGTCAGGTAATTTAGCTGTGTACGCTGTATCACCAAGGATAACAGCGCAACCAACACCACTATCTGACTTAGATCCATCTGTATAAATTTTTGTAAAATTAGTATGGGTAACATCGTGCTCTAAGAATTTTCCCCTAATCTCTTCTACAGTGCAGTCCTTTTTATTAAACAGTTTCTTACATATTGATGCTTCTGGGATAAGCCATGGAGGATTTACAGGATATTCTACTTCCAGGACTTTCTGGGATTTAAGGTGATTGTTCCTAACATCCTCATTCAGTCGAATTTGGAATGGTTTAGAATCTCTTGTACCAGAAAAACTTCGAGAGTCTGTTTCCTTTAGTGCTTGAAAGGAGGGATTTTTGGGAGCACTTTTCATTCTAGCCATGTATCGCAACCCTAGCTCTTGCCTTCTTAGATCAAGGGGTAAATGATCTGTGTCGACATAAATGCTTTCAACAGGCGAAGTTCTAAAAGCCCCTGAGCATATTCTCAACCCCATGTTGTGTACAACATCCAGTTCCTTTAGCTTGGTTTTACAGGCTGAGGAATAAATCTGACAGCCATAGTCTAGCTTAGATCGACACAGAGAGTCATATAGCCTCAGAAGGGATTTCTTATCAGCCCCCCAACTAAATCCAGAGACAACCTTTAAAATATTCATAGATTGTTTAACATTAAACTTTAGGGCATTTATGTGGCTAGCCCATGTTAATTTATGGTCAATAGTCATCCCCAAAAATTTAACTTCACTCTCGTAAGGAAGGATGGACCCTTTTAAACTAAGTGTGGGAACCTCTTCCACACGCCGGCACCTGGTGAATCTTACTGCAACTGTTTTGGAAGAGGAGAATTTGAAACCATTCTCATCAGCCCACTTAGTAATAGCATTAATAGACCTTTGCAAATGTTTACATACAGACAAGGAATCATATCCTGTGCAGTATATTGCAAGGTCATCGACAAAAAGCGAGCATTTAACAGGGGGCGAGATTTTTTCAATCACACTATTTATTGCCACTGAAAAAAGTGTTACACTTAAAACGCTTCCTTGGGGAACTCCTTCCTCCTGCATAAAAGGTTGGGAGAAGGAGTTTCCCACTCTTACCTTAAAAAGTCTGTCTGATAAAAAGGAATATATAAACCTGACCATTCTTCCACATATGCCCATCTTGTGCAATTGTTTCATGATGCCAATTCTCCAGGTAGTGTCATATGCTTTCTCCAAGTCAAAAAATATGCCAATGGTCTGACACTTTTTGGCGAATCCTTGCTGGATTTGGTTGGTCAGCCTCAGCAAGGGATCAAGGGTGGAGCGGTTTTTTCTGAAACCAAATTGAAATGGCGATAGTAATCCTTTGGTCTCCAGGTGCCAAACCAGTCTAGTATTTATCATTTTCTCCATCAGCTTACATACACAGCTGGTAAGAGCTATTGGTCTATAGCTGGTGGCTTGGGAAGCATCTTTATTAGGCTTTTTAACGGACAATTATGGATATTTTCCAGTCCTTGGGTAAAATTCCAGTTTCCCATATTTTGTTTATAATCTTCAGTAAATATTTTTTGGCATCATCTGGGAGGTGTTTCAGCATTTCATATATGATTGTATCCTCACCTGGAGCTGTGGATTCACTTGAGGAGAGCGCCTCACGAAGTTCTCTTAGGGAAAATTTGTAGTTGTATGGTTCAGATTTTCCCGAATCAAACTTCAGACACATTTCAGAATTCCTAATTCTTTGAAATTCTGGACAATAATTGTTAGGGCTGGAAACTTTAGAAAAGTGTTTTCCTAGCTCATTGGCAACTTCAGTGGGCTCTGTGATTAGAGTGTCATTTATTTTTAATGAGGGCAATGGTGACGCTACAAATTTTCCACTCAGTTTCCTTATTTTGCGCCACACCACTCTTAGTGGGGTCTTGGAGTTTATTCCATTAATATAGTAAAGCCAACATTCTCTTTTGGCTTTCTTATAAAAGCGCCGCTGCTTGGCTAAAGCACGTTTGTAGATTAATTTAGACTGAGGGGAACCACTAGTTTTGTAACGTCTGTAGCATTTCCTAGTCACTTTTCTCAGAATACCACAAGTCTTATTCCACCAGGGAACTGCAGGTCTACAAGGTTTGCCTTTTATTATTATTATTAAAATAGTTTAACCAGACCACTGAGCTGACCATCAGCTCTCATAGGGCTGGCCCGAAGGATTAGGATGAAATGACAAGTCTAGGCTAGAAGCCTAGCACTGGGACCTAATAAGTCACTTGTCAATGATGATGAATGAAAATGAAATTAAAAGCTGTAAAAAGGTATACGCTTTCATACTGGAACACACTCATACAATAAATACATTTAAACTCATGCTTCCATACATACTCACTAAAAAGGTATATAAAAATTCAAAATAAATTAGTAATATCATAAAATTTACTTGTTTTAAAATTCATTATTCTGATTTTTTTTTTTATATTTTTCCAATTAATTTGCAGCTTCTCATAAACACCAAAATGGGTGCTATTGAGAACGTTGAAGATTCTGACAAAATTTCTTCTATCGGTCTATTTCCGAAATTTGATAATCGCTGCAGGTTATATTGTGGACATTCACACAGTATATGCTTAACTGTTATCAGCACATTGCAATCTGGGCATTTGGGAAGAGGGCCACATGGACTGTTCATTAAGTGTCCATGTGTCAATCGAGTATGGCCTATTCGAAGACGTGTCAGAATTACTTGTGTTTGTCTTTCTCTCTGATATGATGAACTCCATTTTCCAACACTGGATTTTATCTGTTTTAATTTATTATTTTCAGGTTCTTCGTTCCATATATTTTGCCATTTTTTAACAAGGACTGTTTTTATATATCTTGTATAGTCACTTATAGGGATGTCTACATTTGTTCTTGTCATGTGGACCGCTTCTTTAGCTGCTTTATCAGCCTCTTCATTTCCCTTAATCCCTACATGGGCAGGGATCCAACATATTTCAATATTTTTTCCCTTATTATACAATTTATGGAGAGAGAACTTTATATGTTGTACAATATTATTTTTTTTATTATAGCTTTGAATAGCTTCTATAGCACTCCTGGAGTCGCTATAAATTACAAAATTATTATATGAGACTTCTCTTATTATTTTTATGGCTGATACTATTGCACATAACTCAGCTGTAAATACAGAAGCTTTGTCTGGGAGAGAGAACTGATACGTTTTGTTTTGGGATACCGCGGCATATCCCACTCCGTATTGTGACTTAGATCCGTCAGTATATATTGCGTAATGTGGATCTTTTCGGATAATATGCTCTGCTGCATGTTGTCTATGGTATTCTGGAGTATATGAATGATTTTTTGATAAATATTTCAAGTGTGTACAAATTCTCATTTTATTCATTGTCCAAGGAGGAGGCGATTTTATTATTACAGGTAATTGTATATGTATATTTAGCGACTCAAACAATCTTGTAGCTCTAATTGGGAAAGAAGGTGGATGATTGTTTATAAACACATCTCTTAATCCAAATAATTTTTTAGTTGGAGAATCATTTGTCTGAATTCTCAGAGCACTCTTCATTGTTACTAGCTCTCTATGGAGAGACAGAGGTAGTTCACCACATTCAACTTGTAAAGATGATGTTGGTGATGATCGAAAAGCTCCTGAACATATTCTAAGGCCCTCATTATGAACTGGGTCTACCGTTTTCAGCGTTGCGTCTGATGCCGAGCCATATATTTCACTTCCATAATCAACGATAGATAGCACTGTTGCTTTATACAATAAAGTAAGGGTATGTCTATCGGCTCCCCAAGTAGTGTTTGATAGTTTTTTAATTAGGTTTAATGCTCTTTTACATTTTGATTTCATGTATGTTATGTGGGCTTTCCAGTTCATATGAGTATCAAATACTAATCCTAAAAATTTTGCTGTTTGGCCAATTGGTATACTATGGTTTCTGATTTTCAAGTCTATTTCTTCTCCTTTTTTCCACTTTTTATTTTTATAAAACATGATTGCTTGGGTTTTCTCTATGGAAAATTTAAAGCCTACAGATAAAGCCCATTCATCTATTTTTATTATGCTTTTATTAATGATTCGTTCTGCATGTTTTATTCGAGATGCTGAATAATATATGGCAAAATCATCCATATACAGGTTACTTTTAATACCAATAGGTAGATTATTACTGATATCATTGATTGCTAAAGTAAACAGCGTGCCACTAAGGACGCTTCCCTGTGGAACACCATTTTCAAGAGGAAATGTTCTAGACAGAACATCATCAATTCTCACCTGAAAACTGCGATTTGTCAAGAAGTTTTGGATAAACATAGGTAAATGTCCACGGATGTTATTTTCATGTAACGCTTTTAATATTGCATACCTCCATGTAGTATCATATGCCTTTTCAATGTCAAAAAACACGGCTATAGTAATTTGTTTTCGTTCAAATCCTCTTCGTATGTGATCTTCTAAGTTAGATAGACAATCCAGTGTTGATCTGTTACATTGTGATCCAAACTGAGTGGGAGTCAAAATTTTGTTTTCTCGAATGTGCCATGTTAGTCGAGCATTTACCATTTTTTCTAGCAATTTGCATAGACAACTAGTTAAAGAAATTGGTCTGTAATTGTTTACATTACTGGGATCTTTTCCTGGTTTGGGGATAGGAATAATTATAGCTTTACGCCATTCATTAGGAAATAAATTTCGAAGCCATAAGTGGTTATAAAACTCTAATAAGTATGCTTTTGCCAAAGGTGCTAAATGGCAGATCATTTCAAAACAAATACTGTCACCTCCAGGGGCAGATTTATTGCTGTTCGACAATGCAAATTCTAGCTCATCCATATTAAACTTTCTATTATAATAAATATCTTCTATTGTTTCAAAATTTATTGTTATTAACTCTATATTATTTTTCCTAGTTCGGAAATGTTCATCTAAATTTTTGTCGCTACTTACTTTTGCTAAACTTTCGCCTATTACATTACTTATTTCATTAGGATCAAGCATTCTTTTCCCATCTTTTATTATAGCATGTCTAGGTGGTTTAACATGGGTACCATTTATTTTCCTAAATTTTTCCCATATTTTTTGTATGGGAGTATTATTAGAGAGATCTGATACATACTTTCTCCATGAAATGATTCTTCCTTGAATTACTTCTCTTTTAAATTTTGCAGATACTTTGTTATATAGAGGTTTTAATGTATTAATTTCTAATAATAATATAGTCAGTTTTTGTAAGTTTTCTTCTAATATCGGTAATGATTTATTTATTTTACTGAATTTTCTATTCAAATTATCTAATCGTCTCCCAATTTGGTGTTTTACTTTTATTAATTCTGTTAGTTTTTCAGACCACCATGGGACTTTGTGTTTTGTTGGATGACATTTGGATTTTGGTATTGCTTTATCAGCTGCATTTGTAATGAAATCAACAAGAAATTCATTAGTTTTATTGTGGTCTTTTGAATATTCAAATGGTGGGATATCCCTAGTGTGGAATTCATATTGTTCCCAATCTGCTTTATAAATGTTATATTGAGGGACATGCTTGGTGGGGTTATTTTGTAAAAATGAAATTAATATTGGGAAATGGTCACTTGTATGCAGGTCGTCAACTGTATTCCAATCTAATCTATCTACTATTTTTGTTGTACAGAGTTAAGTCGATTGAGGAAAATGTTCCATGTGTTTTAGAAAAATATGTGTTGATTTCGTTGTCATTTATGCAGCAAATGTCATATGAATCTATGAATTCTTCTATTTTACTCCCTGCTCTATTTGAGTCTGTACAATTACAGTCCCACATCGGGTTGTGGGCATTAAAATCACCTACTATTAATATAGGTTCTTTGGTGTTATTAGGTAATTCTTTAAGTTTGTCTAAGTCATAATTTTTATTGGGTTGGTTGTATAAATTATAAATTACATAATTATCGTTTTTTATTCGTATTCTGATACTCGATATTTGCAGATCATTAAAGTTTACAGGTACTTTGTCATAACATACTTTGTTATGTACATATATAGCAGTACCTAAATTTCCTTCTTCCTCTCTAGATGAAGATGCTAAGGTATATTTACCTATTGTTGATATTGTTTTGTTGACATGTTGTAAACATAATATCATTATTATTATTATTATTATTATTATTATTAAAATAGTTTAACCAGACCACTGAGCTGACCATCAGCTCTCATAGGGCTGGCCCGAAGGATTAGGATGGAATGACAAGTCTAGGCTAGAAGCCTAGCACTGGGACCTAATAAGTCACTTGTCAATGATGATGAATGAAAATGAAATTAAAAGCTGTAAAAAGGTATACGTTTTCATACTGGAACACACTCATACAATAAATACATTTAAACTCATGCTTCCATACATTCTCACTAAAAAGGTATATAAAAATTCAAAATAAATTAGTAAAATCATAAAATTTACTTGTTTTAAAATTCATTATTCTGATTTTTTTTTTTTCTTATATTTTTCCAATTAATTTGCAGCTTCTCACAAACATTAAAATGGGTGCTATTGAGAACGTTGAAGATTCTGACAAAATTTCTTCTATCGGTCTATTTCCGAAATTTGATAATCGCTGCAGGTTATATTTTGGACATTCACACAGTATATGCTTAACTGTTATCAGCACATTGCAATCTGGGCATTTGGGAAGAGGGCCACATGGACTGTTCATTAAGTGTCCATGTGTCAATCGAGTATGGCCTATTCGAAGACGTGTCAGAATTACTTGTGCTTGTCTTTCTCTCTGATATGATGAACTCCATTTTCCAACACTGGATTTTATCTGTTTTAATTTATTATTTTCAGGTTCTTCGTTCCATATATTTTGCCATTTTTTTACAAGGACTGTTTTTATATACCTTGCATAGTCACTGATAGGGATGTCTACATTTGTTCTTGTCATGTGGACCGCTTCTTTAGCTGCTTTATCAGCCTCTTCATTTCCCTTAATCCCTACATGGGCAGGGATCCAACATATTTCAATATTTTTTCCCTTATTATACAATTTATGGAGAGAGAACTTTATATGTTGTACAATATTATTTTTGGGATTATAGCTTTGAATAGCTTCTATAGCACTCCTGGAGTCGCTATAAATTACAAAATTATTATATGAGACTTCTCTTATTATTTTTATGGCTGATACTATTGCACATAACTCAGCTGTAAATACAGAAGCTTTGTCTGGGAGAGAGAACTGATACGTTTTGTTTTGGGATACCGCAGCATATCCCACTCCGTATTGTGACTTAGATCCGTCAGTATATATTGCGTAATGTGGATCTTTTCGGATAATATGCTCTGCTGCATGTTGTCTATGGTATTCTGGAGTATATGAATGATTTTTTGATAAATATTTCAAGTGTGTACAAATTCTCATTTTATTCATTGTCCAAGGAGGAGGTGATTTTATTATTACAGGTAATTGTATATGTATATTTAGCGACTCAAACAATCTTGTAGCTCTAATTGGGAAAGAAGGTGGATGATTGTTTATAAACACATCTCTTAATCCAAATAATTTTTTAGTTGGAGAATCATTTGTCTGAATTCTCAGAGCACTCTTCATTGTTACTAGCTCTCTATGGAGAGACAGAGGTAGTTCACCACATTCAACTTGTAAAGATGATGTTGGTGATGATCGAAAAGCTCCTGAACATATTCTAAGGCCCTCATTATGAACTGGGTCTACCGTTTTCAGCGTTGCGTCTGATGCCGAGCCATATATCTCACTTCCATAATCAACGATAGACAGCACTGTTGCTTTATACAATAAAGTAAGGGTATGTCTATCGGCTCCCCAAGTAGTGTTTGATAGTTTTTTAATTAGGTTTAATGCTCTTTTACATTTTGATTTCATGTATGTTATGTGGGCTTTCCAGTTCATATGAGTATCAAATACTAATCCTAAAAATTTTGCTGTTTGGCCAATTGGTATACTATGGTTTCTGATTTTCAAGTCTATTTCTTCTCCTTTTTTCCACTTTTTATTTTTATAAAACATGATTGCTTGGGTTTTCTCTATGGAAAATTTAAAGCCTACAGATAAAGCCCATTCATCTATTTTTATTATGCTTTTATTAATGATTCGTTCTGCATGTTTTACTCGAGATGCTGAATAATATATGGCAAAATCATCCATATACAGGTTACTTTTAATACCAATAGGTAGATTATTACTGATATCATTGATTGCTAAAGTAAACAGCGTGCCACTAAGGACGCTTCCCTGTGGAACACCATTTTCAAGAGGAAATGTTCTAGACAGAACATCATCAATTCTCACCTGAAAACTGCGATTTGTCAAGAAGTTCTGGATAAACATAGGTAAATGTCCACGGATCTTATTTTCATGTAACGCTTTTAATATTGCATACCTCCATGTAGTATCATATGCCTTTTCAATGTCAAAAAACACGGCTATAGTAATTTGTTTTCGTTCAAATCCTCTTCGTATGTGATCTTCTAAGTTAGATAGAGAATCCAGTGTCGATCTGTTACATTGTGATCCAAATTGTGTGGGAGTCAAAATTTTGTTTTCTCGAATGTGCCATGTTAGTCGAGCATTTACCATTTTTTCTAGTAATTTGCATAGACAACTAGTTAAAGAAATTGGTCTGTAATTGTTTACATTACTGGGATCTTTTCCTGGTTTGGGGATAGGAATAATTATAGCTTTACGCCATTCGTTAGGAAATAAATTTCGAAGCCATAAGTGGTTATAAAACTCTAATAAGTATGCCTTTGCCAAAGGTGCTAAGTGGCAGATCATTTCAAAACAAATACTGTCACCTCCAGGGGCAGATTTATTGCTGTTCAACAATGCAAATTCTAACTCATCCATATTAAACTTTCTATTATAATAAATATCTTCTATGGTTTCAAAATTTATTGTTATTAATTCTATATTATTTTTCCTAGTTCGGAAATGCTCATCTAAATTTTTGTCGCTACTTACTTTTGCTAAACTTTCACCTATTACATTACTTATTTCTTTAGGATCAAGCATTATTTTCCCATTTTTTATTATGGCATGTCTAGGTGGTTTAACATGGGTACCATTTATTTTCCTAAATTTTTCCCATATTTTTTGTATGGGAGTATTATTAGAGAGATCTGATACATATTTTCTCCATGAAATGATTCTTCCTAGAATTACTTCTCTTTTAAATTTTGCAGATACTTTGTTATATAGAGGTTTTAATGTATTAATTTCTAATAATAATATAGTCAGTTTTTGTAAGTTTTCTTCTAATATCGGTAATGATTTATTTATTTTACTGAATTTTCTATTCAAATTATCTAATCGTCTCCCAATTTGGTGTTTTACTTTTATTAATTCTGTTAGTTTTTCAGACCACCATGGGACTTTGTGTTTTGTTGGATGACATTTGGATTTTGGTATTGCTTTATCAGCTGCATTTGTAATGAAATCAACAAGAAATTTATTTGTTTTATTGTGGTCTTTTGAATATTCAAATGGTGGGATATCCCTAGTGTGGAATTCATATTGCTCCCAATCTGCTTTATAAATGTTATATTGAGGGACATGCTTGGTGGGGTTATTTTGTAAAAATGAAATTAATATTGGGAAATGGTCACTTGTATGCAGGTCGTCAACTGTATTCCAATCTAATCTATCTACTATTTTTGTTGTACATAGAGTTAAGTCGATTGAGGAAAATGTTCCATGTGTTTTAGAAAAATATGTGTTGATTTCGTTGTCATTTATGCAGCAAATGTCATATGAATCTATGAATTCTTCTATTTTATTCCCTGCTCTATTTGAGTCTGTACAATTACAGTCCCACATCGGGTTGTGGGCATTAAAATCACCTACTATTAATATAGGTTCTTTGGTGTTATTAGATAATTCTTTAAGTTTGTCTAAGTCATAATTTTTATTGGGTTGGTTGTATAAATTATAAATTACATAATTATCGTTTTTTATTCGTATTCTGATACTTGATATTTGCAGATCATTAAAGTTTACAGGTACTTTGTCATAACATACTTTGTTATGTACATATATAGCAGTACCTAAATTTCCTTCTTCCTCTCTAGATGAAGATGCTAAGGTATATTTACCTATTGTTGATATTGTTTTGTTGACATGTTGTAAACATAATATCATAGGTTCGTATTCTTTTAGTAATCGTTGTATTTCTCCTAGGTGTAATCTGGTCTGCAGACCATTTACGTTCCATTGTATTATATAGCTATTGAAAATATTTTATTATAACGGTCTAGTTTTACTTTCTTTTTTTGTATTATCAATTTGGATTTTTTCTAATAATTTTCTTACGACATTCATTTGTTTTTCTTTATAATATATTAAGTGCTCAACGCACATGCAACCTTTTTCATGGGTACTCAAATCTGTGGTTTCTTTTTTTCTATATTTCATAAAGTTTCTTATAACGTTTGTTAAGCCATCTTTTGTTATGTTTTTGTTATCGTTGCACAATGCAATGAAACAATCATTATTATTATTATTATTAAAATAGTTTAACCAGACCACTGAGCTGACCATCAGCTCTCATAGGGCTGGCCCGAAGGATTAGGATGGAATGACAAGTCTAGGCTAGAAGCCTAGCACTGGGACCTAATAAGTCACTTGTCAATGATGATGAATGAAAATGAAATTAAAAGCTGTAAAAAGGTATACGCTTTCATACTGGAACACACTCATACAATAAATACATTTAAACTCATGCTTCCATACATACTCACTAAAAAGGTATATAAAAATTCAAAATAAATTAGTAAAATCATAAAATTTACTTGTTTTAAAATTCATTATTCTGATTTTTTTTTTTTCTTATATTTTTCCAATTAATTTGCAGCTTCTCATAAACATTAAAATGGGTGCTATTGAGAACGTTGAAGATTCTGACAAAATTTCTTCTATCGGTCTATTTCCGAAATTTGATAATCGTTGCAGGTTATATTGTGGACATTCACACAGTATATGCTTAACTGTTATCAGCACATTGCAATCTGGGCATTTGGGAAGAGGGCCACATGGACTGTTCATTAAGTGTCCATGTGTCAATCGAGTATGGCCTATTCGAAGACGTGTCAGAATTACTTGTGCTTGTCTTTCTCTCTGATATGATGAACTCCATTTTCCAACACTGGATTTTATCTGTTTTAATTTATTATTTTCAGGTTCTTCGTTCCATATATTTTGCCATTTTTTTACAAGGACTGTTTTTATATATCTTGTATAGTCACTGATAGGGATGTCTACATTTGTTCTTGTCATGTGGACCGCTTCTTTAGCTGCTTTATCAGCCTCTTCATTTCCCTTAATCCCTACATGGGCAGGGATCCAACATATTTCAATATTTTTTCCCTTATTATACAATTTATGGAGAGAGAACTTTATATGTTGTACAATATTATTTTTGGGATTATAGCTTTGAATAGCTTCTATAGCACTCCTGGAGTCGCTATAAATTACAAAATTATTATACGAGACCTCTCTTATTATTTTTATGGCTGATACTATTGCACATAACTCAGCTGTAAATACAGAAGCTTTGTCTGGGAGAGAGAACTGATACGTTTTGTTTTGGGATACCGCAGCATATCCCACTCCGTATTGTGACTTAGATCCGTCAGTATATATTGCGTAATGTGGATCTTTTCGGATAATATGCTCTGCTGCATGTTGTCTATGGTATTCTGGAGTATATGAATGATTTTTTGATAAATATTTCAAGTGTGTACAAATTCTCATTTTATTCATTGTCCAAGGAGGAGGCGATTTTATTATTACAGGTAATTGTATATGTATATTTAGCGACTCAAACAATCTTGTAGCTCTAATTGGGAAAGAAGGTGGATGATTGTTTATAAACACATCTCTTAATCCAAATAATTTTTTAGTTGGAGAATCATTTGTCTGAATTCTCAGAGCACTCTTCATTGTTACTAGCTCTCTATGGAGAGACAGAGGTAGTTCACCACATTCAACTTGTAAAGATGATGTTGGTGATGATCGAAAAGCTCCTGAACATATTCTAAGGCCCTCATTATGAACTGGGTTTACCGTTTTCAGCGTTGCGTCTGATGCCGAGCCATATATTTCACTTCCATAATCAACGATAGACAGCACTGTTGCTTTATACAATTGCATCCACAAGAGTTGTCATGTATATTTCTTTCTTTATTTGTTCTTGTTGTCTCAATTATTGGTGATGGAGTAATCTCTTCTCCTTTGACATATTCATTGTTGTCTAAGGTATGGTTGTCTCCCACTTCTTCGGTATTTTGGATATCTGTATCCATTGGTTTTACTATTATTTTAGGAGATAATGGAATATTCTTAACTAGTTTTTGTTTTTGTTCTTTCTTCATATCTCTTGTTTTTGTTTTGACTGACGTTTCTCTAACAATTGTTGGTTTCTTTGTTTTGGGTGGTGTTCTTTCCAATGGCCTTTTTTTATCTTTAATTTCCAGTCTATCAGGTCCCTCCTCTGTTATTTCTGTAGTAGCATCCTCCTGTGTTGTTTCTATTTGCATTAATATTTCAAATGAATTGGATAAAATGTTATCCATATCATTTGTCCCTGTTTCTTTATTCTTTACCATTTTAGTTTTTATTTCCAAGGCATTAATTTCTTCCTGAGAATTACTTTTCTGTGCTCCGTTAGTTCTATTTGTATGCATTTTTGTTTCATTGTTGGTTTTTGTTGTTAAAGAATATGTACGTTTCTTAGACGGATCTTGGATTCCTCTTACTTTCAATTCTAATTTAGCTTCTTTTACAGACATTCCAGTTCTTTCTTGCAATATTTTCAACTCTGTATTATATATATAGTACATACATTCTTTGGATCTTGCATGATGGTTTTGCCCACAGTTTATGCACTTTGGTTCCCCACACTTCCATTGTGTGGCATGTTCTTCAGATCCACAATATGCGCATACAGGTTCATTTCGACAATACTTTTTTGCATGTCCATATTTGCTGCAATTCTGACATTGTAGCGGCTTTGGGACGTATGGTCTTACTTCTCTGGTTTGGCCTAAAATTTTTATTTTCTGAGGTAGGTCTTGGCCTTCAAATTTTATTTTTGCGATTTTTAAGACTTGTTTATTCTTTTCTTTACTTGGTAGATCATATAGTTCGCAATCCTGTACTTTGGGGTATCTCTTTTTAAGTGAGTCTAACAGTATTTGCTTTTCAACTGGCTCGTTATTATTCTCAGGAAGTACAATAGTACCCTGAATACTGTTCATAGTATCATGTTTTTTTATTTTTATATTTATGTTATCTATATTTTTTATTGATAAATAATTTTCAGATTGACTTTTTGTCGTGGCCTCTATAAGCCAAGTCTTTTCTTTTATTTGTCTAAACGACATTTCAGTCGTAGAGTGTCTGCTTAATAAAAAATTTTCCAACTTGAGTGCTGATATTTTCTGGTCAGTTTCTAGGGTTAGAAACCTTGACCAACTGTCACTCCCAAAGAGGGAGTCAAAGTGAGTCAAGGTTGGGTCAAGACGGTATTTACTTTTTACTGGTTTCCTTTGTACTGGAGCATATGGTTCCAGTGTTATTGCTTTCTGAATTTGTTTTGACTTTTCTAAAGAAGGGTTGTCAGATGAGGTTCCAATGGTTGTCAACCGTGCCGATTCGCTACCATCAAAGGGTCCAGGGGTACTCAAATCCTTAAACTTACTTGTCATAAAGATTGAGGAGGAGGGAAAAAAAAAAAAAAAAAAAAAAAAAAAGTAAACCTGAAAACCTTAAAAAAATATCATCATCCTTTCATGGAGTTCATTCCTCCACTAATGGCACAAGTGAGAACCGACTCCCAAATGTCTGCATCCCTACCCTACCCCAAAGGGGATGGCACAACATGATTAGAGTGGCTCAAGTGTAAGCCAACCCGTTTGATAGGACTGAGAGCATTACTAGAATACAATCATCCCCACCCTAATCACATTATGGGCAAACCGGACAGAATGCCGAGAGTCCTATTCCCAGAACTAGACCCCCCTGGAATCCGTGGTCCAGTCCCGTAGAATAGTTCCGCCTGAAAACTCAGGTCCGAACATTATCGGGCAGTTGATGGTCCTGCCACGGTTCTCACTATTTAGCTTCGGATATAAACCCAATCCCAGCTATGATACCTTTTCCTATTTACCAGGTCCAAGAAATTTGTACGAAAGTGAAAATATCCACGCCATTTAAATCGAAAGGTTTGTAGGTGATCCGTCAGGGTCCGGGCTCTTATTCTTCGTAAGAACGAAGAAGAAAAGCCAGGGCCCCTTACCCCCTCACCACGTGAAGGAACCTACTTCGAGGGGAGGTTTGCCTTTTGTTTTTGGAATCGAGCTTTCAGCACTCTTCAAAGTAGATTCAATAAAGTAATCATAGGCATCTAGATGAGAATGAAAGGACTCAAACTCCCTATCTAGATTAAAACCCTTACTAAATTTATCCCAGTCTGCGTCCTCTACCTTCCACTTAGGTAAAACTTCAGATGGATCATTCAGAGCATATTTCAAATGGATCGGGTAGTGATCACTTCCATTTAAATCTTCATTAACAGACCAATTAAAATCAAGGTGGATACTAGTTGAAGAAATACTAAGGTCCAGTGCAGAGAAATGATTATCGTGAATGTTGTGGAAAGTCATTGACCCATTATTATACAGGGTAACATCATTCCTGTCAATAAGGTCTTCGATTATTTTCCCTTTACTATCTAAAAACCGACTTCCCCAAAGGGGGTTGTGGGCATTAAAATCACCTAGCAGAAGTAAAGGAGCTGGAAGTTGGTCAATTAACGACTGAATATCTCCAATGTTAAAATCAAGGTCTGGTGGAAGGTATAACGAGCAGATTGTTATCCTCTTTTCCAAAATGACTGAAATAGCGACAGCTTGTAGTGTTGTATTTAATTGTATTGTGGAGTGCTGTAGACATTTATTAATAATAATTGCAGCACCTCCATGGGCACAATCACGAATTGGGGGATATGATTTAAATATTGAATAATTTAGTCCAGGATTATAAACAGAATTGCCTAACATTGTTTCCTGTAGGCATATAATCCCTGGATTGAATTCATGCATTAAAACTTTAAGGTCTTCTGTACAGGCTCTGAGACCTTTACAGTTCCACTGAAGAATATCGAGCAAGAATGCTAAGGTGGTAAAATGTGCTACTTCCCACTCCTTGGAGGGGAAGTACTGTTCCTAGGGTGGAGTGGGAAATTCTCCTTTATAAGAGATTGTTTTCTTAATCCCTTTTCATCTGAATTGGTGTTCAGGGTCTTTGGTTGATCTTCATATTTTTTATTATGAACCTGATGTTCAGAATTATTGCTGTGGTTCTGTGCACCACTAATCCTATTTGTCTTAGGGCGGCAAGACTGAATTGAACTCAGATGTTTTTGTTCTGAAACTACTTTTGGAACCACCTTTCTAGGAGGAGAGATGTCTTCCAAAACACTGAACCCATTTGAGGTTTTTATTATAAAATTATCATTATTTGGGGAACTATTTCTTGTGCGTTTCTTGGTAGTTGCAACCGTAGTTTTATTATTATTTTTGTTTGTGGCTGTGGCAATTGATGGCTCTGAACTAGCTCTATCTAATTGGGATTGTTCCTTTAGCTTATTTTGGTTTGAAGTATTTTCAGAATATTTTCCTGAATTATGGGCTGATTTTGGCACCCTTATTTTTGGAGATGAATCGACAGCTGTGGATGTGGTGGAAGATAAATTTTCTGTGCTTTTGGAAGTACAATTTTTGCTATTGGACTTCAAAGCACTTGCCGACGAAAGTTTCTCACCAGTTTGGAGATTTTCATTATTATTTATGGTTCAAGAAATACCAGGTTTGTGATATCTTCCATCAGTTATTGGTGGCCTTACATTGTTGGAAGTTTTCATAAGTTTTATTACAGAAGCATACGTAGTGTTGGCACTTTTGTTTGCCCCCATTACCGTGCGCTTTGCTTCACTAATGCTAATATGTTCATTATCTGCCACTGCCAACACTTCTTGTTCAAATTTATATCTGGGACAAGCCCTAGAGTTTGGTGTGTGATCACCCTTGCAAAGAAAACAGTATCAGGCTGCTTCGCAATCATCAAAATTATCGTGCTCTGCAGAGCACACAGGACATCTTTTATTGTTATCGCAAGAGTTTTGAATGTGGCCATATTCAAAGCATTTGCGACACTGTCTAGGACTTCTTTTATATTTTTTAACCTGCATCCTCTCATGGCCAACAATGATGGTATCAGGTAGGTAATTGGAGGAGAAGGTTAAAAGGATAGCTGCATCACCACCCAGTTTTTTTACATGAGATACACAAGGAGGGCATCGATGGAGAATCTCTTCCTCTTTAAAAACATGTAAATCTTTTGAGTAAACTACTCCTTTCAGTGTATTAAAAAATCTGTGAGATGAAATAGATTCTATATTTCCACTTTCAGGAGGTTTAAAGTTAGCTAACAGAACTGCTTGAGTCTCATTTCCAGCTTTTAATAAAAGGTTCTTTCCATACCGTTTCAAATTTCCGATGGGAATGGAACCAACCTTGCTCTCAATGCAGTCAGCAGCTTTTATCAAATTTTTCCCTCCCTCCTTGTAGATAGCAACATGCCATAAAGGGGGAGGAAGAGCTCTGGTACATGGGACTGGTCCATGTTCTTCAGCCTTTGGAACAAAGTCAAATGGCTCATCATTCAAGTTTTTCACCGAAAACACTTTCGTGCTGACAACTGAGTCATTTAGAATGTGGCCATGGAGTCTCTGTTGTGCCTCACTAGCTTCCAAGGGAGAGGAAAATTTGATAAAAGCACAAAATGACTGCTTATCTTTTTCTAGAACTAATTTAATTCTTTCCACTTTGCCGAATTGCTTCACTACACTGTATAAACATTCGTAATCTAATGATAAGTTTACATTAGTGCAATAAAGGACCCTATTATTTGAATCAAATCCACCAGATTTATTAACACCCTGGTGTCTCAGTGTTTGGTTCTGTCCAACAGCCAAGCCCGTATCCATGTTCATGCACAAAGTCGTTGCCAGTGCCGTTAAGTCATCGGATCCAGGGGAGGGAGAACTAAAAGCCAAATCCATAAGTTTAAACCAGTCCACATGCAAAGGTCCAAAAAGTGCACACCCGACAGCCAAGAGCCCCCGCACAGACCCCGACAGCATATCAAAAAGCACAAACTGGGCAGCTCCACTGCTCAGCTTCCCCACCCCAACACACTCCCAAAGCCCACGAAGAGACCCCAAGCTGCCAAGCATGCACACATCAGACCACCACACACAAACTGGTTCATCCACCCACCCAAAACTGCTTGGTCATATCAAGAAAGTATCGTAGATCAGTCAGGTATTCGCATTCTCCACCAATGGCACAAGTGAGAGTTGACTCCCAACAGTCCACCCCATACCCTACCCTTTCAGGATAGCACCAGTACGCTTGCAGTGGCCCAGGTATAAGCCAATCCGCCTGCTGGGAGTTCTGCCCCCACTAATGGGGACTGACTCCCCACTCCAACCGTACTCGTGGGCTTCCGGACAAAAGCCAGGAGTCCCACCTCCAAAAACCAGCCCCCCCTGGGTTCCGATGGGCTGATCCCCAGAGATGGTTCCGCCCTCAAGATAGCAGTGGGAAAAATCCCATCACCATCTCTTAGGTCCAAACTATCTCGGGTGGCGACTCAACCACCACAACTCCCACAATTAGCTTCGAATGCGAACCCCTTCCAAAAAACGATCCCTTCTCAGACTCACCTAAGCAGTAAAATTTTGCGAATGTGGAAATGTCCACGCCATTTAAACCAAAAACTATGTAGGATGATTCGTCAGGACCCGGGCCCAAAGGCCAGGGTCCCTTAGCCCCTCACCTCGTCAAGGCGTCCTACTCGAGGGGAGACAGCACTGTTGCTTTATACAATAAAGTAAGGGTATGTCTATCAGCTCCCCAAGTAGTGTTTGATAGTTTTTTAATTAGGTTTAATGCTCTTTTACATTTTGATTTCATGTATGTTATGTGGGCTTTCCAGTTCATATGAGTATCAAATACTAATCCTAAAAATTTTGCTGTTTGGCCAATTGGTATACTATGGTTTCTGATTTTCAAGTCTATTTCTTCACCTTTTTTCCACTTTTTATTTTTATAAAACATGATTGCTTGGGTTTTCTCTATGGAAAATTTAAAGCCTACAGATAAAGCCCATTCATCTATTTTTATTATGCTTTTATTAATGATTCGTTCTGCATGTTTTATTCGAGATGCTGAATAATATATGGCAAAATCATCCATATACAGGTTACTTTTAATACCAATAGGTAGATTATTACTGATATCATTGATTGCTAAAGTAAACAGCGTGCCACTAAGGACGCTTCCCTGTGGAACACCATTTTCAAGAGGAAATGTTCTAGACAGAACATCATCAATTCTCACCTGAAAACTGCGATTTGTCAAGAAGTTTTGGATAAACATAGGTAAATGTCTACGGATGTTATTTTCATGTAACGCTTTTAATATTGCATACCTCCATGTAGTATCATATGCCTTTTCAATGTCAAAAAACACGGCTATAGTAATTTGTTTTCGTTCAAATCCTCTTCGTATGTGATCTTCTAAGTTAGATAGAGAATCCAGTGTCGATCTGTTACATTGTGATCCAAATTGTGTGGGAGTCAAAATTTCGTTTTCTCGAATGTGCCATGTTAGTGGAGCATTTACCATTTTTTCTAGTAATTTGCATAGACAACTAGTTAAAGAAACTGGTCTGTAATTGTTTACATTACTGGGATCTTTTCCTGGTTTGGGGATAGGAATAATTATAGCTTTACGCCATTCATTAGGAAATAAATTTCGAAGCCATAAGTGGTTATAAAACTCTAATAAGTATGCCTTTGCCAAAGGTGCTAAGTGGCAGATCATTTCAAAACAAATACTGTCACCTCCAGGGGCAGATTTATTGCTGTTCAACAATGCAAATTCTAACTCATCCATATTAAACTTTCTATTATAATAAATATCTTCTATGGTTTCAAAATTTATTGTTATTAATTCTATATTTTTCCTAGTTCGGAAATGCTCATCCAAATTTTTGTCGCTACTTACTTTTGCTAAACTTTCACCTATTACATTACTTATTTCTTTAGGATCAAGCATTCTTTTCCCATCTTTTATTATGGCATGTCTAGGTGGTTTAACATGGGTACCATTTATTTTCCTAAATTTTTCCCATATTTTTTGTATGGGAGTATTATTAGAGAGATCTGATACATATTTTCTCCATGAAATGATTCTTCCTTGAATTACTTTTAAATTTTGCAGATACTTTGTTATATAGAGGTTTTAATGTATTAATTTCTAATAATAATATAGTCAGTTTTTGTAAGTTTTCTTCTAATATCGGTAATGATTTATTTATTTTACTGAATTTTCTATTCAAATTATCTAATCGTCTCCCAATTTGGTGTTTTACTTTTATTAATTCTGTTAGTTTTTCAGACCACCATGGGACTTTGTGTTTTGTTGGATGAGATTTGGATTTTGGTATTGCTTTATCAGCTGCATTTGTAATGAAATCAACAAGAAATTTATTAGTTTTATTGTGGTCTTTTGAATATTCAAATGGTGGGATATCCCTAGTGTGGAATTCATATTGCTCCCAATCTGCTTTATAAATGTTATATTGAGGGACATGCTTGGTGGGGTTATTTTGTAAAAATGAAATTAATATTGGGAAATGGTCACTTGTATGCAGGTCGTCAACTGTATTCCAATCTAATCTATCTACTATTTTTGTTGTACATAGAGTTAAGTCGATTGAGGAAAATGTTCCATGTGTTTTAGAAAAATGTGTTGATTTCGTTGTCAGTTATGCAGCAAATGTCATATGAATCTATGAATTCTTCTATTTTATTCCCTGCTCTATTTGAGTCTGTACAATTACAGTCCCACATCGGGTTGTGGGCATTAAAATCACCTACTATTAATATAGGTTCTTTGGTGTTATTAGATAATTCTTTAAGTTTGTCTAAGTCATAATTTTTATTGAGTTGGTTGTATAAATTATAAATTACATAATTATCGTTTTTTATTCGTATTCTGATACTCGATATTTGCAGATCATTAAAGTTTACAGGTACTTTGTCATAACATACTTTGTTATGTACATATATAGCAGTACCTAAATTTCCTTCTTCCTCTCTAGATGAAGATGCTAAGGTATATTTACCTATTGTTGATATTGTTTTGTTGACATGTTGTAAACATAATATCATAGGTTCATATTCTTTTAGTAATCGTTGTATTTCTCCTAGGTGTAATCTGGTCTGTAGACCATTTACGTTCCATTGTATTATATAGCTATTGAAAATATTTTATTATAACGGTCGAGTTTTACTCTCTTTTTTTGTATTATCAATTTGGATTTTTTCTAATAATTTTCTTACGACATTCATTTGTTTTTCTTTATAATATATTAAGTGCTCAACGCACATGCAACCTTTTTCATGGGTACTCAAATCTGTGGTTTCTTTTTTTCTATATTTCATAAAGTTTCTTATAACGTTTGTTAAGCCATCTTTTGTTATGTTTTTGTTATCGTTGCACAATGCAATGAAACAATCATTACATCCACAAGAGTTGTCATGTATATTTCTTTCTTTATTTGTTCTTGTTGTCTCAATTATTGGTGATGGAGTAATCTCTTCTCCTTTGACATATTCATTGTTGTCTAAGGTATGGTTGTCTCCCACTTCTTCAGTATTTTGGATGTCTGTATCCATTGGTTTTACTATTATTTTAGGAGATAATGGAATATTCTTAACTAGTTTTTGTTTTTGTTCTTTCTTCATATCTCTTGTTTTTGTTTTGACTGACGTTTCCCTAACAATTGTTGGTTTCTTTGTTTTGGGTGGTGTTCTTTCCAATGGCCTTTTTTTATCTTTAACTTCTAGTCTATCAGGTCCTTCCTCTGTTATTTCTGTAGTAGCATCCTCCTGTGTTGTTTCTATTTGCATTAATATTTCAAATGAATTGGATAAAATGTTATCCATATCATTTGTCCCTGTTTCTTTATTCTTTACCATTTTAGTTTTTATTTCCAAGGCATTAATTTCTTCCAGAGAATTACTTTTCTGTGCTCCGTTAGTTCTATTTGTATGCATTTTTGTTTCATTGTTGGTTTTTGTTGTTAAAGAATATGTACGTTTCTTAGACGGATCTTGAATTCCTCTTACTTTCAATTCTAATTTAGTTTCTTTTACAGACATTCCAGTTCTTTCTTGCAATATTTTCAACTCTGTATTATATATATAGTACATACATTCTTTGGATCTTGCATGATGGTTTTGCCCACAGTTTATGCACTTTGGTTCCCCACACTTCCATTGTGTGGCATGTTCTTCAGATCCACAATACGCGCATACAGGTTCATTTCGACAATACTTTTTTGCATGTCCATATTTGCTGCAATTCTGACATTGTAGCAACTTTGGGACGTATGGTCTTACTTCTCTGGTTTGGCCTAAAATTTTTATTTTCTGAGGTAGGTCTTGGCCTTCAAATTTTATTTTTGCGATTTTTAAGACTTGTTTATTCTTTTCTTTACTTGGCAGATCATATAGTTCGCAATCCTGTACTTTGGGGTATCTCTTTTTAAGTGAGTCTAACAGTATTTGCTTTTCAACTGGCTCGTTATTATTCTCAGGAAGTACAATAGTACCCTGAATACTGTTCATAGTATCATGTTTTTTTATTTTTATATTTATGTTATCTATATTTTTTATTGATAAATAATTTTCAGATTGACTTTTTGTCGTGGCCTCTATAAGCCAAGTCTTTTCTTTTATTTGTCTAAACGACATTTCAGTCGTAGAGTGTCTGCTTAATAAATAATTTTCCAACTTGAGTGCCGATATTTTCTGGTCAGTTTCTAGGGTTAGAAACCTTGACCAACTGTCACTCCCAAAGAGGGAGTCAAAGTGAGTCAAGGTTGGGTCAAGACGGTATTTACTTTTTACTGGTTTCCTTTGTACTGGAGCATATGGTTCCAGTGTTATTGCATTCTGAATTTGTTTTGACTTTTCTAAAGAAGGGTTGTCAGATGAGGTTCCAATGGTTGTCAACCGTGCCGATTCGCTACCATCAAAGGGTCCAGGGGTACTCAAATCCTTAAACTTACTTGTCATAAAGATTGGAAAAAAAAAAAAAGGTAAACCTGAAAACCTTAACAAAATATCATCAGCCTTTCATGGAGTTCATTCCTCCACTAATGGCACAAGTGAGAACCGACTCCCAAATGTCCGCATCCCTACCCTACCCCAAAGGTGATGGCACAACATGATTAGAGTGGCTCAAGTGTAAGCCAACCCGCTTGATAGGACTGAGAGCATTACTAGAATACAATCATCCCCACCCTAATCACATTATGGGCAAACCGGACAGAATGCCGAGAGTCCTATTCCCAGAACTAGACCCCCCTGGAATCCGTGGTCCAGTCCCGTAGAATAGTTCCGCCTGAAAACTCAGGTCCGAACATTATCGGACAGTTGATGGTCCTGCCACGGTTCTCACTATTTAGCTTCGGATATAAACCCAATCCCAGCTATGATACCTTTTCCTATTTACCAGGTCCAAGAAATTTGTACGAAAGTGAAAATATCCACGCCATTTAAATCGAAAGGTTTGTAGGTGATCCGTCAGGGCCCGGGCTCTTATTCTTCGTAAGAACGAAGAAGAAAAGCCAGGGCCCCTTACCCCCTCACCACGTGAAGGAACCTACTTCGAGGGGACAGAATTGACAGAGGGGGCAAACCCTGCCAGCCTCCCTTGGACCTCAGGTATGTCTTCTCTCATGAGCAGGACAGTGACCTTCGTCTAGGAGCGCTGACGGGAAGGGAAACCACCTCCTCCACTAACACATCACTTGGCACTTTATCACAAGACACTTGGTCGTTGAACACTTAGTTCATAAGGGCGCCCAAGGATGCTCCCTTCTCTGAAACTGAATTTACCACTATACTGATTTTATTGAATTTAGATTCAATTCTAGATTCTAGGCTGGCAATGGCATCAGAGTCTGAAGCACGGGAGTGGGTTGAGGAAGAGCAGGAGGACTGAGGATGGGATAGAGAGTATGTCATGGGGTAGAGGGAAGAGCAAGACCAGAGTCTTCCTTAGGCTTAGGGGAAGAATCTCTACTCATAGAGGCCCTACTTATAGTTAGTTAGTTATAAATGATTTGTTTAACCAGACCTCTGAACTCTTTTAGGATTCTTCTTGGGCTGGAAAAAGAAGGGGGGAAAATACATAAAAAATTTAGTAATTAAATAAATAAAAAAGGGGAAAAATTAAAATAAATTAAAAAAATCAAGAGGGGAAAGAGATATTATTATTATTATTAAAATAGTTTAACCAGACCACTGAGCTGACCATCAGCTCTCATAGGGCTGGCCCGAAGGATTAGGATGGAATGACAAGTCTAGGCTAGAAGCCTAGCACTGGGACCTAATAAGTCACTTGTCAATGATGATGAATGAAAATGAAATTAAAAGCTGTAAAAAGGTATACGTTTTCATACTGGAACACACTCATACAATAAATACATTTAAACTCATGCTTCCATACATTCTCACTAAAAAGGTATATAAAAATTCAAAATAAATTAGTAAAATCATAAAATTTACTTGTTTTAAAATTCATTATTCTGATTTTTTTTTTTTCTTATATTTTTCCAATTAATTTGCAGCTTCTCACAAACATTAAAATGGGTGCTATTGAGAACGTTGAAGATTCTGACAAAATTTCTTCTATCGGTCTATTTCCGAAATTTGATAATCGCTGCAGGTTATATTTTGGACATTCACACAGTATATGCTTAACTGTTATCAGCACATTGCAATCTGGGCATTTGGGAAGAGGGCCACATGGACTGTTCATTAAGTGTCCATGTGTCAATCGAGTATGGCCTATTCGAAGACGTGTCAGAATTACTTGTGCTTGTCTTTCTCTCTGATATGATGAACTCCATTTTCCAACACTGGATTTTATCTGTTTTAATTTATTATTTTCAGGTTCTTCGTTCCATATATTTTGCCATTTTTTTACAAGGACTGTTTTTATATACCTTGCATAGTCACTGATAGGGATGTCTACATTTGTTCTTGTCATGTGGACCGCTTCTTTAGCTGCTTTATCAGCC
Organism: Macrobrachium rosenbergii; assembly: GCA_039081455.1. Lineage (NCBI taxonomy): Eukaryota > Metazoa > Arthropoda > Malacostraca > Decapoda > Palaemonidae > Macrobrachium > Macrobrachium rosenbergii. The sequence goes on from JANJGK010000807.1 coordinate 203,194, forward strand.
TCTTCATTTCCCTTAATCCCTACATGGGCAGGGATCCAACATATTTCAATATTTTTTCCCTTATTATACAATTTATGGAGAGAGAACTTTATATGTTGTACAATATTATTTTTGGGATTATAGCTTTGAATAGCTTCTATAGCACTCCTGGAGTCGCTATAAATTACAAAATTATTATATGAGACTTCTCTTATTATTTTTATGGCTGATACTATTGCACATAACTCAGCTGTAAATACAGAAGCTTTGTCTGGGAGAGAGAACTGATACGTTTTGTTTTGGGATACCGCAGCATATCCCACTCCGTATTGTGACTTAGATCCGTCAGTATATATTGCGTAATGTGGATCTTTTCGGATAATATGCTCTGCTGCATGTTGTCTATGGTATTCTGGAGTATATGAATGATTTTTTGATAAATATTTCAAGTGTGTACAAATTCTCATTTTATTCATTGTCCAAGGAGGAGGTGATTTTATTATTACAGGTAATTGTATATGTATATTTAGCGACTCAAACAATCTTGTAGCTCTAATTGGGAAAGAAGGTGGATGATTGTTTATAAACACATCTCTTAATCCAAATAATTTTTTAGTTGGAGAATCATTTGTCTGAATTCTCAGAGCACTCTTCATTGTTACTAGCTCTCTATGGAGAGACAGAGGTAGTTCACCACATTCAACTTGTAAAGATGATGTTGGTGATGATCGAAAAGCTCCTGAACATATTCTAAGGCCCTCATTATGAACTGGGTCTACCGTTTTCAGCGTTGCGTCTGATGCCGAGCCATATATCTCACTTCCATAATCAACGATAGACAGCACTGTTGCTTTATACAATAAAGTAAGGGTATGTCTATCGGCTCCCCAAGTAGTGTTTGATAGTTTTTTAATTAGGTTTAATGCTCTTTTACATTTTGATTTCATGTATGTTATGTGGGCTTTCCAGTTCATATGAGTATCAAATACTAATCCTAAAAATTTTGCTGTTTGGCCAATTGGTATACTATGGTTTCTGATTTTCAAGTCTATTTCTTCTCCTTTTTTCCACTTTTTATTTTTATAAAACATGATTGCTTGGGTTTTCTCTATGGAAAATTTAAAGCCTACAGATAAAGCCCATTCATCTATTTTTATTATGCTTTTATTAATGATTCGTTCTGCATGTTTTACTCGAGATGCTGAATAATATATGGCAAAATCATCCATATACAGGTTACTTTTAATACCAATAGGTAGATTATTACTGATATCATTGATTGCTAAAGTAAACAGCGTGCCACTAAGGACGCTTCCCTGTGGAACACCATTTTCAAGAGGAAATGTTCTAGACAGAACATCATCAATTCTCACCTGAAAACTGCGATTTGTCAAGAAGTTCTGGATAAACATAGGTAAATGTCCACGGATCTTATTTTCATGTAACGCTTTTAATATTGCATACCTCCATGTAGTATCATATGCCTTTTCAATGTCAAAAAACACGGCTATAGTAATTTGTTTTCGTTCAAATCCTCTTCGTATGTGATCTTCTAAGTTAGATAGAGAATCCAGTGTCGATCTGTTACATTGTGATCCAAATTGTGTGGGAGTCAAAATTTTGTTTTCTCGAATGTGCCATGTTAGTCGAGCATTTACCATTTTTTCTAGTAATTTGCATAGACAACTAGTTAAAGAAATTGGTCTGTAATTGTTTACATTACTGGGATCTTTTCCTGGTTTGGGGATAGGAATAATTATAGCTTTACGCCATTCGTTAGGAAATAAATTTCGAAGCCATAAGTGGTTATAAAACTCTAATAAGTATGCCTTTGCCAAAGGTGCTAAGTGGCAGATCATTTCAAAACAAATACTGTCACCTCCAGGGGCAGATTTATTGCTGTTCAACAATGCAAATTCTAACTCATCCATATTAAACTTTCTATTATAATAAATATCTTCTATGGTTTCAAAATTTATTGTTATTAATTCTATATTATTTTTCCTAGTTCGGAAATGCTCATCTAAATTTTTGTCGCTACTTACTTTTGCTAAACTTTCACCTATTACATTACTTATTTCTTTAGGATCAAGCATTATTTTCCCATTTTTTATTATGGCATGTCTAGGTGGTTTAACATGGGTACCATTTATTTTCCTAAATTTTTCCCATATTTTTTGTATGGGAGTATTATTAGAGAGATCTGATACATATTTTCTCCATGAAATGATTCTTCCTAGAATTACTTCTCTTTTAAATTTTGCAGATACTTTGTTATATAGAGGTATTAATGTATTAATTTCTAATAATAATATAGTCAGTTTTTGTAAGTTTTCTTCTAATATCGGTAATGATTTATTTATTTTACTGAATTTTCTATTCAAATTATCTAATCGTCTCCCAATTTGGTGTTTTACTTTTATTAATTCTGTTAGTTTTTCAGACCACCATGGGACTTTGTGTTTTGTTGGATGACATTTGGATTTTGGTATTGCTTTATCAGCTGCATTTGTAATGAAATCAACAAGAAATTTATTTGTTTTATTGTGGTCTTTTGAATATTCAAATGGTGGGATATCCCTAGTGTGGAATTCATATTGCTCCCAATCTGCTTTATAAATGTTATATTGAGGGACATGCTTGGTGGGGTTATTTTGTAAAAATGAAATTAATATTGGGAAATGGTCACTTGTATGCAGGTCGTCAACTGTATTCCAATCTAATCTATCTACTATTTTTGTTGTACATAGAGTTAAGTCGATTGAGGAAAATGTTCCATGTGTTTTAGAAAAATATGTGTTGATTTCGTTGTCATTTATGCAGCAAATGTCATATGAATCTATGAATTCTTCTATTTTATTCCCTGCTCTATTTGAGTCTGTACAATTACAGTCCCACATCGGGTTGTGGGCATTAAAATCACCTACTATTAATATAGGTTCTTTGGTGTTATTAGATAATTCTTTAAGTTTGTCTAAGTCATAATTTTTATTGGGTTGGTTGTATAAATTATAAATTACATAATTATCGTTTTTTATTCGTATTCTGATACTTGATATTTGCAGATCATTAAAGTTTACAGGTACTTTGTCATAACATACTTTGTTATGTACATATATAGCAGTACCTAAATTTCCTTCTTCCTCTCTAGATGAAGATGCTAAGGTATATTTACCTATTGTTGATATTGTTTTGTTGACATGTTGTAAACATAATATCATAGGTTCGTATTCTTTTAGTAATCGTTGTATTTCTCCTAGGTGTAATCTGGTCTGCAGACCATTTACGTTCCATTGTATTATATAGCTATTGAAAATATTTTATTATAACGGTCTAGTTTTACTTTCTTTTTTTGTATTATCAATTTGGATTTTTTCTAATAATTTTCTTACGACATTCATTTGTTTTTCTTTATAATATATTAAGTGCTCAACGCACATGCAACCTTTTTCATGGGTACTCAAATCTGTGGTTTCTTTTTTTCTATATTTCATAAAGTTTCTTATAACGTTTGTTAAGCCATCTTTTGTTATGTTTTTGTTATCGTTGCACAATGCAATGAAACAATCATTGCATCCACAAGAGTTGTCATGTATATTTCTTTCTTTATTTGTTCTTGTTGTCTCAATTATTGGTGATGGAGTAATCTCTTCTCCTTTGACATATTCATTGTTGTCTAAGGTATGGTTGTCTCCCACTTCTTCGGTATTTTGGATATCTGTATCCATTGGTTTTACTATTATTTTAGGAGATAATGGAATATTCTTAACTAGTTTTTGTTTTTGTTCTTTCTTCATATCTCTTGTTTTTGTTTTGACTGACGTTTCTCTAACAATTGTTGGTTTCTTTGTTTTGGGTGGTGTTCTTTCCAATGGCCTTTTTTTATCTTTAATTTCCAGTCTATCAGGTCCCTCCTCTGTTATTTCTGTAGTAGCATCCTCCTGTGTTGTTTCTATTTGCATTAATATTTCAAATGAATTGGATAAAATGTTATCCATATCATTTGTCCCTGTTTCTTTATTCTTTACCATTTTAGTTTTTATTTCCAAGGCATTAATTTCTTCCTGAGAATTACTTTTCTGTGCTCCGTTAGTTCTATTTGTATGCATTTTTGTTTCATTGTTGGTTTTTGTTGTTAAAGAATATGTACGTTTCTTAGACGGATCTTGGATTCCTCTTACTTTCAATTCTAATTTAGCTTCTTTTACAGACATTCCAGTTCTTTCTTGCAATATTTTCAACTCTGTATTATATATATAGTACATACATTCTTTGGATCTTGCATGATGGTTTTGCCCACAGTTTATGCACTTTGGTTCCCCACACTTCCATTGTGTGGCATGTTCTTCAGATCCACAATATGCGCATACAGGTTCATTTCGACAATACTTTTTTGCATGTCCATATTTGCTGCAATTCTGACATTGTAGCGGCTTTGGGACGTATGGTCTTACTTCTCTGGTTTGGCCTAAAATTTTTATTTTCTGAGGTAGGTCTTGGCCTTCAAATTTTATTTTTGCGATTTTTAAGACTTGTTTATTCTTTTCTTTACTTGGTAGATCATATAGTTCGCAATCCTGTACTTTGGGGTATCTCTTTTTAAGTGAGTCTAACAGTATTTGCTTTTCAACTGGCTCGTTATTATTCTCAGGAAGTACAATAGTACCCTGAATACTGTTCATAGTATCATGTTTTTTTATTTTTATATTTATGTTATCTATATTTTTTATTGATAAATAATTTTCAGATTGACTTTTTGTCGTGGCCTCTATAAGCCAAGTCTTTTCTTTTATTTGTCTAAACGACATTTCAGTCGTAGAGTGTCTGCTTAATAAAAAATTTTCCAACTTGAGTGCTGATATTTTCTGGTCAGTTTCTAGGGTTAGAAACCTTGACCAACTGTCACTCCCAAAGAGGGAGTCAAAGTGAGTCAAGGTTGGGTCAAGACGGTATTTACTTTTTACTGGTTTCCTTTGTACTGGAGCATATGGTTCCAGTGTTATTGCTTTCTGAATTTGTTTTGACTTTTCTAAAGAAGGGTTGTCAGATGAGGTTCCAATGGTTGTCAACCGTGCCGATTCGCTACCATCAAAGGGTCCAGGGGTACTCAAATCCTTAAACTTACTTGTCATAAAGATTGAGGAGGAGGAAAAAAAAAAAAAAAAAAAAAAAAAAAAAAAAAAGTAAACCTGAAAACCTTAAAAAAATATCATCAGCCTTTCATGGAGTTCATTCCTCCACTAATGGCACAAGTGAGAACCGACTCCCAAATGTCTGCATCCCTACCCTACCCCAAAGGGGATGGCACAACATGATTAGAGTGGCTCAAGTGTAAGCCAACCCGCTTGATAGGACTGAGAGCATTACTAGAATACAATCATCCCCACCCTAATCACATTATGGGCAAACCGGACAGAATGCCGAGAGTCCTATTCCCAGAACTAGACCCCCCTGGAATCCGTGGTCCAGTCCCGTAGAATAGTTCCGCCTGAAAACTCAGGTCCGAACATTATCGGGCAGTTGATGGTCCTGCCACGGTTCTCACTATTTAGCTTCGGATATAAACCCAATCCCAGCTATGATACCTTTTCCTATTTACCAGGTCCAAGAAATTTGTACGAAAGTGAAAATATCCACGCCATTTAAATCGAAAGGTTTGTAGGTGATCCGTCAGGGTCCGGGCTCTTATTCTTCGTAAGAACGAAGAAGAAAAGCCAGGGCCCCTTACCCCCTCACCACGTGAAGGAACCTACTTCGAGGGGGGGGAAAGAGATAAAAAAGGAAAAGGAAGGGAGGGAAAAAAGGGGGATATATTTTATTTATCAATTTAATTTTGTTTAAGAAGAGAATGATATTATTAATTGAAAAGTTATTACCTTCTGCTAGAATATCCTTGATTGATTTATTTTGTAAAGTATTTCTTTCACTCTGCCATCTGGGACAGTCAATCAAGATAGGTTTGTCATTGGGATGTTACACCTTCCACAAGTTATTGGATTTGTGTCCTATTCTGAGTCTTGTTACAATTACTTCATTAATTCTTTGCTTTTGGGTAGAAGAATGCCACTTTTTTACTTCATTCTTAATTTGTTTTAGTTTGTTTTGAGGGGGTATATTTGTCCAATCATTTTGCTAGCCAGTCTGATATGAGAACTTTCATAGTAGTTGGGGGGATTGTACAAGCCAATTTAGCAGCTTTATCTGCTTTCTCATTACCCTCAATGCCTACATGGGCTGGGGTCCAACAAATTTGAACTTGAAGGCCGTTTGTAATTAATCGATGAATTTCCCGTTGGATATTTTGGACAAGGTGCTTATCTGATTTAAATGATCCTATTGCTTCAATTGCACTTCTTGAGTCGCTCAATATGTAATTACTGATGATATTAGAGGAAGGCCCATTTGGATAGTTTCATCATTTCAATAGGCTGATGAGCCCAGCCCTACTTGCAACATGAGAGGTCACCTTCCTAAGACTATCTTTCTCAAACTTAATAAGATAGGATTCAAATCTCTTCCAACTACAATCATCCCAATCCTTCCATTCAGAACATGTCTCTCCCAAGAACACGCCTGCGCCATTCACTTAGTGCACATGGTATGTGTATCATAGCAACTCTCATATTATCTAGTCTTACAGCCCTCGCTACAGAAACGGTGGGTGGAAGCACTAGAATCCGACATGGCCAACCTAACAGGATGTTAAGCTAATGCACACTAGGAACCAACAAAAGCCACACCTTTAAAAGTAGAAAGAATACTTCAATGACTTCTAGCAAGCCAAGAACAACCAGCGAATCATGACAGCAGGAGCTCAGAAAGCGACATGTTGTTGAGAGTGCAGCATACAATAGAATAATGCCGCTGACTTCAACAAGAAATATGAATCATTCATTCAGCAAATATTTTTGCATATAACAAATACAAAACAGAAATATTTGCTTTTTATATACTGTACTGTAGTTTTCATCTGGTATTTTAACTAACATAAACTGTATGTTACCTCATGCCTACAATAAACCACAACAAATTTTCCTCAGTTTCAAAAGGAAAATTGAAAATATAAAATAATTGTTACAAATAACTCTACTAATTCATCTCACGCATATCATGACTCATGAATTCTTGTAAATTAAATTAAAAATTCCCTACAATTTTATCAGTCACAATTTGATTTATACAGAAACAATAACCAAATTGAACAGTGTTGTCAAGACTTTCCCTTAACGGGTAATTTTAGACAAATTCAACTAAAAATATGAAATACTCATTCTGTAATTATTTTGAGCTAATTCACAAATATTTCTTAATGGACTACAAAGATAAAATGGAAAAATAAAAACATTTCCTTTTATTACATCATCTGATAACTAACCGAAACTATATGATACGTTGTGTGTAATGAACACATTTACTCAATAGATTTGGAAGTACAATTGAAAATCATGGAAAACTTTCTTACAAATAATTCTACTAAATTATTTCAAATATACCATGACTTCAGAATTCTTGTGAATTAGACACTGACAAAAGTAATTTTGTTTAACGAGGTGTGATCATGAAGTATCAGGACTGTTGCTAAAGTAAAGGAGCTAAAATAAACAGAATGAGGCCACTTGCCACAGATTAACCTAGACCACCACTGCAAATGCACACTAAGCTTTCATCATTCTAGCTCACCTACACTCTTTACAACAGTGCTTGGAAGGAATGTGTGTAGTGTGTGGTTGTCGCAATAACTGATGCAGAAATTTGAACAGAGAATCTGTATAAAATTTTGCCAAGAATTTGGCGATACCTGCACACAGATCTATGCAAAGTTGCAAAAAGTACATGGAGAGTAGTGTAAGAGTGGTTCAGAAGTTTTCAAGTTAGCCAAAAAATGTCAATAGTGGCGAACATTCTGGGAGACCAGTGTACCAGCAGAACTGAGAAAAACAGAGTTTTCTTCAACTACAAGGGAATTGTTCATCAGGAGTACGCTCCAACTGGTCAGACCGTAAACAAGCAGTACTACTGTAACTGTTACAGCATTTGCAGGGTACTATTCTTCAGAAAAGGCCAGAATTGCAAGCATTTGGCAAGTGGCAATTGCACCATGACAACATACCTGCTCATTCAGTGCAGATTTTGCTGCAGTTTTTGGCCAAGTATAGCATCCCCAAGGTCTGACAGCCACCATATTCCACAGATCTTGCCCATTGCGACTTTTTTCCTCTTTCCATAATTCAAATTCCACTTCAAAGGAAGATTTCAGGACGTCGAGGCTATCCAAGTGAATAATAAGAGGCAGCTGTGCATTATGCCAGAAAACAAGTTCCAGGAATGCTTCCATCAATGGAAACAGTGCTGGATGAAGTGTGGTTTCAGAAGGGACTACTTTGAAGGAAATTAAATGCTAAAATAGTAAGTGTTGTGGTTTTCTTTTTATAACACCAGTCCTGATACTTCATGATCACACATTGTTTACAGAATCAATTACCAAAGAGAACAAATGTTCTACATTTGAAAAAAAAAATTTCACCCTTATGGTTTAATTCAAGACAATGAATTCAACTAAATATATGAAAATCTTCTGAAATTATCTAATTTGCACATTTTTTTGAAGAAGCTCAAGTATAAAAAGCAGAGTAAAATATTAACTTTTTAAAATATCATCACCAAAGTAAACTTAAAGCAACTATATACAATGCTGTGTGTAATAAACAAATCTACTCAACTATCTGAAGCAAAATTGAAAATCAAAATAACTTACAAACAGTTCTGCTAAAATATTTCAAATACATCACGACTTTAGAATTCTTGCAAATTAGATAAAAATATATTTTTTAGCATACATAAATAATTTGTTTTACTCACAATCAATAACCAAAAAGAATAAGCTTTATGAATGAAAAAACTTAACCTAAACCCTATCTGTTGCATGTTGGGTGCACACACACCCATCCTACGCGACTGATAAGTTTAGACAATAAATTCAACAAAAAATTTTTTTTCATATCACAAATACACAATAGAAACATTTGCTTTTTGTAGTTTTGTCTGGTATCTAACCTAACAGAAACTGTATGTTCATTATATCTACATTAAACTACTACAAAATTTCCTCAATACAGTAGTTTCAGAAGCAAAATTAAAAATATAAAATAATTCTACTGTTTCAAGCATATCATGACATGAATTATTGTGAATTTAATAAAAATAACGTATAACTTTATCAGACATAGACAATTTCTTTTAAACAATCAATAAACAAATTGAACAAAATGTTCTCAAGACTTTCCCATAAGGGTTAATTTTAGACAAATTCAACTAAAAATATGAAACAATCATTCTTTAAATATTTTTATCTAATTCACAAATATTTTTGAATGGACTACAGTATAAAGATAAAAATATAATTTTCACCAGACAAAAGTAATTTTGTTTTACGAGGTGTGATCATTAAGTATCAGTACAATTCCTATAGTACAGGAGCTAAAATACACAGAATGAGGCCACTTGGCACAGATTGACCTCGACCCCCACTGTACGTGCACACTAAATTTTTAGCATACTAGCTGATTTCCGCTCTTTACAGCAGTGCCTGGAAGGAACGTATGTAGTGTATGGTCATTGCATTGACTATAATGGAGAAAGTTGAACAGAGAATCTGCATCAAATTTTGCCAAAAGCTTGGCGATACCTGCTCATAGATCTACGCAAAGTTGCAAAATGTATAGAAAGAGGAGTGTATAAGCCGTACACAAGCGTACTAGTGATTCAGATGTTTTCAAGATGGCCGACAAAATGTTGAAAGTGGCAAAAGTTCTGGGAGACCTACAAACAGCATAACTGAAAAAAAAATTACTTTTCTTCAACTCTAAGGAGCTGTTCATTCAGGAATATGCTCCACCTGGTCAGACAGTAAATGAATACTACCATGACGTGTTGCTACATTTGATGGATGCTATTTGTCAGGGAAAGCCCAGAATTACATGGATCTGGTGAGTGGCAATTGCACCATGACAATACTCCTGCTTATTCAGCACAGTTTGTGCAGCAGATTTTAGACAAGCACAACATCCACCTGGTCTGATAACCACAGTATTCACCAGATCTCAACCCTTGTGACTTTTTCCCTCTTTACAAAAATCAAATCCCACTTCCAAAGAAGGAGGTTTCAGGACGTCGAGGAAATCCAAGTGAATACAACGAGGCAACTGCTGATTATCCCAGACCATGGGTTCCAGGAAAGCTTCCATCAATGGAAACAGCACTGAATAAAGTGTGTGGCTTCTGAAGGGAACTACTTCAAAGGAAATTAAATGCTACAATGGGAGTATTGTAGTTTTCTTTTTATAGCACTAGTCCTGACACTTTATGATCACACATTGCATACAGAATCAATTACCAAAAAGAACAAAATTATCACACCAAACAAGCGTTGCATTTGAAAAAATAATACTTCACCATTATACAATAATTTTAGAAAATAAATTGAACTAAAAATATGAAAACTTGTTCTGAGAATATTTTTATTTCATTTGCACACATTTTTCAATGAGCTTTTTTAAATATAATCCACCAAACCAAACTAAAACAAAACTATACAGTATCAGTTAAGTTGTGTGTAATAAACTAATTTACTCAAGTTTTCGAAGCAACATTGAAAATTATAAAAACGACATTTTTATAGTATAATTAACTTTTATATATACTTACCAAGTAATTTCTTACCTAATGGTTATGCTCACACAGCAACCTAAAGTGAAAATTCGTGGCAGCCCATCAGCTGCAAAGCAGGGGTGACAGGGCCCCCACTGCAACAGGAGCAAGGGAGAAACTGAAGCTAGTGGCGGCATCATTCTATTTATTGCTGAAAAGTCCATGAACAAAAGAAACAGGGGGGGAACAGGGAGGGTTCCAATTCAGTAATTACTTGGTATTATATAAAACTTATTATAAGAATGACATTTTTTGTAACTTACCAAGTAATTACTTAGCTGAATCCCACATTGTATGAGAGGAGGGTGGCAGATGAATGGACTACTCTAATTCAACACATTAGGAATGGTAAAAAACTTGTACAGTACTAAAAAAAAAAGGTGGCTAGCACTGAAGCAGTGCTTGTCGCTTCCTTACCTGGTAAGAAAGTTACAGCAGATGAATTCTGCCTCTGGTTGATGCTCATCTTAACGTGTAGTGGCGCGATGGTAAGCCAAGAGTCGCCTCTATATCAGTGGAGGTCTTGCAACGGAGGATATGCCTGATCACTGACAAGACGTAATGCAAGAAAAAAGATGCCCTTGCCCTGGGAGCAGTACCATAGCAACAATTCACCAACCCTGACACAACAACAAAAAAAAAACACTACGAGAGAGGTGGCTACTGCTCTGACTTCATGAGTTTTGACTTTGATCAACGGAAAAGTGTCTTCCTGGATCCAGGAATATGCTTCAGAAATCAGGTCTTGAATAACGAATGATAAGGCATTCTTAGAAAGTGGGCAAGAAGGATTCTTGATAGAACACCTGAGGTTGCTAGAGGGTCTCTGATCTTCTCACTCCTATGAGTTACTCAGTGATCTGACTGGGCAAAGAACCCTCTCCTCTCCATCCACGCCCAGAATATCCATTAAGTTCTTGATATGGAAAGAGTGAGGCCAAGGCTTGGAAGGATCCTCATTCTTAGTCAAGAAGCCCACAGTGAAAGAGAAAACTGGATCCCCTTGGGTGAAGCCAATCCTCGTCAATTGCATGTAGCTCACGCATTTAGCTGTAGCCAGGACTACTACAAAGAGGGTCTTCCGCAAAAAATTCTTGAGAGGCGGAACTGAGAAGCTCAAAAGGAGGACCCGAAAGCCACTAAGGACTACAACCTAGTTCCAAGACACAAGTCAGACTTCTGCTTGGATGTATCAAAAAGACTGAAGAAGATCATTAAGATCCCGATTAGATGAAAGATCCACACCTCTGTGCTTGAAAACCAAAGAAAGCATCGCTCAGTATCCTTTAATGGTGGACGAGGTGAGACTCTTAAAAATCTTCAGATGCAGGAGAAAATACATCTCAGAAGACGAGATGTGATGTCTGAGGCACCATCAACGGAACACCGTCCACTTGGACTGGTAGACGTTGCAAGTAGACTGTCATCTGCACTTTGCAATAGCTTCTACAGCTACTCTGACGAGTTTCCTGATAGTCTGAAGCCTGTCAGTGTGAGAGTGGATGACCCTTGGTGATACTCCTGAAGTGTAGCTGTCTGAGTAGCCACAGTTTTAGGGGAAGCAGCCTAGGGAAGTCTACCAGAAGACGAAGAAGGTCCAAGAACCATTCCTTCATGGGTCAGAACGGTGCCACGAGTGTCACCGAGACGAGGAGAGACATGAATCTCGAGTACTTCCCTGAACAAGATGAAGGGAGGGAAGGCATAGAGGTCTTGTCCCGACCAATCTAGAAGCATGGCGTCCATTACCCAAGTCAGGGGATCAGGGGCTGGAGAGCAGAAGAGAAGAAGATTGTTTCTCGAGGTGGCAAACAATTCTAAAGGTTGAGACAAATCCTGTGGTCCAAGGCCCATTTGGTAGGAAGGACTTGCTTGCAATGGCTCAGCTCATCCGCCAGGACGTTCAATTTCCCCTGGATGAAGCGAGTGACCAACGACACTTGATTCTGGTGTGCCCAAAGAAGGAGGTCCTTTGCAGTCTGGCAGAGGGAGAAGGCACGATTGCCCCCGTTTCTTGATATACAACAGCACTACTGTGGTGTTGTCCACATGAACAACAACTATCTTGTTGTGGATCAATGAAGAGAAATGTAGTAGGCCTAGATGAACAGCCTTCAGCTCTTTCACATCGATGTGAAGGGAAATCTCCTCCAGGAACCACGTCCCAGAGACCTCTTGATCCCCTAGAAGAGCTCCCCAGACCAGATCCAAAGCGTCCGAGTAGAAACCTAGATCGGGGCTCAGAGGGAGAAGGGATCTCCCCTGCGAAAATCTTCCTTCGGGGAGCCACCAATGAAGATCCAACCTTATCTCCTGAATGATGGGGAAAACTACAGAGTCTAGCCGAGTCTTCCTGTCCTAGTTGGCTTTGAGAAAGGATTGAAGAATTCTCGTTTAGTCTGCCCAATGTGACGAAGGTCTCAATGGATGAGAGAGTCCCAAGAAGGCTCATCCATTGATGGGCTGAACACGACGAAAGGGAGAGGAACTTGCAAACTGTCTGTGGGCAGTTTGCAATTCCCTTGGGGGACAGAAAATCCTGAAAAAGTCCAAGAGTTGAGAATCCTCCCCAAATAAAGAATCTCCTGTGTCAGAACCAACTGGGATTTCTGGAGATTTAGAAGAATTCCTACATCTTGAGAAAACCGTAGAGTTGTCTGAGGGTTCTGCATGCACTTTTCCTTTGATGGTGATTGAAGAAGCCAGTCATCCAGATAAAGGCTAATGTTTATACTGATTAGATGGAGCCATTTGGTGAGAGAGGAGAGGACTCAAGAGAATACTTGAGAGGCCGTGGAGAGGCCGAAGCAGGGGGACCAAAACTGGTAGACTTTTCCCTGGAAGACGAGTCTTAGCTACTTCCTGAAAACTGGATGAATGGGAAATGGAAGAAATTCATTTTGCATATCCAGCGTGATCATCCAATCACCCGGGTGAAAGGAATCCATGACTGACTGGCTCATCTCCATCCTGAACTTTGTTGTCATTACGAAGCGATTGAGTGTGCTTACGTCCAGGACTGGTGTCCATCCTCCTGACATTTTGGGAACTACAAACAAGACGATTGAGAGTGAACATATTCTACTTCCTCAACTGGCATCTCTTACGAAGGAGAGAGGATGCTTCCTTCGAAAGGGCCAAATGTGTCTCTGAGCCATTTGAGTTGGCTGTCAAAGTGATGGAAGAGGATACTAAAGGAGGGTTCTCTGAAAACGGATGCAGTAGCCCTCGTTTAATACTTTGACAATTCATGGTTCTGCTCCCCTGAGATCTCACTTCTCCCAGAACAAAACTCTGGCTCCTACTGGGGCAAGAACAACTTCCGGCTCACTTCTTGGGCCGAAGTTTAGAGTTCTTCTTGGAGGGTCTGTTTTGAAAATACAGATTGGCGCAAGGTCTTGATTGAGATTTTGGTCTATTCCCCCGAAAGGGATGCTGTCGAAGCAGAGATGAACTTCAGGACGAAGGATACGGACGAAGAACTCTTGGGGCATTTGGATGTATGATATTTAGGGCAAAAGCCCAGGCACTGGGGCCAACAAGGCCATCCAGCGCCGTAATGGAAAGAAAATAAATTATGTTAAAGTTATGAATTCATGAAGGAAATGATTAATAAATAAAATGAAGTGATGTGACCAATAAATAAGGGTATGAAGTTTAATGAATGATGTGCTATATACATAAAAAAATTAATGTCATTAAAATTCTACGTGATGTAATAAATTAAATAAAATTAAATATTGTTAAAAATCTTAATACACTTTAAAAAAAGAGATGATAGCAGAAATATCTGCTTCATCTCCCAAAATATCACACAGGGATTTACCCTGAAAATATCTCTCTCTTTGGTTAAAATATCTGCGGCAGACCACCAGAATGTGCTCCACTGTTAGTGTCTCGTCACAGTAAGCACACTCTGGAGGGCTGCTTCCTTCTAAAATAAACTGATGGGTCAGACGAGAGTGCCCAATCCTTAATCTGGTTAAAATAACCTCTGTTCGTCTGTCAAGCTGGAATGACGAAGACCACGGTAGTATATCATCCCTAATATTTCTATACTTCTTATTATTGGCAAGAAGGGGAGAAGTCCACCTTTCTTGCCATTTACTTAAAACATAAGATCTAATGGGACCTTTTAGATCTGTATGAGGCACTTTTCTGAAAGAGGTTTCTGATAAAATACTAGCAGCTTTCGCTTCCCTGTCTGCCATCTCGTTTCCGCAAATCCCCACGTGAGAAGGGACCCAACAGAAAGAGACTGATTTACGTCAACAATATATACGAAAAAGCCACTCCTGAACTTTCTGAATTAATGGATGAAAGCTATTAAATTTTTTAATAGCTTCTAAGGTGCTTCTAGAGTCTGAGTATATGACAAAATTAGTCACTACTTTGAAAAACTAAATCTAGGACAGACACTACGGCTGTTAATTCGGCAGTAAATATTGATGCAGAGTCAGGTAATTTAGCTGTGTACGCTGTATCACCAAGGATAACAGCGCAACCAACACCACTTTTATTATTATCAAAATAGTTTAACCAGACCACTGAGCTGACCATCAGCTCTCATAGGGCTGGCCCGAAGGATTAGGATGGAATGACAAGTCTAGGCTAGAAGCCTAGCACTGGGACCTAATAGGTCACTTGTCAATGATGATGAATGAAGATGAAATTAAAAGCTGTAAAAAGGTCTACGCTTTCATACGGGAACACACTCACACAATAAACACATTTAAACTCATTCTTCCATACATACTCACTAAAAAGGTATATAAAAATTCAAAATAAATTAGGTAAAATCATAAAATTTACTTGTTTTAAAATTCATTATTCTGATTTTTTTTTTTTATATATATTTTTCCAATTAATTTGCAGCTTCTCATAAACATTAGAATGGGTGTTATTGAGAACGTTGAAGATTGACAAAATTTCTTCTATCGGTCTATTTCGAAAATTTGATAATCGCTGCAGGTTATATTTTGGACATTCACACAGTATATGCTTAACTGTTATCAGCACATTGCAATCTGGGCATTTGGGAACCAACACCACTATCTGACTTTGATCCATCTGTATAGATTTTTGTAAAATTAGTATGGGTAACATCGTGCTCTAAGAATTTTCCCCTAATCTCTTCTACAGTGCAGTCCTTTTTGTTAAACAGTTTCTTACATATTGATGCTTCTGGGATAAGCAATGGAGGATTTACAGGATATTCTACTTCCAGGACTTTCTGGGATTTAAGGTGATTATTCCTAACATCCTCATTCAGTCGAATTTGGAATGGTTTAGAAGCTCTTGTACCAGAAAAACTTGAGAGTCTGTTTCCTTTAGTGCTTGAAAGGAGGGATTTTTGGGAGCACTTTTCATTCTAGCCATGTATCGCAACCCTAGCTCTTGCCTTCTTAGATCAAGGGGTAAATGATCTGTGTCGACATAAATGCTTTCAACAGGCGAAGTTCTAAAAGCCCCTGAGCATATTCTCAACCCAATGTTGTGTACAACATCCAGTTCTTTTAGCTTGGTTGTACAGGCTGAGGAATAAATCTGACAGCCATAGTCTAGCTTAGATCGACACAGAGAGTCATATAGCCTCAGAAGGGATTTCTTATCAGCCCCCAACTAAATCCAGAAACAACCTTTAAAATATTCATAGAATGTTTAACATTAAACTTTAGGGCATTTATGTGGCTAGCCCATGTTAATTTATGGTCAATAGTCATCACAAGAAATTTAACTTCACTCTCGTAAGGAAGGATGGACCCTTTTAAACTAAGTGTGGGAACCTCTTCCACACGCCGGCACCTGGTGAATCTTACTGCAACTGTTTTGGAAGAGGAGAATTTGAAACCATTCTCATCAGCCCACTTAGTAATAGCATTAACAGACCTTTGCAAATGTTTACATACAGACAAGGAATCATATCCTGTGCAGTATATTGCAAGGTCATCGACAAAAAGCGAGCATTTAACAGGGGGCGAGATTTTTTCAATCACACTATTTATTGCCACTGAAAAAAGTAAAATGCTTCCTTGGGGAACTCCTTCCTCCTGCATAAAAGGTTGGGAGGAGTTTCCCACTCTTACCTTAAAAAGTCTGTCTGTTAAAAAGGAATATATAAACCTGACCATTCTTCCACATATGCCCATTTTGTGCAATTGTTTCATGATGCCAATTCTCCAGGTAGTGTCATATGCTTTCTCCAAGTCAAAAAATATGCCAATGGTCTGACATTTTTTGGCGAATCCTTGCTGGATTTGGTTGGTCAGCCTCAGCAAGGGATCAAGGGTGGAGCGGTTTTTTCTGAAACCAAATTGAAATGGCGATAGTAATCCTTTGGTCTCCAGGTGCCAAACCAGTCTAGTATTTATCATTTTCTCCATCAGCTTACATACACAGCTGGTAAGAGCTATTGGTCTATAGCTGGTGGCTTGGGAAGCATCTTTATTAGGCTTTTTAACAGGGACCAATTATGGATATTTTCCAGTCCTTGGGTAAAATTCCAGTTTCTCATATTTTGTTTATAATCTTCAGTAAATATTTTTTGGCATCATCTGGAAGGTGTTTCAGCATTTCATATATGATTGTATCCTCACCTGGAGCTGTGGATTCACTTGAGGAGAGCGCCTCACGAAGTTCTCTTAGGGAAAATTTGTAGTTGTATGGTTCAGATTTTCCCGAATCAAACTTCAGACACATTTCAGAATTCCTAATTCTTTGAAATTCTGGAGAATAATTGTTAGGGCTGGAAACTTTAGAAAAGTGTTTTCCTAGCTCATTGTCAACTTCAGTGGGCTCTGTGATTAGAGTGTCATTTATTTTTAATATAGTAAAGCCAACATTCTCTTTTGGCTTTCTTATAAAAGCGCTGCTGCTTGGCTAAAGCACGTTTGTAGATTAATTTAGACTGAGGGGAGCCACTAGTTTTGTAACGTCTGTAGCATTTCCTAGTCACTTTTCTCAGAATACCACGTCTTATTCCACCAGGGAACTGCAGGTCTACGAGGTTTGCCTTTTGTTTTTGGAATCGAGCTTTCAGCACTCTTCAAAGTAGATTCAATAAAGTAATCATAGGCATCTAGATGAGAATGAAAGGACTCAAAACTCCCTATCTAGATTAAAACCCTTACTGAATTTATCCCAGTCTGCATCCTCTACCTTCCACTTAGGTAAAACTTCAGATGGAGCATTCAGAACATATTTCAAATGGATCGGGTAGTGATCACTCCCATTTAAATCTTCATTAACAGACCAATTAAAATCAAGGTGGATACTAGTTGAAGAAATACTAAGGTCCAGTGCAGAGAAATGATTATCGTGAATGCTGTGGAAAGTCACTGACCCATTGTTATACAGGGTAACATCATTCCTGTCAATAAGGTCTTCGATTAATTTCCCCTTATTATTATTATTATTATTATTAAAATAGTTTAACCAGACCACTGAGCTGACCATTAGCTCTCATAGGGCTGGCCCAAAGGATTAGGATGGGATGACAAGTCTAGGCTAGAAGCCTAGCACTAGGACCTAATAAGTCACTTGTCAATGATGATGAATGAAAATGAAATTAAAAGCTGTAAAAAGGTATACGCTTTCATACTGGAACACACTCACACAATAAATACATTTAAACTCATGCTTCCATACATACTCACTAAAAAGGTATATAAAAATTCAAATAAATTAGGTAACATCATAAAATTTACAGTTTTAAAATTCGTTATTCTGTTTTTTTTTTTTTTTTATATTTTTCCAATTAATTTGCAGCTTCTCATATTATTATTATCAAAATAGTTTAAGCAGACCACTGAGCTGACCATCAGCTCTCATACGGCTGGCCCGAAGGATTAGGATGGAATGACAAGTCTAGGCTAGAAGCCTAGCACTGGGACCTAATAAGTCACTTGTCAATGATGATGAATAAAAATGAAATTAAAAGCTGTAAAAAGGTATATGATTTCATACTGGAACACACTCATACAATAAATACATTTAAACTCGTGCTTCCATACATACTCACTAAAATGGTATATAAAAATTCAAAATAAATTAGGTAAAATCATAAAATTTACTTGTTTAAAAATTCATTATTCTTTTTTAATTAGGTTTAATGCTCTTTTACATTTTGATTTCATGTATGTTATGTGGGCTTTCCAGTTCATGTGAGTATCAAATACTAATCCTAAAAATTTTGCTGTTTGGCCAATTGGTATACTATGGTTTCTGATTTTCAAGTCTATTTCTTCTCCTTTTTCCACTTTTTATTTTTATAAAACATGATTGCTTGGGTTTTATCTATGGAAAATTTAAAGCCTACAGATAAAGCCCATTCATCTATTTTTATTATGCTTTTATTAATGATTCGTTCTGCATGTTTTATTCGAGATGCTGAATAATATATGGCAAAATCATCCATATACAGGTTACTTTTAATACCAATAGGTAGATTATTACTGATATCATTGATTGCTAAAGTAAACAGCGTGCCACTAAGGACGCTTCCCTGTGGAACACCATTTTCAAGAGGGAATGTTCTAGACATCATCATCAATTCTCACCTGAAAACTGCGATTTGTCAAGAAGTTTTGGATAAACATAGGTAAATGTCCACGGATGTTATTTTCATGTAACGTTTTTAATATTGCATACCTCCATGTAGTATCATATGCCTTTTCAATGTCAAAAAACATGGCGATAGTAATTTGTTTTCGTTCAAATCCTCTTCGTATGTGATCTTCTAAGTTAGATAGAGAATCCAGTGTCGATCTGTTTTGCAAGCATTTGGCAAGTGGCAGCAGTTTTTGGCCAAGTATAACATCCCCAAGGTCTGACAGCCACCATATTCCACAGATCTTGCCCACTGCGACTTTTTTCCTCTTTCCAAAATTCAAATTCCACTTCAAAGGAAGATTTCAGGATGTCGAGGCTATCCAAGTGAATAATATGAGGCAGCTGCAGATTATGCCAGAAAACAAGTTCCAGGAATGCTTCCATCAATGGAAACAGTGCTGGATGAAGTGTGGTTTCAGAAGGGGACTACTTCGAAGGAAATTAAATGCTAAAATAGTAAGTGTTGTGGTTTTCTTTTTATAACACCAGTCCTGATACTTCATGATCACACATCGTTTACAGAATCAATTACCAAAGAGAACAAATGTTCTACATTTGAAAAAAAAATTTCACCCTTAGGGTATAATTCAAAACAATGAATTCAACTAAATATATGAAAAACTTCTGAAAATATCTAATTTGCACATTTTTTTGAAGAAGCTCAAGTATAAAATGCAGAGTAAAATATTAACTTTTTAAATTATAATCACCAAACTAAACTTAAAGAAACTATATACAATGGCTGTGTGTAATAAACAAATTTACTCAACTTTTTTAAGCAAAGTTGAAAAATATAAAATAACGGTGACGAATAGTTCTGCTAAATTATTTCAAATACATCACGACTTTAAATTCTTGGAAATTAGATAAAAATATAATTTTAGCATAGATAAATAATTTGTTTTACTCACAATCAATAACCAAAAAGAATAAGCGTTATGAATGAAAAACTTAACCTAAACCCTATCTGATGCATGTTGGGTGCACACACACCCACCCTACGCCACTGATAAGTTTAGACAAATTCAACAAAAAAAATTTTTTTCATATCACAAATACACAATAGAAATATTTGCTTTTTGTAGTTCTGTCTGGTATCTAACCTAACAGAAACTGTATGTTCATTATATCTACATTAAACTACTACAAAATTTCCTCAATACAGTAGTTTCAGAAGCAAAATTAAAAATATAAAATAATTCTACTGTTTCAAGCATATCATGACTTAAGAATTATTGTGAAATTAATCAAAATAACGTATAATTTTATCAGACATAGACAATTTCTTTTAAACAATCAATAACCAAACTGAACAAAATGTTCTCAAGACTTTCCCATAAGGGTTAATTTTAGACAAATTCAACTAACAATATGAAACACTCATTCTTTAAATATTTTTTATCTAATTCACAAATATTTTTGAATGGACTACAAAATAAAGATAAAAATATAATTTTCACCAGAGACAAAAGTAATTTTGTTTTACAAGGTGTGATCATTAAGTATCAGTACAGTTCCTATAGTAAAGGAGCTAAAATACACAGAATGAGGCCCCTTGGCACAGATTGACCTTGACCCCCACTGTACGTGCACACAAAGTTTTTGGCGTACTAGCTGATTTCCGCTCTTTACAGCAGTGCCTGGAAGGAACGTATGTAGTGTATGGTCGTTGCACTGACTATAATGGAGAAAGTTGAACAGAGAATCTGCATCAAATTTTGCCAAAAGCTTGGCGATACCTGCTCACAGATCTACGCAAAGTTACAAAATGTATAGAAAGAGGAGTGTATAAGCTATACACAAGCATACTAGTGGTTCAGATGTTTTCAAGATGGCCGACAAAATGTTGACAGTGGCAAAAGTTCTGGGAGACCTACAAACAGAACTAAAAAAATAGTTTTCTTCAACTCTAAGGAGCTGTTCATTCAGGAATATGCTCCACCTGGTCAGACAGTAAATGAGTACTACCATGACGTGTTGCTACATTTGATGGATGCTATTTGTCAGGGAAAGCCCAGAATTACATGGATCTGGTGAGTGGCAATTGCACCATGACAATACACCTGCTTATTCAGCACAGTTTGAGCAGCAGATTTTAGACAAGCACAACATCCACCTGGTCTGATAACCACAGTATTCACCAGATCTCAACCCTTGTGGCTTTTTCCCTCTTTACAAAAATCAAATCCCACTTCAAAGGAAGAAGGTTTCAAGACATCGAGGAAATCCAAGTGAATACAACGAGGCAGTTGCTGATTATCCCAGACCATGGGTTCCAGGAAAGCTTCCATCAATGGAAACAGCACTGAATAAAGTGTGTGGCTTCTGAAAGGGACTACTTCAAAGGAAATTAAATGCTACAATGGTGAGTATTGTAGTTTTCTTTTTATAGCACCAGCCCTATCACCTTATGATCACACATCGTAAACAGAATCAATTACCAAAAAGAACAAAATTATCAAACCAAACAAGCATTGCATTTGAAAAAATGATACTTCACCATTATACAATAATTTTAGAAAATAAATTGAACTAAAAATACGAAAAACTTGTTCTGAGAATATTTTTATTTCATTTGCACACATTTTTCAATGAGCTTTTTTAAATATAATCCACCAAACCAAACTAACTAAAACAAAACTATACAGTATCCGCTTTGTTGTGTGTAATAAACTAATTTACTCAAGTTTTTGAAGCAACATTGAAAATTATAAAAACATTTTTTTAGTATAATTAAGTTTTATATATACTTACCAAGTAATTTCTTACCTAATGATTATGCTCACACAGCAACCGAAAGTCAAAATTCGTGGCAGCCCATCGGTTGCAAAGCAGAGGTGACAAGCCCCAACTGCAACAGGAGCAAGGGAGCAACTGAAGCCAGTGGCGGCGTCATTCTATTTATTGCTGAAAAGTCCATGAACAAAAGAAACGGGGGAAGAGGGAGGGCTCCAATTCAGTAATTATTTGGTATTATATAAAACTTATTATAAGAATGTCATTTTTTGTAACTTACCAAGTAATTACTTAGCTGAATCCCACATTGTATGGGGGGGGGGGGCAGATGAATAGACTATTCTAATTCAACACATTAGGAGTGGTAAAAAACTTATACAGTACTAAAAAAAAAAAGGTGGCTAGCACTGAAGCAGTGCTTGTCGCTTCCTTACCTGGTAAGAAAGTTACAGCAGATGAATTCTGCCTCTGGCTGATGCTCATCTTAATGTGCAGTGGCGCGACGGTAAGGCAAGAGTCGCCTCTATATCAGTGGAGGTCTTGCAACAGAGGAAATGCCTGATCGCTGACAAGACGTAATGTAGGAAAAAAGATGCCCTTGCCCTGTGCGCAGTACCATAACAATTCACTAACCCTGACACAACAAAAACAACACACTACGAGAGAGGTGGCTACTGCTCTGACTTCATGAGTTTTCACTTTGATCAACGGAAAAGTGTCTTCCTGGATCCAGGAATATGCTTCAGAAATCAGGTCTCGAATAACGAATGATAAGGCATTCTTAGAAAGTGGGCAAGAAGGATTCTTGATAGAGCACCTGAGGTTGCTGGAGGGTCTCTGATCTTCTCACTCCTATGCAGATAGTTACTCGGTGATCTGACTGGGCAAAGAACCCTCTCCTCTCCATCCACGCCCAGAATATCCATTAAGTTCTTGATATGGAAAGAGTGAGGCCAAGGCTTGGAAGGATCCTCATTCTTAGTCAAGAAGCCCACAGTGAAAGAGAAAACTGGATCCCCTTGGGTGAAGCCAATCCTCGTCAATTGCATGTAGCACACTTACGCATTTAGCTGTAGCCAGGACTACTACAAAGAGGGTCTTCCGCAAAAAATTCTTGAGAGGCGGAACTGAGAAGCTCAAAAGGAGGACCCGAAAGCCACTAAGGACTACAACCTAGTTCCAAGACACAAGTCAGACTTCTGCTTGGATGTATTAAAAGACTTAAGGAGATCATTAAGATTCCGATTACATGAAAGAACCACACCTCTGTGCTTGAAAACCAAGAAAAGCATCGCTCAGTATCCTTTAATGGTGGACGAGGTGAGACTCTTAGAAGTCTTCAGATGCAGAGGAAAATACGTCTCAGAAGACGAGATGTGATGTCTGAGGCACCATCAACGGAACACCGTCCACTTGGACTGGTAGACGTTGCAAGTACACTCGTCTGCACTTTACAATAGCTTCTACAGCTGCTCTGACGAGTTTCCTGACAGTCTGAAGCCTGTAGTGTGAGAGTGGATAACCCTTGGTGATACCTCCTGAAGTGTGGCTGTCTGAGTAGCCACAGTTTTAGGGGAAGCAGCCTGGGAAGTCTACCAGAAGATGAAGAAGGTCCAAGAACCATTCCTTCATGGGTCAGAACGGTGCCTCGAGTGTCACCGAGACGTTGAGGAGAGACATGAATTTCTTGAGTACTTCCCTGAACAAGATGAAGGGAGGGAAGGCATAGAGGTCTTGTCCCGACCAATCTAGAAACATGGTGTCCATCGCACAAGTCAGGGGATCCAGGGCTGGAGAGCAGAAGAGAGGAAGAAGATTGTTTCTCGAGGTGGCAAACAATTCTAAAGGTTGAGACAAATCCTGTGGTCCAAGGCCCATTCGGTAGGAAGGACCTGCTTGCGATGGCTCAGCTCATCCGCCAGGACGTTCAATTTCCCCTGGATGAAGCGAGTGACCAACGACACTTGATTCTGGTGTGCCCAAAGGAGGTCCTTTGCAGTCTGGCAGAGGGAGAAGGCACGAGTGCCCTGTTTCTTGATATACAACAGCACCATCGTGGAGTTGTCCACATGAACAACCACTATCTTGTTGCGGATCAATGAAGAGAAGTGTAGTAGGCCTAGATGAACGGCCTTCAGCTTTCACATTTATGTGAAGGGAAGTCTCCTATGGGGACCACATCCCAGAGACCTCTTGATCCCCTAGAAGAGCTCCCCACACCAGATCTGAAGCGTCCGAGTAGAAGTCTAGATCGGGGCTCAGAGGGAGAAGGGATCTCCCCTGCGAAAATCTTATTTCGGGGAGCCACCAATAAAGATCCAACTTTATCTCCTGAATGACGGGGAAAACTATAGAGTCTAGCCAAGTCTTCCTGTCCTAGTTGGCTTTGAGAAAGGATTGAAGAACTCTCGTGTCGTCTGCCCAATGTGACGAAGGTCTCGATGGATGAGAGAGTTCCAAGAGGGGTCATCCATTGATGGGCTGAACACGACGAAAGGGAGAGGAACTTGCAAACTGTCTGTAGGCAGTTTGCAATTCTCTTGGGGGACAGAAAATCCTGAAAAAGTCTGAGATCTTGAGAAAACCATAGAGTTGTCTGAGGGTCCTTCGTGCACTTTTCCTTTGATGGTGATTGAAGAAGCCAGTCATTCAGGTAAAGGCTAATGTTTATACTGATTAGATGGAGCCACTTGGTGAGAGGGGAGAGGACTCAAGAGAATACTTGAGAGGCCGTGGAGAGGCCAAAGCAGAGGGACCAAAGCTGGTAGACTTTTCCTTGGAAGACGAGTCTTAGCTACTTCCTGAAAACTGGATGAATGGGAATAACAAGAAATTCATCTTGCATATCCAGCATGATCATCCAATCGCCAGGGTGAAAGGAATCCATGACTGACTGGCTCATCTCCATCCTGAACTTTGTTGTCATTACGAAGTGACTGAGTGTGCTTACATCCAGGACTGGTGTCCATCCTCCTGACACTTTGGGAACTACAAACAAGACGATTGAGAGTGATCGTCTTCTACTTCCTCAACTGGCATCTCTTACGAAGGAGAGAGGATGCTTCCTTCGAAAGGGCCAAATGTGTCTCTGAGCCATTTGAGTTGGCCGTCAAAGCGATGGAAGAGGATACTAAAGGAGGGTTCTCTGAAAACGGATGCAGTAGTCCTCCTTTAATACTTTGACAATTCATGGTTCTGCTCCCCTGAGATCCCACTTCTCCCAGAACAAAACTCTGGCTCCTACGGGGGCAAGAACAACTTCCGGCTCACTTCTTGGGCGGAAGTTTAAAGGAGTTCTTCTTGGAGGGTCTGTTTTGAAAATACAGATTGGCGCGAGGTCTTGATTGAGATTTTGGTCTATTCCCCCGAAAGGAATGCTGTCGAACCAGAGATGAACTTCAGGACGAAGGATTGTTGTCTTGATGTATGTACAATCACCACTACTTGCATTGCCATGCAAGCATTCTAATCCTGTACTCATAAAGTTCCAACGAATCTTCTGTATCAAACTGTGTGTATGTTTCTGTTTGTGAAGACGCCAAACGTCTCGCCACTCCGATGGATGACGAACACACACGTGTTTGGAAGAGACGGCATCACACTCGTACAATCTCAGAAATTCTTTAGTCACTTTGTCGTAATTTTTGCACAGTTTTCTATTAGCCGTTACAAACGTTTTATATATGAAAATGTGTGCAATTTCATGTAGAATACAACAAAAAATAACTCATGGTTGTAGCTTTTATGAATATTTACATATTTTCATATAAATCACAATAAGTACCAAAATTTCAACCTTCGGTCAAATTTGACTCGACCGAAATGGTAAAAAAATGCAACTGTTATCTAAAACTCTTACATTCTAGTAATATTCAATCATTTACCTTCATTTTGCAAAAAACAAGAAGTCTCTAGCACAATATTTCAATTTATGGTGAACTTTTGAAAAAACTTTTTCCTTACGTCAGCGCGCACTAACTACTGAAAATCTCAGAAATTCTTTAGTCACTTTGTCGTAATTTTTGCACCATTTTCTATTCGCCGTTACATAAAGTTTTATATATGAAAATGTGCGCAATTCCATGTAGAATACAACATAAAATACCTCATGGTTTTAGTTTTTATCAGTTTTGAAATCTTTTCATGTAAGTGACTGTGAGTGCCAAATTTCAACCTTCAGTCAACTTTCACTCGACCGAAATGGTCGAAAAATGCAATTGTAAGCTAAACCTCTTACATTCTAGTAATATTCAATCATTTACCTTCATTTTGCTACAAACGAGAAGTCTCTAGCACAATATTTCGATTTATGGTGAATTTTTGAAAAAATCTTTTTCCTTACCTCCACGCGCGCTAACTCTGCTGAAAATCTCAGAATTTCTTTAGTCACTTTGTCGTAAATTTTGCACCGTTTTCTGTTAGCCGTTACATAAAGTTTTATATATGAAAATGTGTGCAATTTCATGTAGAATACAACAAAAATAACTCATGGTTGTAGCTTTTATCACTTTTGAAACATTTTCATATAAATCACAATAAATAGAAAAAATTCAACCTTCGGTCAACTTTAACTCAATCGAAATGGTCGAAAAATGCAATTGTAAGCTAAACCTCTTACATTCTAGTAATATTCAATCATTTACCTTCATTTTGCAACAAACGAGAAGTCTCTAGCACAATATTTCGGTTTATGGTGAATTTTTGAAAAAAAAACTTTTAACTTACATCCACGAGCTAACTCTGCTGAAAATCTCAGAATTTCTTTAGTCACTTTGTCATAACTTTTGAACAGTTTTCTATTAGCCGTTACATAAAGTTTTATACATGAAAATGTGTACAATTTCATGTAGAATACAACAAAAAATAACTCATGGTTGTAGCTTTTATTAGTTTTGAAATATTTTCATATAAATCACGATATAGAAAAAATTCGACCTTTGGTCAACTTTAATTCGACCGAAATGGTCGAAAAATGCAATTGTAAGCTAAAACTCTTACATTCTAGTAATATCAATCATTTACCTTCATTTTGCAACAAACGGGAAGAAGTCTCTAGCACAATATTTCGATTTACGGTGAATTTTTGAAAAAAACTTTTTATGCCCGCTCGTTACAATTTCATGCATCATTTTGTGATAATATTTTCTCTGTGTTGCTTTGATCGTTTTACAAGTTGTTATATATCAAAATCATTGCAATTTAGTGTACAATACGAAAAAAAATAACTCATTGGCTTTAACTGTTTTGCTCACAGTGCAATTTGTATACAATTTAGAAATTTATTTTTTGCGCTGTCATATATTCTAGTGTTTATATATGATATTTTTCTTTTCATTTCTGATG
Organism: Macrobrachium rosenbergii; assembly: GCA_039081455.1. Classification (NCBI taxonomy): domain Eukaryota; kingdom Metazoa; phylum Arthropoda; class Malacostraca; order Decapoda; family Palaemonidae; genus Macrobrachium; species Macrobrachium rosenbergii. The sequence continues at coordinate 230,569 of JANJGK010000807.1, forward strand.
GTTGCATACTAAACTTCAGGCAATGAGAAAAAAAGGAGCCAAAAAATGAACTCTTAATCTTAAAAACTAAGCGTGCTGCGATTTAAAAAAAAAAAAAAAAAAAAAAAAAAAAAAACTTTCTTTCCGCTTCGGCGCTAACTCTCAAACCCCGCCGGCATACGGCAGACACTTTTGTAAATATAGACTCGGCGTTTAAGGGTTAATTTGCACACATTTTTCAATGAGCTTCGATCATAAAATGGAAAGTATAAAAATATTGCCTCTTTTAAATATAATCACCAAACAAAACTAACTAAAAGGAAACTATATTTATTATGTTGAGTGCAATAAACAAATTTACTTTAATTTTTTAAGCAAAATTGAAAATAATAAAATGACTAACAAAAAATTCTGCTCAAATATTTCAAAAACATGACTAGAATTCTTGCAAATTAGATAAAAATATCATTTTTCACAGAAGAGTAATTTGTTTTACTCACAATCAATAACCTGAAAGAGAGTTACGAATGAAAAAACTTAACCTAAACCCTATCTGATGCATGTTGGATTCGCACAAACTCACACTACGAGACTAGTAATTTTAGACAAATTCAACAAAATATATGAAAAACTCATTCAAAAAATATTTTTTCATATAACAAATACAAAGTTGAAACATTTTCTTTTATATAGTTCCATCTGGTATGTAAACTCAGAAACCCTATGTTACATCATGTCTACAATAAACTACAACAAAATTTCCTCAATAGTTTCAGAAGCAAATTTGAAAATATAAAATAATCAGTAAAAATCATTCTACTCTTTCAACCATATCATGATTTCAGAATTATTAAGAATTAAATAAAAATACCATACAATTTCATCAGGGATATAAACAATTTTTATACAGAATCATTAACCAAATTGAAGAAAGTTTTCTCAAGACTTTCCGATAAGACAAATTTACCTAAAAATATCGAACACTCATTCTGTAAATATTTTTACCTAATTCACAAATATTTTTTTAATGCACTACAAAAATAAAACTGAACAATTAATATATTTCCTTTTTCAGTCATCTGCTAACTAACCAAAAATATATATATATGTTACTTTGTGGGATACATTTAATTAATAGCAGAATTGAAAATCAATTTTTTTATACAAAATATACCAAGACTTCAGAACTTTTGTGAATTAGATAAAAATATAATTTTCACCAGAGACAAAATGACGTCACTTTATATTATGAGGTGTGATCATAAAGTATCAGTACAGTTGCTATAGTAAAGGAGCTAAAAATGAGGCCACTTGGCACTGATTGACCTCGACCCCCCACTGTACATGCACAATAATAAGTTTTTAGCGTCCTAGCTAACTTTCACTCTGTACGGCAGTGCTTAGAAGGAACGTATGTAGTATATGGTTGTTTCATTGACTGTGATGAAGAAAGTGAACAGAGATTCTGCATAAAATTTTCCCAAAAGCATGGTGATACCTGCGCACAGATCCACACAAAACTTGCAAAAAGTGTAACATGAGGAGCATATAAGCCGTACACGAGCGTATGAGTGGTTCCGACACTGTAAAGATGGCCGACAAAGTGTTGACAGTGACAAATGTTCTAGGACACCCACAAACAACAGAACTGAAAAAACCATTTTCTTCAACTACAAGGGAACAGCTCATCACGAGTATGCTCCACCTGGTCAGACAGTAAATGAGTACTACCATGTCGTGTTATTGCATTTGAAGGATACTATTTGCCGGGAAAGGCCAGAATTTCATGCGTCTGGTGAGTGGTAATTGCACCATGACAGCACACCTAATCATTCAGCACAGCTTGTGCAGCAGTTTTTAATCAAGCATATCCACCTGGTCCAATAGCCACAATATTCACCACCTCTCGCCACTTGTGACTTTTTCCTCTTTCCAAAAGATTCAAAACCCATTTCAAAGGAAGAAGATTTCAGGACGTTGATGAGTTAGTTAGTTATAGTTAGTTAGTTATAAATGATTTGTTTAACCAAACCTCTGAACTCTTTTAGGGTTCTTCTCCGGCAGTTATAAATGATTTGTTTAACCAGACCTCTGAACTCTTTTAGGGTTCTTCTCGGGCTGGGAAAAGAATGGGGGAAAGAGTACATAAAAAATTAAGTAGTTAACTAAATAAATAAATAATAAAAAAAAGGGGGGGAGATTATATTTTACTTATCAATTTAATTTTGTTTAAGAAGAGAATGATATTATTAATTGAAAAGTTATTACCTTCTGCTAGAATATCCTTTATTGATTTATTTTGTAAATATGTCTTTCTTTCATGATGCCATCTGGGACAGTCAATCAAGATGTGTTTGATTGTTACTGGGATGTTACATCTTTCACAAGTTATTGGGTTTGTGTGCGGAGTTGACATCAGATGAAGAAATCCAAGTGAATACCACGAGGCAGCTGCTGATTATCACAAAACACGAGTTGCAGGAAAGCTTCCATCAATATAAACAGCACTGAATAAAGTGTGTGGCTTTTGAAGGGGACTGCTTCAAAACAAATTAAATGCTAAAATGGTAGTACTGTAGTTTTCTTTTTATAGCACCAATTCTGATACTTTGTGATCACACCTTGTATACAGAATCAATTACATAAAAGAACAAAATTACCAAAACGAACAAGTGTTATATTTGAAAAAATAATACTTCATCATTATGCAATAATTTTTTACAATAAACTGAACTAAAAATATGTAAAACTTCTGAAAATATTTTTAATTAATTTGCACACATTTTTCAATGAGCTTCAATCATAAAATGTGAAGTAAAAATATAACTTTTTTTAAATATACTCACCAAATTAAACTATCGTATACTGTATTTCAGTGTACAAGACAACCTTTAAATCTTAAAATTCACTCCTAAAATTTGGTGTTCGTCTTATACCATCCAAAAAGTCAAACCTTGATGTTTATCAGTAGAAAATATTTTTATTTAATTTGCACACATTTTTCAATGAGCTTCAATCATAGAATGATGAACTAAAAATATTAACTTGCTTGAATATAATCACCAAATTACACTCACTAAGAAGAAACTATATATGTTATGTTGTGTGTAATAAACGAATTTACTCAAATTTTTTAAGCAAAATTGAAAACCAAGTTAACTTATTACAAAAGATTATACTCAAATATCTCAAAATATATCATCACTTTAGAATTCTTGCAAATTAGATAAAAATATAATTCTTACCAGAAAAAAGTAAATTTGTTTTATTCACAATCAATAACCAAAAAGAAAGTGTGTTATGAATTTAAAAAACTTAACCTGAACCTTATCTGATGCATGTTGGGTTTCCACAAACTCACACTAAGTGACTGGTAATTTTAGACAACAAATTCAACAAAATATATGGAACATTCATTCAGCAAACATTTTTTCATATCACAAATACAAAATTGAAATATTTCCTTTTTATATAGTTCGAAATGGTATGTAAACTCACAGAAACCCTATGTTATCATGTCTACAATAAACTACAACAAAATTTTCTCAATGGTTTCAGAAGCAAAATTGAAAATATACAACAACAGGTAGAAACCATTCTGTTGTTTCAAGCATATCAAGATTTCCGAATAATTATGAATTAAATAAAAATGCAATACAATTTTATCAGACAATTTCTTTTATACAGAATCATTAACCAAATTGAAGAAAGTGTTCTCAAGACTTCCCAATTAGACATATTTACCTAAAAATATGGAACACTCATTCTGTAAATATTTTTATCTAATTCACAAATATTTTTTTAAAATGCACTACAAAGATAAAACTGAAATATAAAATTATTTCCTTTTTAATGTCATATGCTAACTAACAAAAAATATATACGTTACTTTGTGTTATAAATACATTTATTTTATATGTTTCGGAGCATAATTGAAAATCATAAAAATATTTTGTACCAAATACAGTATACCAAGGCTTCACAATTTCAGTGAATTAGATAAAAATATAATTTTCACCAAAGACAAAAGTCATATTACGAAGTGTGATCATAAAGTATCAGTACAAGTTGCTATACTTAAGGAGCTAAAATACGCAGAATGAGGCAACTTGGCACTGACTGACCTCGACACCCACTGTACATGCACACTAAGTTTTTAGCGTACTAGCTACCTTCCACTCTTTACAGCAGCGCTTAGAAGGAACGTATGTAGTATATGGTCATAGCATCGACTGTGATGAAGAAAGTTGAATGGGGAATCTACATCGAATTTTGGCAAAAGCTTGGCGATACCTGCGCACAGATCCACACAAAATTTCCAAAAAGTCTAAGATGAGCATATAAGCCATACACGAGTGTATGAGTGGTTAAGACACTGTCAAGATGGCCAACAAAATGTCGACAATGACAAACGTTCTCGGACACCCACAAACAGCAAAACTGAGAAAAACATCGTTTTCTTCAACTACAAGGAAATTGCTCATCACGAGTATGATCCACCTCGTCAGACAGTAAATGAGTACTACCATGATGTGTTTCTCCATTTGATGGATACTATTTGTTGGGAAAGGCTAGAATTCCATGCGTCTGGTGAATGGCAATTGCACCGTGACAACGCAACTGATCATTTAGTGCAGCAGTTTTTAATCAAGCACATGCACCTGGCCTGACAGTCACATTATTCACCACATCTTGCCACTTATGACTTTTCCCCTTTCCAAAAATTAAATCCCACTTTAAAGGAAGAAGATTTCAGGACGAAGAAATGCAAGTGATAACTCGAGGCAGCTGCTGATTATCCGATTATCCCAAAACACAAGTTCCAGGAAAGCTTCCATCAATGGAAACAACACTGAATAAACTGTGTGGCTTCTGAAGGGGACTGCTTCAAAGGAAATTAAATGCTAAAATGGGAATATTGTAGTTTTCTTTTTATAGCACCAGTTCTGATACTTTGTGATCACACAACGTATACACAATCAATTACCTAAAAGAACAAAATTACCAAAACAAATAATACTTCATCCTTATGCAATAATTTTTGACAATAAACTGAACTAATAATTTGCACACACTTCTCAATGAGCTTCAATCATAAAATGGAAAGTATAAAAATATTACCTCTTTTAAATATAATCACCAAACTAAACTAACTAAAAAGAAACTATATTTGTTATATTGTGTGTAAAAAACAAATTCACTCGAATTTTCTAAGCAAAACTGAAAATCATAAAATAACTTTTTCACAAAAATTCTACTCCAATATTTCAAATATATCATGTCTTGAATTTTTGCAAATTAGATAAAGATAAAGCTTTTAACAGATAAGAGTAATTTGTTTTACTCAATCAATAACCAAAAAGTGTTACGAATGAAAAAAACTTAACCTAAACCCTATCTGTCTGATGCATGTTGGGTTTGCACATACTCACACTAAGAGACTAGTAATTTTAGACAATAAATTCAACAAAATATATGAAACATTCATTCAGCAAATATTTTTTCATATCAAAAATACAAAATTGAAATATTTCCTTTTTATATAGTTCCATCTGGTATGTAAACTCACAGAAACCCTATGTTACATCATATCTACAACAAACTACAACAAAATTTCCTCAATAGTTTCAGAAGCAAAATTGAAAATATACAATAACAGGTAGAAACCATTCTGTTGTTTCAAGCATATCATGATTTCCAAATAATTATGAATCAAATAAAAATGCAATACAATTTTATCACAGACATAAACAATTTCTTTTATACAGAATCATTAACCAAATTACAGAAAGTGTTCTCAAGACTTTCCAGTAAGATAAATTTACCTAAAAATATGGAACACTCATTCTGTAAATATTTTTATCTAATTCACAAATATTTTTGAATACACTACAAAGATAAAACTGAAAAATAAAAATATTTCCTTTTTAATGTCATCTGCTAACCAAAAATACATATATTACTTTGTGTTATGAATTCTTTTAATTAATTAATAGGTTTGGAAGCAGAATTGAAAATCATACAAACTTTTTTATACCAAAATATACCAAGACTTTAGAATTTTTGTGAATTAGATAAGAATATAATTTTCACTTTATATTACGAGGTGTGATCATAAAATATCAGTACAGCTGCTACAATAAAGGAGCTAAAAATGAGGCCACTTGGCACAGATTGACCTCGACCCGCCACTGTACATGCACAATACTGTAATAAGTTTTTAGCATCCTAGCTAACTTTCACTCTGTACAGCAGTACTTAGAAGGAACGTATGTAGTATATGGTTGTTGCATTGACTGTGATGAAGAAAGTTGAACTAAGAATCTGCATCAAATTTTGCCAAAAGCAGGGTGATATACCTGCGCACAGATCCACACAAAACTTGCAAAAAGTGTAAGATAGGAGCACATAAGCCGTACACAAGCGTATGAGTGGTTCTGACACTGTCAAGATGGCCAACAAAGTGTTGACAGTGACAAACGTTCTCGGACACCCACAAACAACAGAACTGAAAAAACCATTTTCTTCAACTACAAGGGAACTGTTCATCACGAGTATGCTCCACCTGGTCAGACAGTAAATGAGTACTACCATGTCATGTCATTGCATTTGAAGGACACTTTGTTGGGAAAGGCCAGAATTCCATGCGTCTGGCGAGTGGCAATTGCACCATAGCAGCACACCTAATCATTCAGCACAGCTTGTGCAGCAGTTTTTAATCAAGCACATCCACCTGGTCCAATAGCCACAGTATTCACCACATTTCTCCACTTGCGACTTTTTCCTCCGACCGGCCAATGAAGAACAAGATGAATTTGTTTCTGGTGATAGAAATTCATTTCTCGCTATAATGTGGTTCGGAGTCCACAATAAGCTGTAGGTTAGTTAGTTATAAATGATTTGTTCACGTTGCTAGGTAACCAACTGGTTCTTAGCCACGTAAAAATAAATCTAATCCTTCGGGCCAATCCTAGGAGAGCTGTTAATCAGCTCAGTGGTCTGGTTAAACTAAGATATACTTTTTCCTCTTTCCAAAAAAATCAAAACCCATTTCAAAGGAAGAAGATTTCAGGACGTTGATGAAATCCAAGTAAATACCACGAGGCAGCTGCTGATTATCACAAAACACGAGTTCCAGGAAAGCTTCCATCAATATAAACAACACTGAATAAAGTGTGTGGCTTCTGAAGGGGACTGCTTCAAAAGAAATTAAATGCTAAAATGGTAGTAGTGTACTTTTCCTTTCATAGCACCAGTTCTGATACTTTGTGATCACACCTTGTATACAGAATCAATTCCCTGAAAGAACAAAATTACCAAAACAAACAAGTGTTATATTTGAAAAAATAATACTTCATCATTATGCAATAATTTTTGACAATAAATTGAACTAAAAATATGTAAAACTTCTGAAAATATAATTAATTAATAATTTGCACACATTTTTCAATGAGCTTCAATCACAAAATGTAAAGTAAAAATATCACCTTTTTCAAATATAATCACCAAACTAACCTACCGTATATTTCAGAGTATAAGACAACCTTTAAATCATAAAATTCACTCCTAAAACTTGGTGTTTGTTTTACACTACCATCCTAAAAGTCAAACCTTGATGTTATCAGTAGAAAATATTTTTATTTAATTTGCACATATTTTTCAATGAGCTTCAATCATAGAGTGAGAACTAAAAATATTACCTTTTTTAAATATAATCACCAAACTACACTCACTAAGAAGAAACTATATTTGTTATGTTGTGTAATAAACGAATTTACTTAAATTTTTTTAAGCAAAACTAAAAACCAAATTAACTTGTTCCAAAAGATTATGCTCAAATATTTCAAATATATCACGACTTTAGAATTCTTGCAAATTAGATAAAAATATAATTCTTAACAGAAGGAAAATAACTTGTTTTATTCACAATCAATAACCAAAAAGAGAGCGTTATGACTTTAAAAAACTTAAATCTGAACCCTATCTGATGTATGTTGGGTTCCCACAAACTCACACTAAGTGACTGGTAATTTTAAACAAATTCAACAAAATATATGAAACATTCATTCAGCAAATATTTTTTCATATCACAAATACAAAATTGGAATATTTCCTTTTTATATAGTTCCATCTGGTATGTAAACTCACAGAAACCCTATGTTACATCATGTCTACAATAACCTACAACAAAATTTCCTCAATAGTTTCAGAAGCAAAATTGAAAATATACAATAACAGGTATAAACCATTCTGTTGTTTCAAGCATATCATGATTTCCAAATAATTATGAATCAAATAAAAATGCAATACAATTTTATCACAGACATAAACAATTTCTTTTATACAGAATCATTAACCAAATTAAAGAAAGTGTTCTCAAGACTTTCCAGTAAGACAAATTTACCTAAAAATATGGAACACTCATTCTGTAAATATTTTTATCTAATTCACAAATATTTTTTAATGCACTACAAAGATAAAACTGAAAATTAAAAATATTTCTTTTTTAATGTCATCTGCTAACTAACAAAAATATATATATGTTACTTTGTGTTATGAATACATTTAAATGATACGTTTCGGAGCGGAATTCAAAATCATAAAAATATTTTCTACCAAATATACCAAGGCTTCAGAATTTTTGTGAATTAGATAAAAATATCATCTTCACCAGAGACAAAAGTCATTTTATATTACGAAGTGTGATCATAAAGTATCAGTACAGTTGCTATAGTAAAGGAGCTATTATTATTATTAAAATAGTTTAAGAAGACCATTGAGCTGGCTATCAGCTCTCATAGGGCTGGCCCGATGGATTAGGATGGAATGAAAAATCTAGGTTAGAAGCCTAGCACTGGGACCCAATAGGTCACTTGTCAATTATGAATGAACGAAAATGAAAACGAAATTAAAAGCTGTAAAAAGGCATACGCTTTCATACGGGAACACACTCGCACAATAAATACATTTAAACTCATGAGACCACCACTGTACATGCACACTAAGTTTTTAGCGTCCTAGCTGCCTTCCACTCTTTACTGCAGTGCTTAGAAGGAACGTATGTAGTATATGGTCGTTGCATCGACTGTGATGAAGAAAGTTGAACGGGGAATCTACATCAAATTTTGGCAAAACCTTGGCGATACCTGCGCACAGATCCACACAAAATTTGCAAAAAGTCTAAGATAAGGAGCATATAAGTTGTACACCAGTGTATGAGTGATTAAGACACTGTCAAAATGGCCAACAAAATGTCGACAATGACAAACGTTCTCGGACACCCACAAACAGCAAAACTGAAAAAAACATTTTCTTCTTCAACTACAAGGGAACTGCTCATCACGAGTATGCTCCACCTCGTCAGACAGTAAATGAGTACTGCCATGACGTGTTTCTCCATTTGATGGATACTATTTGTTGGGAAAGGCTAGAATTCCATTCGTCTGGTGAGTGGCAATTGCATCGTGACAACGCACCTGATCATTCAGTGCAGCAAGTTTTTAATCAAGCACATGCACCTGGCCTGATAGTCACATTATTCACATCTTGCCACTTACGACTTTTCCTCTTTCCAAAAATCAAATCCCACTTCAAAGCAATAAGATTTCAGGACGTTGACGAAATGCAAGTGATAACACGAGGCAGCTCCTGATTATCCCAGAACACAAGTTCCAGGAAAGCTTCCATCAAAGGAAACAACACTGAATAAACTTTGGGGCTTCTAAAGGGGACTGCTTCAAAGGAAATTAAATGCTAAAATGGGAATATTGTAGTTTTCTTTTTATAGCACCAGTTCTGATACTTTGTGATCACACAACGTATACACCGTCAATTACCTAAAAGAAAAAATTACCAAATCGAATAATACTTCATCCTTATGCAATAATGTTTGACAATAAACTGAACTAATAATTTGCACACATTTTTCAATGAGCTTCAATCATACAATGGAAAGTATAGAAATAATACCTCTTTTAAATATAATCACTAAACTAAACTAACTAAATAGAAACTATATTTGTTATGTTGTGTGTAATAAACAAATTCACTCAAATTTTTTAAGCAAAACTCAAAATCATAAAATAACTTTTACACAAAAATTCTACTCCAATATTTCAAATATATCATGTCTTTAGAATTCTTGTAAATTAGATAAAGATGCTGTTTTTAACAGAAAAAAGTAATTTGTTTTACTCAAAATCAATAACCAAAAACTGTGTTACAAATGAAAAAAAAAATTAACCTAAACCCTATCTGATGCATGTTGGGTTCGCACAAACTCACACTACGAGACTAGTAATTTTAGACAATAAATTCAACAAAATATATAAAACATTCATTCAGCAAATATTTTTTCATATCACAAATACAAAATTGAAATATTTCCTTTTTACATAGTTCCATCTGGTACGTAAACTAACAGAAACTTTGTTACATCATGTGTACAATAAACAACAAAATTTCCTCAATAGTTTCAGGAGCAAAATTGAAAATATAAAATAACTGGTAAAAATAATTCTACTGTTCCAACCATATCATGATTTCCGAATTATAATAAATTAAATAAAAATGCCACACAATTTTATCAAAGAAATAAACAATTTCTTTTATACAGAATCTTTGGCCAAATTCAAGAAAGTGTTCTCAAGACTTTCCCATAATGGGTAATTTTAGACAAATTCAACCAAAAATATGACACACTCATTCTGTAAATATTTTTATCTAATTCACAAATATTTTTGAATGCACTACAAAGATAAAACTGAAAAATAAAATTTTACATTTCCTTTTTAATGTCATCTGCTAACAAACCAAAAATATATATATTACTTTGTGTTATGAATACATTTAATTAATAGGTTTGGAAGCAGAATTGAAAATCATACAAACTTTTTTATACCAAAATATACCAAGACTTCAGAATTTTTGTGAATTAGATAAAAATATAATTTTCACTAGAGACAAAAGTCACTTTATATTTACGAGGTGTGATCATAAAGTATCAGTACAGTTGCTATAGTAAAGGAGCTAAAAATGAGTCCACTTGGCACCGACTGACCTCGACCCCCACTGTACATGCACAATAAAAAGTTTTTAGCGTCCTAGCTGACTTTCACTCTGTACAGCAGTACTTAGAAGGAACGATGTAGTATATGGTTGTTGCATTGACAGTGATGAAGAAAGTTCAACGGAAAATCCGCATCAAATTTTCCCAAAATCAGGGTGATACCTGCGCACAGATCCACACAAAAGTTGCAAAAAGTGTAAGATGAGCTAATAAGCCGTACATGAGCGTACGAGTGGTTCTGACACTGTCAAGATGGCCAACAAAGTGTTGACAGTGACAAACGTTCTCGGACACCCACAAACAAAACTGAAAAAACAGTTTTCTTCAACTACAAGGGAACTCTCATCATGAGTATGCTCCACCTGGTCAGACAGTAAATGAGTATTACCATGTCGTGTTATTGCATTTGAAGGATACTATTTGTCGGGAAAGGCTAGAATTCCATGCGTCTGGTGAGTGGCAATTGCACCATGACAGAACACCTAATCATTCAGCACAGCTTGTGCAACAGTTTTTAATCAAGCATATCCAACTGGTCCAATAGCCACAATATTCACTACACCTCGCCACTTGTGACTTTTTCCTCTTTCCAAAAGAATCAAAACCCATTTCAAAGGAAGAAGATTTCAGGACATTGACGAAATCCAAGTGAATACCACGAGGCAGCTGATGATTATCACAAAACACAAGTTTCAGGAAAGCTTCCATCAATATAAACAGCACTGAATAGAGTGTGTGGCTTCTGAAGGGGTCTGCTTCAAAACAAATTAAATGCTAAAATGGTAGTGGTGTAGTTTTCTTTTTATAGCACCAGTTCTGATACTTTGTGATCACACCTTGTATACAGAATCAATTACCTAAAAAAACAAAATTACCAAAACGGACAAGTGTTATATTTGAAAAAATAATACTTCATCATTATGCAATAATTTCTGACAATAAATTGAACTAAAAATATGCAAAACTTCTGCAAATATTTTTAATTAATTTACACACATTTTTCAATGAGCTTCAATCATAAAACGTTAAGTAAAAATATCACCTTTTTCAAATATAAACACCAAACTAAACTACCGTATACTGTATTTCAGCGTATAAGACAACCTTTAAATCATAAAATTCACTCCTACAACTTGGTGTTTGTCTTATACTACCATCCTAAAAGTCAAACCTTAATGTTTATCAGTAGAAAATATTTTTATTTAATTTGCACACATTTTTCAATGAGCTTCAATCATAGAATGAGAACTAAAAAAATTACCTTTCTTAAATATAATCACCAAATTACAATCACTAAGAAGAAACTATATTTGTTATGTTGTAATAAATGAATTTACTCAAATTTTTTAAGCAAAATTGAAAACCAAATTAACTTGTTACAAAAAAATAATACTCAAATATTTCAAATATATCACCAATTTAGAATTCTTGCAAATTAGATAAAAATATAATTCTTAACAGAAAAAAGTAATTTGTTTTATTCACAATCAATAACCAAAAAGAATGTGTTATGAATTTAAAAAACTTAACCTGAACCTTATCTGACGAATGTTGGGTTCCCAATAACTCACACTAAGTGACTGGTAATTTTAAACAATAAATTCAACAAAATATATGAAACATTCATTCAGCAAATATTTTTTCATATCACAAATACAAAATTGAAATATTTCCTTTTTATATAGTTCCATCTAGTATCTAAACTCACAGGAACCCTATGTTATCATGTCTACAATAAACTACAACAAAATTTCCTCAATAGTTTCAGAAGCAAAATTGAAAATATACAAAAACAGGTAGAAACCATTCTGTTGTTTCAAGCATATCATGATTTCCAAATAATTATGAATTGAATAAAAATGCAATACAATTTTATCACAGACACAAACAATTTCTTCTATACAGAATCATTAACCAAATTAAAGAAAGTGTTGACATGACTTTCTGATAAGACAAATTTACCTAAAAACATGGAACACTCATTCTGTAAATATTTTTATCTAATTCACAAAAATTTCTGAATGCACTACAAAGATTAAAGCTGAAAAATATTTCTTTTAATGTCATCTGCTAACTAACAAAAATATATATGTTACTTTGTGTTATGAATACATTTAACTGATACGTTTTGGAGCAGAAATGAAAATCATAAAAACATTTTGTACCAAATATACCATGACTTCAGAATTTTCATGAATTAGATAAAAATATCATTTTCACAAGAGACAAAAGTCATTTTATATTACGAAGTGTGATCATAAAATATCAGTACAGTTGCTATAGTACAGGAGCTAAAATACGAAGAATGAGGCCACTTGGCACTGACTGACCTTGACCCCCACTGTACATCCACACTAAGTTTCTAACGTACTAGCTGCCTTCCACTCTTTACCGCAGTGCTTAGAAGGAACGTATGTAGTATATGGTCATTGCAACGACTATGATGAAGAAAGTTGAATGGGAAATCTGCATCAAATTTTGGCAAAACCTTGGCGATACCTGCACACAGATCAACACAAAATTTGCAAAAAGTCTAAGATAAGGAGCATATAAGCCGTACACGAGTGTATGATTGGTTAAGACACTGTCAAGATGGCCAACAAAACGTTGACAATGACAAACGTTCTTGGATACCCACAAACAGCAAAACTAAAACAAACCGTTTTCTTCAACTATAAGGGAATTGCTCGTCACGAGTATGCTCCACCTCGTCAGACAGTAAATGAGTACTACCATGACGTGTTTCTCCATTTGATGGATACTATTTGTTGGGAAAGGCTAAAATTCCATTCGTCTGGTGAGTGGCAATTGCACCGTGACAACGCACCTGATCATTCAGTGCAGCAGTTTTTAATCAAGCACATGCACCTGGCCTGACAGTCACATTATTCACCACATCTTGCCACTTACGACTTTTCCTCTTTCCAAAAATCAAATCCCACTTCAAAGCAAGAAGATTTCAGGACATTGACGAAATGCAAGTGATAACACGAGGCAGCTGTTGATTATCCCAGAACACAAGTTCCAGGAAAGCTTCCATCAATGGAAACAACACTGAATAAACTGTGTGGCTTCTGAAGGGGACTGCTTCAAAGGAAATTAAATGCTAAAATGGGAATATTGTAGTTTTCTTTTTATAGCACCAGTTCTGATACTTTGTGATCACACAACGTATACACAATCAATTGCCAAAACGAATACTACTTCATCCTTATGCAATAATTTTTGACAATAAACTGAACTAATAATTTGCACACATTTTTCAATGAGCTTCAATCATAAAATGGAAAGTATAGAAATATTACCTCTTTTAAATATAATCACTAAACTAAACTAACTAAAAAGAAACTATATTTATGTGTGTAATAAACAAATTCACTAAAATTTTTTAAGCAAAACTCAAAATCATAAAATAAATTTCCCACAAAAATTCTACTCCAATATTTTAAATATATCAGGTCTTTAGAATTCTTGCAAATTAGATAAAGATATCATTTTTAACAGAAAAAAGTAATTTGTTTTACTCACAATCAATAACCAAAAACTGTTACGAATGAAAAAAAAACTTAACCTAAACAGTATCTGATGCATGTTGGGTTCGCACAAACTCACACTAAGAGACTAGTAATTTTATACAATAAATTCAACAAAACATATAAAACATTCATTCAGCAAATATTTTTCATATCACAAATACAAATTTGAAATATTTCCTTTTTATATAGCTCCATCTGGTATGTAAACTAACAAACTTTGTTACATCATGTCTACAATAAACTACAAAAATATTTCCTCAATAGTTTCAGGAGCAAAATTGAAAATATAAAATAACTGGTAAAAATCATTCTATTGTTTCAACCATATCACGATTTCCGAATTATTATGAATTAAATAAAAATGCCATACAATTTTATCAAGGAAATAAACAATTTCATTTATAAAGAATCATTAGCCAAATTCAAGAAAGTGTTCTCAAGACTTTCCCATAATGGGTAATTTTAGACAAATACAACCAAAAATATGGAACACTCATTCTGTAAATATTTTTATCTAATTCACAAATATTTTCAATGCACTCCAAATATAAAACTGAAAAATAAAATTATTTCCTTTTCAATGTCATCTGCTAACTAACAAAAAATATATATGTTACTTTGTGTTATGAATACATTTAAATAATAGGTTTGGAAGCAGAATTGAAAATCATACAAACTTTTTTATACCAAAATATACCAAGACTTCAGAATTTTTGTGAATTAGATAAAAATATAATTTTCACTAGAGACAAAAGTCACTTTATATTACGAGGTGTGATCATAAAGTATCAGTACAGTTGCTATAGTAAAGGAGCTAAAAATGAGGCCACTTGGCACTGATTGACCTCGATCCCCACTTTTACATGCACAATAAGAAGTTTTTAGCGTCCTAGCTGACTTTCACTCTGTACAGCAGTGCTTAGAAGGAACGATGTAGTATATGGTTGTTGCATTGACTGTGATGAAGAAAGTTGAACAGAATCTGCATCAAATTTTGCCAAAAGCACGGTGATACCTGCGCACAGATCCACACAAAAGTTGCAAAAATTGTAATATGAGTAGCATATAAGCCATACACGAGCGTATGAGTGGTTCTGACACTGTCAAGATGGCCAACAAAGTGTTGACAGTGACAAATGTTCTAGGACACCCACAAACAACAGAACTGAAAAAACAGTTTTCTTCAACTACAAGGGAACTCTCATCATGAGTATGCTCCACCTGGTCAGACAGTAAATGAGTATTACCATGTTGTGTTATTGCATTTGAAGGATACTATTTGTCGGGAAAGGCTAGAATTCCAAGCGTCTGGTGAGTGGCAATTGCACCATGACAGCACACCTAATCATTCAGCACAGCTTGTGCAGCAGTTTTTAATCAAGCATATCCAACTGGTCCAATAGCCACAATATTCACCACATCCCGCCACTTGTGACTTTTTCCTCTTTCCAAAAGAATCAAAACCCATTTCAAAGGAAGAAGATTTCAGGATATTGACGAAATCCAAGTGAATACCACGAGGCAGCTGATGATTATCACAAAACACGAGTTTCAGGAAAGCTTCCATCAATATTAACAGTACTGAATAAAGTGTGTGGCTTCTGAAGGGGACTGCTTCAAAACAAATTAAATGCTAAAATGGTAGTAGTGTAGTTTTCTTTTTATAGCACCAGTTCTGATACTTTGTGATCACACCTTGTATACAGAATCAATTACCTAAAAAAACAAAATTACCAAAACGGACAAGTGTTATATTTGAAAAAATAATACTTCATCATTATGCAATAATTTCTGACAATAAATTGAACTAAAAATATGCAAAACTTCTGCAAATATTTTTAATTAATTTACACACATTTTTCAATGAGCTTCAATCATAAAACGTTAAGTAAAAATATCACCTTTTTCAAATATAAACACCAAACTAAACTACCGTATACTGTATTTCAGCGTATAAGACAACCTTTAAATCATAAAATTCACTCCTACAACTTGGTGTTTGTCTTATACTACCATCCTAAAAGTCAAACCTTGATGTTTATCAGTAGAAAATATTTTTATTTAATTTGCACACATTTTTCAATGAGCTTCAATCATAGAATGAGAACTAAAAAAATTACCTTTCTTAAATATAATCACCAAATTACACTCACTAAGAAGAAACTATATTTGTTATGTTGTGTGTAATAAACGAATTTACTCAAATTTTTTAAGCAAAATTGAAAACCAAATTAACTTGTTACAAAAAATAATACTCAAATATTTCAAATATATCACCAATTTAGAATTCTTGCAAATTAGATAAAAATATAATTCTTAACAGAAAAAGTAATTTGTTTTATTCACAATCAATAACCAAAAAGAATGTGTTATGAATTTAAAAAACTTAACCTGAACCTTATCTGACGAATGTTGGGTTCCCAATAACTCACACTAAGTGACTGGTAATTTTAAACAATAAATTCAACAAAATATATGAAACATTCATTCAGCAAATATTTTTTCATATCACAAATACAAAATTGAAATATTTCCTTTTTATATAGTTCCATCTAGTATCTAAACTCACAGGAACCCTATGTTATCATGTCTACAATAAACTACAACAAAATTTCCTCAATAGTTTCAGAAGCAAAATTGAAAATATACAAAAACAGGTAGAAACCATTCTGTTGTTTCAAGCGTATCATGATTTCCAAATAATTATGAATTGAACAAAAATGCAATACAATTTTATCACAGACACAAACACTTTCTTTTATACAGAATCATTAACCAAATTAAAGAAAGTGTTCTCAAGACTTTCCGATAAGACAAATTTACCTAAAAACATGGAACACTCATTCTGTAAATATTTTTATCTAATTCACAAAAATTTTTGAATGCACTACAAAGATTAAAGCTGAAAAATAAAAATATTTCTTTTAATGTCATCTGCTAACTAACAAAAATATATATGTTACTTTGTGTTATGAATACATTTAATTGATACGTTTCGGAGCAGAACTGAAAATCATAAATATATTTTGTACCAAATATACAATGACTTCAGAATTTTCGTGAATTAGATAAAAATATCATTTTCACAAGAGACAAAAGTCACTTTATATTACGAAGTGTGATCTTAAAGTATCAGTACAGTTGCTATAGTAAAGGAGCTAAAATACGCAGAATGAGGCCACTTGGCACTGACTGACCTTGACCCACACTGAGTTTTTAGCGTACTAGCTGCCTTCCACTCTTTACCGCAGTGCTTAGAAGGAACATATGTAGTATATGGTCATTGCAACAACTATGATGAAGAAAGTTGAATGGGGAATCTGCATCAAATTTTGGCAAAAGCTTGGTGATACCTGCACACAGATCAACACAAAATTTGCAAAAAGTCTAAGATAAGGAGCATATAAGCCGTACATGAGTGTATGATTGGTTAAGACACTGTCAAGATGGCCAACAAAATGCTGACAATGACAAACGTTCTCGGATACCAACAAACAGCAAAACTAAAACAACCCGTTTTCTTCAACTACAAGGGAATTGCTCATCACGAGTATGCTCCACCTCGTCAGACAGTAAATGAGTACTACCATGACGTGTTTCTCCATTTGATGGATACTATTTGTTGGGAAAGGCTAGAATTCCATGCGTCTGGTGAGTGGCAATTGCACCGTGACAGCGCACCTGATCATTCAGTGCAGCAGTTTTTAATCAAGCACATGCACCTGGCCTGACAGTCACATTATTCACCACATCTTGCCACTTACGACTTTTCCTCTTTCCAAAAATCAAATCCCACTTCAAAGCAAGAAGATTTCAGGACGTTGACGAAATGCAAGTGATAACACGAGGCAGCTGTTGAATATCCCAGAACACAAGTTCCAGGAAAGCTTCCATCAATGGAAACAACACTGAATAAACTGTGTGGCTTCTGAGGGGGACTGCTTCAAAGGAAATTAAATGCTAAAATGGGAATATTGTAGTTTTCTTTTTATAGCACCAGTTCTGATACTTTGTGATCACACAACGCATACACAATCAATTGCCAAAACGAATAATACTTCATCCTTATAAAATAATTTTTGACAATAAACTGAACTAATAATTTGCACACATTTCTCAATGAGCTTCAATCATAAAATGGAAAGTATAGAAATATTACCTCTTTTAAATATAATCACTAAACTAAACTAACTAAAAAGAAACTATATTTGTTATGTTGTGTGTAATAAACAAATTCACTCATATTTTTTAAGCAAAACTCAAAATCATAAAATAAATTTCCCACAAAAATTCTACTCCAATATTTTAAATATATAAGGTCTTTAGAATTCTTGCAAATTAGATAAAGATATCGTTTTTAACAGAAAAAAGTAATTTGTTTTACTCACAATCAATAACCAAAAAGTGTTACGAATGAAAAAAACTTAACCTAAACCCTATCTGTCTGATGCATGTTGGGTTTGCACAAACTCACACTAAGTGACTGGTAATTTTAGACAAATTCAACAAAATATATGAAACATTCATTCAGCAAATATTTTTTCATATCACAAATACAAAATTGAAGTATTGCCTTATATAATTCCATCTGGTATGTAAACTCAGAAACCCTATGTTACATCATGTCTACAATAAACTACAACAAAATTTCCTCAATAGGTTCAGAAGCAAAATTGAAAATATACAATAACAGGTAGAAACCATTTTGTTGTTTCAAGCATATCATGATTTCCAAATAATTATGAATTAAATAAAAATGCAATACAATTTTATCAGAGACAATTTTTTATACAGAATCATTACCCAAATTGAAGAAAGTGTTCTCAAGACTTTCCAGTAAGACATATTTACCTAAAAATATGGAACACTCATTCTGTAAATATTTTCATCTAATTCACAAATATTTTTTTAAAATGCACTACAAAGATAAAACTGAAATATAAAATTATTTCCTTTTTAATGTCATCTGCTAACTAACAATAAACATATATGTTACTTTATGTTACGAATACATTTAAATGACACGTTTCGGAGCGGAATTGAAAATCAAAAAAATATTTTGTACCAAATATACCAAGGATTCAGAATTTTTGTGAATTAGATAAAAATATCATTTTCACCAGAGACAAAACTCATTTTATATTACGAAGTGTGATCATAAAGTATCAGTACAGTTGCTATAGTTAAGGAGCTAAAATACGCAGAATAAGGCAACTTGGCACTTACTGACTTCGACACCCACTGTACATGCACACTAAGTTTTTAGCGTACTAGCTGCCTTCCATTCTTTACTGCAGTGCTTAGAAGGAACATATGTAGTATATGGCCATTGAATAGACTGTGATGAAGAAAGTTGAACGGGGAATCTGCATCAAATTTTGGCAAAAGCTTGATGATACCTGCGCAGAGATCCACACAAAATTTGCAAAAAGTCTAAGATAAGGAGCATATAAGCCGTACATGAGTGTATGAGTGGTTAAGACACTGTCAAGATGGCCAACAAAATGTCGACAATGACAAACTTTTTCGGACACCCACAAACAGCAAAACTGAAAAAAACATTGTTATCTTCAACTACAAGGGAATTGCTCATCACGAGTATATTCCACCTCGTCAGACAGTAAATGAGTACTACCATGATGTGTTTCTCCATTTGATGGATACTATTTGTTGGGAAAGGCTAAAATTCCATGCACCTGGTGAGTGGCAATTGTACAGTGACAGCGCACCTGATCATTCAGTGCAGCTTGTGCAGCAGTTTTTAATCAAGCACATGCATCTGGCCTGATAGCCACATTATTCACCACATCTTGCCCAATTACGACTTTTCCTCTTTCCAAAAATCAAATCCCACTTCAAAGCAAGAAGATTTCAGGACGTTGACGAAATACAAGTGATAACATGAGGCAGCTGCTGATTATCACAGAACACAGGTTACAGGAAACCTTCCATCAATGGAAACAGCACTGAGCTATTGCATTTGAAGGATACTATTTGTTGGGAAAGGCCAGAATTCCATGCGTCTGGTGAGTGGCAATTGCACCATGACAGCACACCTGATCATTCAGCACAGCTTGTGCAGCAGTTTTTAATCAAGCGCATCCACCTGGTCCAATAGCCACAAGAGGAATTTGTTTCTGGTGATAAAAATTCATTTCTTGTTATAATGTGGTTCGGATTCCACATATAAACTGTAGGTCCCATTGCTAGGTAACCAACTGGTTCTTAGCCACGTAAAAATAAATCTAATCCTTTGGTCCAGCCGTAGGAGAGCTGTTAATCAGCTCAGTGGTCTGGTTAAACTAAGATATACTTTTTCCTCTTTCCAAAAAAATCAAAACCCATTTCAGAGGAAGAAGATTTCAGGATGTTGACGAAATCCAAGTGAATGCCACGAGGCAATTATCCTAGAACACAAGTTCCAGGAAAGCTTCCATCAATATAAACAGCACTGAAAAAAGTGTGTGGCTTCTGAAGGGGACTGCTTCAAAAGAAATTAAATGCTAAAATGGTAGTAGTGTAGTTTTCTTTTTATAGCACCAGTTCTGATACTTTGTGATCACACCTTGTATACAGAATCAATTACATAAAAGAACAAAATTACCAAAACAAACAAGTGTTATATTTGAAAAAATACTTCATCCTTTTGCAATAATTTTTGACAATAAATTGAACAAAAAATATGTAAAACTTCTGAAAATATTTTTAATTAAATTGCACACATTTTTCAATGAGCTTTAATCATAAAATGTGAAGTAAAAATATCACCTTTTTTAAATATAATCACCAAACTAAAATACCTTACATTTCAGCGTATAAGACAACCTTTAAATCATAAAATTCACTCCTACAACTTGGTGTTCGTCTTATACTACCATCCTAAAAGTCAAACCTTGATGTTTATCAGTAGAAAATATTTTTATTTAATTTGCACACATTTTTCAATGAGCTTCAATCATAGAATGGGAAGTACAAATATTACCTTTTTTAAATATAATCACCAAACTACACTCACTAAGCAGAAACTGTATTTGTTATGTTGTGTAATAAACGAATTTACTCAAATTTTTTAAGCAAAATTCAAAACCAAATTAACTTGTTACAAAAAATTCTGCTCAAATATTTCAAATATATATCACTATTTTAGAATTCTTGCAAATTAGATAAAAATATAATTCTTAACAGAAGAAAAATAATTTGTTTTATTCACAATCAATAACCGAAAAGAATCAGAGTTATGAATTTAAAAAACTTAACCTGAACCCTATCTGATGTATGTTGGGCTCCCACAAACTCACACTAAGTGACTGGTAATTTTAGACAATAAATTCAACAAAACATATGAAACATTCATTCAGCAAATATTTTTTCATATCACAAATACAAAATTGGAATATTTCCTTTTTATATAGTTCCATCTGGTATGCAAACTCACTGAAACCCTATGTTACATCATGTCTACAATAAACTACTACAAAATTTTCTCAATAGTTTCAGAAGCAAAATTGAAAATATACAATAACAGGTAGAAACCATTCTGTTGTTTCAAGCATATCATGATTTCCGAATAATTATGAATTAAATAAAAATGCAATACAATTTTATCAGACAATTTCTTTTATACAGAATCATTAACCAAATTGAAGAAAGTGTTCTCAAGACTTCCCAATTAGACATATTTACCTATAAATATGGAACACTCATTCTGTAATTATTTTTATCTAATTCACAAATATTTTTTAATGCACTACAAAGATAAAACTGAAAAATAAAAATATTTCCTTTTTAATGTCATCTGCTAACTAACAAAAAATATGTATGTTATTTTGCACTATAAATACATTTAACCGATACGTTTCGGAACAGAATTGAAAATCATAAAAATATTTTGTACCAAATATACCAAGGCTTCAGAATTTTTGTGAATTAGATAAAAATATCATTTTCACCAGAGACAAAAGTCATTTTATATTATGAAGTGTGATCATAAAGTATCAGTACAGTTGCTATATAGCTAAGGAGCTAAAATATGCAGAATGAGGCCACTTGGCACTGACTGACCTTGACCCGCACTGTACATCCACACCAAGTTTTTAGCATCCTAGCTGCCTTCCACTCTTTACTGCAGTGCTTAGAAGGAACGTATGTAGTATATGGTCATTGCATCGACACTGATGAAGAAAGTTGAACAGGAATCAAAAGCAAATTTTGGCAAAAGGTTGGTGATACTTGCGCACAGATCAACACAAAATTTGCAAAAGTCTAAGATAAGGAGCATATAAGCCGTACATGGGTGTATGAGTGGTTAAGACACTGTCACAAGATCGCCAACAAAATGTCGACAATGACAAAGTTTCTCGGACACCCACAAACAACAAAACTGAAAAAAACATTGTTTTCTTCAACTACAAAGGAATTGCTCATCACGAGTATGCTCCACCTCGTCAGACAGTAAATGAGTACTGCCATGATGTGTTTCTCCATTTGATGGATACTATTTGTTGGGAAAGGCTAAAATTCCATGCGTCTGGTGAGTGGCAATTGCACCGTGACAGCGCACCTGATCATTCAGTGCAGCTTGTGCAGCAGTTTTTAATCAAGCACATGCACCTGGCCTTATAGCCACATTATTCACCACATCTTGCCACTTACGACTTTTCCTCTTTCCAAAAATCAAATCCTACTTCAAAGGAAGAAGATTTCAGGACGTTGACAAAATGCAAGTGATAACACGAGGCAGCTGCTGATTATCCCAGAACACAAGTTCTAGGAAAGCTTCCATCAATGGAAACAGCACTGAATAAACTGTGTGGCTTCTGAAGGGGACTGCTTCAAAGGAAATTAAATGCTAAAATGGGAATATTGTAGTTTTCTTTTTATAGCACCAGTTCTGATACTTTGTGATCACACAACGTATACACAATCAATTACCTAAAAGAACAAAATTACCAAAACAAATAATACTTCATCCTTATGCAATAATTTTTAACAATAAACTGAACTAATAATTTGCACACATTTCTCAATGACCTTCAATCATAAAATGGAAAGTATAGAAATATTACCTCTTTTAAATATAATCACTAAACTAAACTAACTAAAAAGAAACTATATTTGTTATGTTGTGTGTAATAAATTCACTCAGTTTTTTAAAGCAAAACTGAAAATCATAAAATAACTTTTACACAAAAATTCTACTCCAATATTTCAAATATATCATGTCTTTAGAATTCTTGCAAATTTCATAAAGATATCATTTTTAACAGAAAAAAGTAATTTGTTTTACTCAAAATCAATAACCAAAAAGTGTGTTACGAATGAAAAAAAAAAAAACACTTAACCTAAACCCTATCTGATGCACGTTGTGTTCGCACAAACTCACACTACGAGACTAGTAATTTTAGACAATAAATTCAACAAAATATATGAAACATTCATTCAGCAAATATTTTTTCATATCACAAATAAAAAACTGAAATATTTCCTTTTTATATAGTTCCATCTGTAATGTAAACTAACAGAAACTTTGTTACATCATGTCTACAATAAATTACAACAAAATTTCCTCAATAGTTTCAGAAGCAAAATTGAAAATATAAAATAACTGGTAGAAATCATTCTATTGTTTCAACTATATCACGATTTCAGAGTTATTATGAATTAAATAAAAATGCCATACAATTTTATCAAAGAAATAAACAATTTCTTTTATACAGAATCATTAGCCAAATTTAAGAAAGTGTTCTCAAGACTTTCCCATAATGGGTAATTTTAGACAAATTCAACCAAAAATATGGAACACTCATTCTGTAAATATTTTTATC
Source organism: Macrobrachium rosenbergii (assembly GCA_039081455.1). NCBI lineage: Eukaryota > Metazoa > Arthropoda > Malacostraca > Decapoda > Palaemonidae > Macrobrachium > Macrobrachium rosenbergii. The sequence continues at coordinate 254,976 of JANJGK010000807.1, forward strand.
TAATTCACAAATATTTTTTAATGCACTACAAAGATAAAACTGAAAAATAAAAATATTTCCTTTTTAATGACATCTGCTTACTAACAAAAAATATATATGTTACTTTGTGTTACAAATACATTTAATTAATAGGTTTCGCAGCAAAATTGAAAATCACAGAAAATGTTTTATACCAAATATACCAAGACTTCAGAATTTTTGTGAATTACATAAAAATATAATTTTCACCAGAGACACAAGTCATTTTATATTACAAAGTGTGACCATAAAGTATCAGTACAGTTGCTATAGTAAAGGAGCTAAAATACACAGAATGAGGCCACTTGGCACCGATTGACCTCGACCCCCACTGTACATGCACACTAAGTTTTTAGCGTCTAGATGCCTTCCACTCTTTACAGCAGTGCTTAGAAGGAACGTATGTAGTATATGGTTGTTGCATTGACTGTAATGAAGAAAGTTGAACAGTGAATTTGTATTAAATTTTGCCAAAAGCTTGGCGATACCTGTGCAAAGATCCACACAAAAGTTGCAGAAAGTATAAGATAATGAGCATATCAGCCGTACATGGGTGTATGAGTGGTTAAGACACTGTCACAAGATGGCCAACAAAATGTCAACAATGAGAAATGTTCTCGGACACCCACAAACAACAGAACTGAAAACAACATCGTTTTCTTCAAATACCAGGGAATTTCTCATCACGAGTATGCTCCACCTGGTCAGACAGTAAATGAGTACTACCATGTCATGTTGCTGCATTTGATGGATACTATCTATCGGGAAAGGCCAGAATTCCTTGCGTCTGGCGAGTGGCAATTACACCATGACAGCACACCTGATCGTTCAGCGCAGCTTCTGCAGCAGTTTTTAATCAGGCACATGCACCTGGCCCGACAGACACATTACTCTCCACATCTCGCCACTTGTGCTTTTCCTCTTTCCAAAAATCAAATCCTACTTCAAAGGAAGAAGATTTCAGGACGTTGATGAAATCAAAGTGAATACCACGAGGCAGCTGCTGATTATCCTAGAACACAAGTTCCAGGAAAGCTTCCATCAATGGAAACAGCACTGAATAAAGTGTGTGGCTTCTGAAGGGGACTGCTTCAAAACATATTAAATGCTGAAATGGGAATATTGTAGTTTTCTTTTTATAGCACCAGTTCTGATACTTTGTGATCGCACGTTGTATACAGAATCAATTACCTAAAAGACCAAATTACCAAAACGAACAAGTGTTATATTTGAAAAATAATACTTCATCCTTATGCAATGATTTTAGACAATAAACTGAACTAAAAATATGAAAAAATTCTGAAAGTAAATTTATTTATATTTAATTTGCACACATTTTTCAATGAGCATTTTTAATATAATCACCAAACCAAACTAACTAAAAAGAAACTATATTTATTCTGTTGTGTGTAATATAAAGATTTACTAAAGTTTTTGAAGAAAAATTGAAAATCATAAAATTACCTTGTTACAAAAAATCCTGCTAAACTATTTCAAATACATATATAATGACTAGAATTCTTACAAATTAGATAAAAATATAATTTTTAACAAACAAAAGTAATTTGTTTTACTCACAGTAACTGACCAAAAACAATGAGTGTTACTAAAAAAAAAAAAAAAAAAAAAAAAAAATTCCCAAACCCTATCTGGTGCATGTTGGGTCTGCACGCACCCACCCTAAAACTGATAATTTTAGACAAAAAATTCAACAAAATACAGTACATGAATCTTTCATTCAGCAAATACTTTTTCATATACACATATATAAGAGAAATATTTGCTTTTTATATACTGTAGTTTTCATCTGGTAAACAAAGATATATTATGTTACATCATGTCTACAATAAACTACAACAATATTTCCTCAACAGCTTCAGTAGCAAAATTGAAAATATAAAACAATTGTTACAAATAATTCTACTAATATATTCAAGCATATCATGACTTTCGTATTCTTGTGAATTAAAATGAAAATACTGTAGAATTTTATCAAAGATATACACAATTTGTTTTATACAATCAATAACCTAATTGAAAAAAAAGTGTTCTTACCCTTAAGGGACGGGCTAATTATATATCGTGCAAACCCCCAGACCGGGCAAACCTAAAGGTTGGCCAATTTAAGAGAAACTCATCAATGGAAGGCAGGAAAGATGCAAGTGCACATGGTGTAAGAAAAAAAATTTTAATTATTTTCCCTACCTTCCACAGGAAGTTGAAAGTGACTATTTACAACCCTGTGTGGGGCCTCTATTACAAAACACTCGTAACTTTTACCATTTTACCAAATTATACATGTTTTTTTTTTAATAATTTTTATTTTCTAAAATTATACTTTCACCTCACACCATATCATAATAGATAAAACTAAAATCGGTAACAAAGTCTGAGCACCTTTGTTGGAAAATGTTTATGTAAATTTACTGAGATCGGAAGATACACTAACTTTTTTGGAGATATTGTTGTTTTTTCTAATATTTCTTTGCAAAATTACAATTATAACTGAAACCATATCATAAAAGAACTAAAACCTTATGAGCAAATAAATAAAACCATGCTATGGGAAAGAGAGGAGCAAGACATTCCCCTTTCAAGTCAAGAACAACACTACTCTGCCCGAGACACCAACGATTGAGCAGAGCTGAATTCTTTAGTTGCTCGATAAAGCCAAACCTGTTTTAGAAATGACGATTCTTACACAACACTTATGAAATATCAACATATGCAAAATTCTTATTTAATCCAATTATTGTTATTTACGTTCATTATATTAAAATGTAAAAGTTTAATACTTCATAATGTAAAAGTTTAATACTGCATACATATAGTAAAACCCTATGAAGGTTAAGAATGTTCTCTACCAGGGTAGGCAGTTATGAAGTGGTCTAGACATTTTAACCTTGTAGTGAAGAAATTGTACAATGGTCTAGTAATTCTTCAGAAGACTCTCATCCATACTGGTGATATTGCTCTTCATACATAGCTAAACAGAGTGAGATCATGTAGACAGCTTCCAAAGCTTCTTTTTGCACTAGAATCTTCAAGAAACTGGAACCATCTTGAAAGTATTACACAGGGACACAGTTATGAAAGCAGTCCTCTTGTTTGATGTTCATGACGAACAGTCTTGGGGTTGTGGCCCCTAATTATGCAGTATCAATAATTAGCAGGATACCATATAGTCATGATGTGAGAAGAGATAGTTAATGAAAATCAATTAACAGGAACCTATCCTGTTGATGGCAATCTCAGATTGGATAAGACTCAGTTACCTCCTGTTAGGTAATAGTTTACAATAATCAAACCATTGGTAAAATGAGAGTTTGAAGTTAAGTAACAGAAATTGTGTTGATATAATATCTTAGAAATATTTCTGATGTGAAAAAGAATCTCAGTTCCTTTTTATTTGTTTTTCATTTGAATAACATGAAATGTCCTTGTTTTGAGTTAGGACTGACTTCATATTTTTTACTGTAAAGTGAATGTCAGCTCAGTGACACCTTGACAACATTGGTCAGAGGTATTTAAAGCAAAGAAAGATTTTATGTCATTTGCACTTCTATGACTGTATAGTCTTGAAGGCTGATTGTCTGATTCTCTTATTTGATTCTGTTTCAGACCTGTCAAAAAGTAATAAACTTATGCAACATGAATGATGATGAAGACCTTGGTATGCATGTGCGTGCAGTGGATAAAAACTCTCCGTTCTGTTGACTTGCACTTTGATACTAATTTTCTTCAATTTTGTAAGTGGAAGAGCATTTGTTTGAAATGAGGCTTACTCTCATTCATTATTTTGTTGTCCATGAAGTACCTGCTTCATATGTTAATTGGCGTGTCTCATGTCAGGTTAGTTAGTTATAAATGATTTGTTTAACCAGACCTCTGAACTCTTTTAGGGTTCTTCTTGGGCTGGAAAACAAGGGGGGAAAGAACACATAAAAAATTAATTAAATAATAAAGGGGAAAAAATTAAAATAAAATAAAAAATCGATGGAAAGAAAAAAAAAGGAAAAGGGAGGGAAAAAAAGGGGGGGGGGAGATTATGTTTTATTTATCCATTTAATTTTGTTTAAGAAGAGAATGACACTATTTATCGAAAAGTTATTACCTTCGGCTAGAATATTCTTTATTGATTTATTTGGTAAATAAGTATTTCTTTCATGTTGCCATCTGGGACAGTCAATCAAGATATGTTTGATTGTTACTGGGATGTTACATCTTTCACAAGCTATTGGATTTGTGTGTGGAGTTGACATCAGATGACCATGTGTGAGTCTGGAATGTCCTATTCTCAGTCTTGTTAAAATTACTTCATTAATTCTTTGCTTTTGGGTAGAAGAATGCCACTTTTTAACTTCGTTCTTAACTTGTCCTGGTTTGTTTTTGAGGGGGTATATTTGTCCAATCATTTTGCCAATCCCTATAAATTAATGGTTTAACTGATGCTAGCCAGTCTGATATGGAAGCTTTCATAGTAGTTGGGGGGATTGTACAAGCCAATTTAGCAGCTTTATCTGCTTTCTCATTACCCTCAATGCCTACATGGGCTGGGATCCAACAAATTTGAACTTGAAGGCCGTTTGTAATTAACTGATGAATTTCCTGTTGGATATTTTGGACAAGGTGATCATCTGATTTAAATGATCCTACTGCTTCAATTGCACTTCTTGAGTCACTCAATATGAGTGCTGAAGGAATTCCTTTTTTTTATATAATCTGGAGACCCAATTGTATGGCTGTTAACTCAGCTGTAAATACTGATGATATTAGAGGAAGGCCCATTTGGATAGTTTCATCACTTGAATAGGCTGATGGGGCCACTCCAGCTTCATTTTTGGATCCATCTGTATAGATTATGAAGGGATTACCCTTCCGTCTTATGTGTTCCATGGCAGAGTGGGCTGATATTGAAATAGCAAGCGAGAGAGTTGGAGTTGCTGAAATTAATGTTAAATGGAGAACAACAAGCATTGCTCAAGGGATAGAGAGACAAAGTAATAT
>JANJGK010000807.1:265000-304843 GCA_039081455.1 Macrobrachium rosenbergii
CTGTACAGTAGAGAGTTTAAATTGATCTAATTTGACCTGTATCGTCTACGAAATTTAAATGCGCTAGTGTTGCAGAATATAGTGTTGCAAATACAATTCTAGTTACAACTAAGAGTTGTATTAGTCAAAATATATAAAGAGAGAGAGAGAGCAGAATATAGTGTTGCAAATACAATTCAAAGAGAGAGAGAGAGAGAATTTCTCTTTTTTAAGGGTAACATATTAAGCTAACTTTTAAATGAAATTAGAGTAACTTTTAATTTCATTTAAAAATTAACTTTATAATTTGGGAGCATGATTAGGGTCATATTTAGTGTTTAAACTTTAGAAATAAGCATTCATTAGCATTTTTAGAGACCATGCCAAACTTATGCGAAAATTCACCCTGCGCGAGGTTCTGGAACCTAACCTCACATAAAGTTCGGAGTATGACTGTATATAATATATATATATACACACATATACATATATATCAGAGCCATATATTAACAGTTTGGCTATGCCCAGACGAGTCAAGTCAAACATGATTGGTCAGTTAGCGTCATGTGACTACCTAGCGCCATATTGCATGTGTGTGCGCTTGGTCCCCCTTACTCATAGCAGGGATTAGATTCACTGCACACAGCCAGAGCTGTGGCTCCTTCGTCATTTAAGAATGATTTGCTGTGTAGCAGTAGGGTGTTCTGTACAACGTGGGATGGGTAAAACTCTGCACAGATTTCCTAGAAACCCTGATAGAAGAAAACAGTGGGAAATAAAAGTTAGATGAGAGAACTGGAGACCTCATGATAACTCTACATATGCTCGGTAAGACCAAGAGATTTTTTTCCATTTTTATCCTTTTCATTCAACACCTATTATTATTATTATTATTATTTAACATATGGAAAGAATTATAGTTTGTTGCTATTCATCTTCAGGACCATTTTGAAGAGGATCAGTACGAACCTGGAAGAGCTGATGGCCTAAAGCGACTCAAATCATATGCTGTTCCTACTAAGTTTGTTTTTACAAAATCTAAGCTTAAGCCAAGCAAACCCCCCGAAAAAGAAATAAAAGTTGCACAAAACCTGTAAATCCCTGTGCAAAATGCGTACTTGCTGAACACTCTTATGTGAAAAATATAGTTACTGATGATCAAAATGAACATGTTCCATCTGAGGAAGGTATGACCAAGTCGAATCTTCGAGATGTTATTGGCCTGTGCGGGCCGAAAAGTAGCGTCAACACACAGACAGAGCAAAACAGAGGTAATGATTTCGGACACCTGTGTTTGTCGGCAGACAAACAGATGGCAATATTGAGAGACATAATAAATGTACAGTGATAAAACATATATCAATGGAAAGGCCAGGAAATTTTACATATGGCCAATTGCATGAGATTCGAGACAGATTAATGAAAACAATGCAGTAGCATAATATATGTGAAATGGCGAGACGTTTGGCGTCTTCACAAACAGAAACATACATACAGCTTGATACACAAGATTCAGTGGAACACTGAGTACATGATTAAAATGCTTGCATGGCAATGCGAGTAGTGGTGATTGTACATACATCAAGACAACAATGGTTAGGGAGAAACAGACGGAAATATTGTATGGTTGAAGTCGCATTTCGCGAGTGAGAGAAAATGGGATGCTTGTTTCTGTCTTGTCCCCTCCGATGGATGACGAACTTACGAACACACTCGTGTGCTGGAAAGAGACGGCGGTCGGTGCGATGCGATGGTCTCTTACAAATTTTTATTTTGGATTAGGCCTTATTGCTTGAGAAATCCTTTTATCATTTTCGATAGAATGCTCTTAGACCCAAGTATATAAACGTGTTTGTGTGTATATATATATACAGTAGAACCCCGGTCCTCGACTGTACTAGAACTCGAAATAATCGGATTTCAACACGAAATGTTGAGTAAATTTTGCGTCGGAGCTCAAACAACAAACCGGAATCCGACCCGATGAATCATATGATGTTTGTAGAAAAAAGAGTTTCGGGCGGCTGCCGCTAGTTGGCGTTGTTGGTGGCGTTCTTCCCATGCTTATTTAAAAGCATTTAAAGCCCACACATGATGCTGCTGTTGAAAAACAAGCCATATTATCACATGAAATTAATAATACAGTATTTATAAACCGAATTACTGTATGTCTGTTATCATAAAATTAAGAAAAATTTCCGAAATGACGTCGGAACTCGGCAGCTAAGCTGCAGAGTTCCGACACAATTTCGGAAATTTTTCTTAATTTTATGATAACAGACATACAGTAATTCGGTTTATAAATACTGTATTATTAATTTAATGTGATATGGCTTGTTTTTCAATGTTATCATTATTAACAACAGTTTTCATGTGTACCTGTTACAGTACATTCTGGCAGTGCCTATAGGCTACTTAGCCTAGCCTATGGCTCTCGGTATATCATCGGTAATACGGCCGCATTGGTCATAGGCCAACTTTTTTGATACAGTATGCATTTAAAAATGTAAAAAGTGCTTCTGATACGGTAAGTTATTCAACTCTGAACCTATTTAATTGTAATTTGTGTAAAGTTTTGTATAAAAAGGCAAGGTTGGGGTAATGACTGGTGGTCAGAAATGGATTAATCCATTTTCAGTTATTTCTTATGGGAGAAATTAACTCAGAATTCGACAAAATCGAATCTCGACACTTCTTCTGGAACGAATTAGCATCAAGAACCAAGGTTCTACTGTGTGTGTATATATATATATATATTTTTTTTTTGAGAGATACAACATAACCCAAAGAATAAGCTTTTTGACATTTCAGATGAAAATGGTATGAGGGATAGCATTCCTGAGGTTGATGATGTCATTTCTGTTAATATTATAAATCCTGTTGGGGAGTTATGCGGAGTGGCACTATTGAGGGCAATAACGCTTCTTCGAGAAAAGGTTGAGAGAGAGAAAGGAGAAGCGTAAAGCCTTGAAGCAGAAACAACTTTTAGAAAGTAAGGTTGCAAAGGTGTTCAACGATAATCAGCTTGCTAGTCTCAGTCGTGGTAGTACTTGAGGGATGAAATGGTCAAATGAAACCATTAAGAAGGGCCTTCAGCTTAGGCTTGCATGTGGGTCAACAGGGTATAATGTCCTTTTGAAACAAGAGCAACCCTTATCATCTCTCCGTTATCTGAGAAAAAGACTAGAACTTATTTGTACGGAACCTGGCATGTTAGAAGAAGTGTTTTCATTCTTAAAAATAAAGGTGTCTGCTATGACTCCAAACGAGAGGACTGTTACTTGACTCTAGACGAAATGTGTATCCAAGCTGGTCTTCAATATGACCGATCGTCAAGCTGTTTGAGGGGAGATGTAACACTTCTTGAACACAGTGGTGTTGCAACTCATGCCCTCGTTTTCATGCTAAGTGGAATTACTACTAGATGGAAACAAATAGTGGCACACTATTTTACGGGAAATAGTGTCAAGGGAGAAGACCTAAAACCTGTCGTTCAAGAGATAATAGCACAAAGGGCAGTGGATTACATGTCAGTGCCATTACGTCAGACATGGGGAGTGCCAACCGGGCCCTTACGAAAACTTTTAGTGTTGTTTGTTCAAGGGACTGTAAAGTAGTAAACAAGATTCCTCATCCATCTACTAAGGATGAATTCCTTTACTTTATGTACGATGTACCGCATATTGTGAAGAATTTGTGGGCACCCCTTGTGAAAGAAAATGCGATTCATTTGAGTGATGCCGTAGTCAAAAATTTCAATTGTCATCAAAAGAGGTGACAGTTGAGCATGTCAGCAAATTGTTATCTTTTCAGGAAGACAAAGACCTGAAACTTGCCCCCAAACCTCTCAACAGCTATTGTTAATCCAAATCATTTTGAAAAAATGAAAGTGTCGGGAGCTTTGAACTCCTTTAGCAATTCAGTATATTCAGCACTTCATTACTTGGTGAATGTCAAGGATATGATAAAAGCTTACTTACAACAGTATGGTTCACAAATCAGAAAAACAAGTGGTTTGATATGTCAAGTAGACATCCAGTCATGGCATTATGATGGTTTGACATTATGTCCAGTAGAAATCCAGTCATGGCATTAAGTAAACTTAATGTATCTTGTTATAAGGAGGCTATATCTCATCTTGAGAGAGTAATCTGGGTTTTCAATGAAATAACTGTTGGATTTAATGCATATTGGAAGCCAGTTCAAACTGGCGTGATATTTTCGTCTTCAATTCTTCATTTGCTTACATCAAGATTCAACCAAGATTGCCTGGAAAATTTGTTTAGCTCCATTACGTTGAAAAACCCAGTGCCAACTGCCTTAGAATTTCAACATTCTCTGAAAGTGATATCAGTCGCTAAGATTCTTAAATGCTCAAATGCAAGCAGTTACATGGTAGACGACCGTGAATTCTTTCTGATTTCCTTGACGTACCATGTGTTAAGGCAAATGATGCGGAGAACGAAGCAGACAAACTGGTCATCAACAATTCTCAAATGAAGTGGTCATCGACTTAGCAGCGATGAGCAGCTGGATGTTATATTGCTGGTTATTGTTCGTCATGTATGCTAGCATTAGAAAGCAAGCAGACAACAATCACAGATCCTGTAAAACGACTTATGACTTAAAAGAGTATAAAACAAGCTGCTTAGTATTTTGCAGAGATGATTGCATAAATTTACTGGAGAATGCAGAAAAAAATTTCTTTTTTTTTTTAGAAAACCTGAAGATAATTTTTCAAACGAGCAATTTATTAGAACGCTTAGTACAGGTGTCAAACGCTCAAAGTTTAACATTTCCTGCTTGCCATGATATTAAGAATAAACTTCTTAAATCCTTCTTTACTTTAATATTACACATTCATGCAAAAAACCAAGAAAATATACGCAAGACTCAGTTGTGAGGAACTAAGGAAAAAACTGACTTAGGAAGTAAGAGTATGATGATGAGAACTGCAGTTTGGAAATGCAAGTAAATATTGTAGTAATATTTGTGAACATAGTAAGATATAGATTTCATCTCATAATGCATGCATTATATATCGCTATGAAAAATATATTAAAATTGTAAAATATCATAACTGTTTTAATGAACTTCCTATGAGTTATAGAAAACTTCGAGTTACCAGACGGCAGCACGGGGTGTGGGAAACAGAGAATGGGCAAGCATAGGTGCAAGATGGCGCCTTGCAATTCATTGGCCAAACTCAAATCCCACAGGAAAAAGACAGGCAGGAGTTCAGTACCAAGCACTTTCACGTCAATAAATGTGAAAGTGCTTGGTACTGAACTTCTGCCTGTCTTTTTCCTGTGGGATTTACTTATACACTGCAGTCACGTGCATCTACTGTGATTTTTTTAAGCATATGTATAAATGTGTATATATATGTGAATATATATATATAACCCCGTCCGGAGGGGTTGTCATCCCTCCCCTTCCCTCGCGAGGGTATCAAAGGCATGCCACAAGTTAACCGTCAAAGTGCCAGGCGTCCCCTCGCCCTTCAAAAACACCCCAAGAGGCACCCCCCCTCCAGAAGTTCGTTACGAGGTAGCATCACCTATTTCGATCAAGATTGGTGGATGGGCCTAAGACCTATCGTAACAACCAATAATGTCCAGGAGGAAGGTTTGGGGGCATGGGAGAGAGAGAGAGAGAGAGAGAGAGAGAGAGAGAGAGAGAGAGAGAGAGAGAGAGAGAGAGAGAGAGACGCGCACTTGACCTGAAGGAAGAGGGCATTGTCGTGTCTGACTCCCGTAGGGGCAGGTCGTGTTTCCCTTCGTTCCTGTCCCCGCCGGTCCTTTACCTCGCCTCGGAAATCGGGTGTCGTCAATTAATTTAATTTCAAATTTGCTTAATCACAGTTGGGCCCTCCTTTAAGTTTAGTAAATATAAGCATTGTGAACTTGTAGCAGTGCATATCCCTCCTGCACGACCTCCAATATGTTAAGGACCCTAGATGACCTCGTAAGATCAGGTCACATATATGTATATATATGTAAGCATTAGGCTACAAATGTCCTTTAATATCCAATTTGCTCTACCTCAGAAATAATATATTTTCATATATGTTACCAAAGGGGAATTTTTTTAGTTGATAATAAGTTCGTCGTCCCGTGGGTTCGAACCAACAAAAGACAAGAACTCAGGACTACAGTGACGCCTTTACCCACACGGGCAACAAGTAAGGTATAAGTTGATACCGACCCTCACCTTTTGGCTGTGTGGGTAAAGGCGTCACTGTAGTCCTGAGTTCTTGTCTTTCGTTGGTTCGAGCCCACGGGACGACGAGCTTATTATCAACTAAAAAATTCCCCTTTGGTAACATATATGAAAATATATTTCCGAGGTAGAGCGAATTGATATTAAAGGACGTTTGTAGCTTTATGCTTGTATATGAATCACGGTGATGTGATAAAAATTCATTCATATATATATGTATATATACACATATAATATTAAAATCAACCAGAAGTCGTGCACAACGCGCCTAACCGCCCCCCCTCAAATTTACCCTTTGTTTATTGAGAACTACATGGCCGATCGTATTTGACTTAGAAATCAGAGCCCGGTTATCAACATTCCGATCTGTCCTTTTTTACCTGGAACAGATATTGAGATTACACAGATAAAAGGGGCCAGGAGGAGACTTAATGCCACTCCCTTAAGAAGCTTAGCCTAACTAATCTTCTTAAACGGCCTTTCTAAAGGCAAATTAAGCCACCTGAATTGTCTTACCTCCGCAGGAAACCTGGGAAGAGGCCACCGAATCATTGAACACCTGGCGGACGACACACCACAGCAAAGGGAAAGACAGCTGTAGAAGCAGCGTGAGTAGGACCCATGCAGTAGCAGTCGTAGGGGAACAGCCATACACACGGGCGAGCGGTAACTTTGCTGAGAGATCACCCTTCATCCCTGTCCGACTCCAGACTCCAGTCATCCTTGAGGGACAGCCTGTATCGTCGGTGACCCTCGTCCTTCTTCGTCAGAGACCAGCTTCCCCTGAGGTAAAGTGCGAGTGAAGACTTTTCGGTCACAATAGTTTGCCCTTTAGAAAGCTTGAAGTACCAGCATTTCACTTCTGTCCTTGTGCCAGTTTATCCAGTGCCATTTCCAATGTCCTGTGTTCGAGTGTAAAGTGGTCAATCATTCCTCGAGCCTTTGGCACCCTCAGTGCAAACGCGAGACTTATTCCGTGTTAAATTGTTCCTTTACTGGTGTGTAATGTGTAAATCTCTCTTGCAGAGGGACCCATTCGCAGTGGACTCATCTTGGCCTGTGCCTTGCCTTTAATCAAGACTCCAGTAGAAGGATCTTCAGGCATTGCAAGCCCTTTATCAAGTTACTTATCCATTTTCCCTTCAAATGCTTGCTTTTGCAAATATAATTCTTTAATTTATCCCAAGTGTTTATGTAACATTTCCTTATGAAGTAGAGCCTTCAGCTCCTAAAATTCTCCCCCCCCCCCCTTTTTTTACGATTTTCTTTTCCGCAAGTCAGAACTCCAAGGCCAATTAAGTAAAGTTCCGTTGCTGGCCTGTAAAATACCATAAACCCAGGGAAATACGTAAATATATATATATATATATATATATATACACACACAGTATATATGTGTATATATATACTGTGTATATATATATATATATATATATATATATATATATATATATATATATATATATATACACGAGGGTAAGTCAAAAAGTTCCAGGAAAAATTGTTGAATGATGTATTTACACAAGAATGAAACAAACCAAATACTTGGTAAACAATTATCTGTGATGTAGTGATCCATATAGGCTTGTTACCTCAGTCATCCTCTTGCTACCGTGGTGTTAACATCTGCTTCAGAAAAGTAACTTCTTGAACCCATGGAAAATAAAAATTTTGAGATGAGAGCTAATATCAAGTTCCTGACCAAGCTTGATTGGAAACCAGGAAAAATTATTGAAGCTTTGCAACAAGTTTATGGAGATTCTTCTCCATCTAAATCAGTTGTTTATGATTGGATAAAGCGATTTAAGGATGGTCGGGAGGACCTCAAAGACAACCCAAGAGAGGGAAGACCGTCGACTGCAAAAAATGAAAGAATTGTGGCTTTGGTGCAGAATCTAGTGGATGAAGATCGTCGGATTACTATCGATATGATAGCTAATGAAACTGGGATCTCCCATGGTTCCGCATTTTCAATTTTAAATGAAAATCTTGGTTTGAGTAAACTTTCAGCACGTTGGGTCACAAAAGCGTTGCGCGAAGACCAACTGCATCAAAGAGCTGAACTTTCTCTTGCAGTTTTAACGAAGATTGAATCAAATGAATCAGAGTTTCTTTACCGGATTGTTACTGGAGATGAAACTTGGATCCATCAATATGACCCAGAAAAAAAAATTCAATCAAAGCAATGGTTACCAAGAGGTTCAGCTGCACCAGTGAAGTTCAAAGTGGCGAGATCTGCCCAGAAGGTTATGGCAACAGTGTTTTGGGACTCCAAAGGAGTGATTTTGATTGATTTCCTTGAAGGACAAAAAACAATCACCGGGAACTACTACAAAGGTGTTTTGCATAAACTGAAGACTGCATTGGCTAAAAAACGTCGAGGAAAGTTGCACCGCAGAATTTTGTTCCATCATGATAACGCTCCAACACATTCATCAAGGGTTGCAAGAGAAGTCCTACGGAAATTTAGGTGGGAAACTCTTCCACATCCTCCTTATAGTCCTGATCTTGCTCCTTCAGATTTTTCCCTGTTCCCAAAACTCAAGGAACACTTAAGAGGAGTCCGGTTTGAATCTTTGGATGCTGCTAAACATGCAGTTTCAACATGGTTTAATAGAAAGGCCCCAAATTTCTACAAAGAAGGGTTGCAGAGGTGGAAACAGCGCCTTGAAAAGTGTATAGAGTTAGATGGTAGATAAGTAGAAAAATGATGTTTGAATTTCCTTAAATAAAGAGTATATTGAATTTTTCCTGGAACTTTTTGACTTACCCTCATATATATAATATATATATATATATATATATATATATATATATATATATATATATATATATATATATATATATATATATGTATGTATATAGTTACGTGTGGGGTTTGGCTGATGAGTTTTTTAATTGATTATTGTATTTTATGTAGCCCTGCTTCGCCGAAGACATGCATAAACTGTCAATTGAAGCTAAAAGTTACCCTCAAAAGACAGACAATTACTTAATTGGATTGGGTCGCCAGTCAGAACTATGCATGGAAAAATTGGATTATTTCTGTAACAAACGAATTACATCAAAACCCCTTCATTACCCACCTAGTCCCAACAAAGAATGTGCTTTGATAGCGAGGGAAGTTACGTGAACCACTTAAGTCAACTTCAGACACAGTAAATTTTCCCTGCTTCAGTTACAGCATAACGCAACGGTGTTCATACACTCACGGCTATTTCTCTTCCAAACAATAGTGATCAAGATACAAGGCTTGCCTGCATTTTTACTTACACTTGACTTTGCCTAATTCCTACTTATTGCATGGGAATAGCGTAAGCAATTTCACTAGGCAATGATCATTATTCATATACTACACTTCATAAAAGAAATACGGTTATACCAGGTTGTCTCGTAGAGGGTGGCGGAAGAGAGAGAGAGAAAAAAGGAAAATTATTAAGCACAGGAAAATTATTAAGTACAGAGGAAGAGTTTCCAGCAATCAGCAATACTTGTCAATTCCAGACTTAATGTTTATGTAGGCCGCCAGCTCACTGCAACTGACGATCAAAATCCTCAATGTGTAACAGCAATCACTTAGCAAAAAAACAGACAAGAGGAAGAACCAAAGACAAATTTAGCCTGAGCACGACACGTGCTCTTCGTCTGAAGGTTGGATTCTCTCTGCTGGTGTCAGGTCAGGTCAATGTTGTTTTTGTCAGTAATGCTTGTATGTAGCCTCTGGCAATCTGAAAAATTGACAAAACCTCGCCGACTGCATAGAACAGGGAAAAAGAAGCTTAAGACCACCTTCACTAAACGCAACTTGGTGAAAACCCTCCCTGTGGGTTAGGTCCCTAATGCTAACCTATCCCCTACTAAGAATGTTACTTTTTTTTAAAACACAGCCTACCACCCCTACCCCGCATACTCTTAGCTTCGACAGAGACGCTGTCCTGCATTTGTTATTAACCCTTATGGGTCGGCATAATTTATCAATGTGCAGCACCTCAGACCGGGGAAAGTTTGAGGTTGGCAAAATAAAAAATAAAAAAAATTACATCAATGGAAAGAGAAGGACACATACATTCACACTGTATAAATAAAAAAATAAAAAATTTTCACTACCTTCCACGAGAAGTTGAAAATGACTATTTACAACCCCTTGCGGGGCCTCATTTACAAGACAATCGTAAATTTTACCAACTTATATATGTTTTTCTAACAAATAAGTTTTTAGGATTTTGTAAAATTATTACTGCTCACACAATATCAAAACAGAGAATAAATAGGAGCAGTAACAAATTTTTTGCATATTTGTTGTAAAATATTCACGCAAGTTTACGAGAAGGAAGATTCAGTAACTTTTTTTTATTTTTACATGCTTTTTCTAATATTTCTTTGCAATTTTCTTTGTAAAATTACATTTACAACTGACATACTATCGTAAAAGACAAAAACAAAAAACAACAGCAACCCCTTCGTATATTTACAAGCAGATTTAGAAAAAGACTCATGTGAGAGAGAGATGGCAGTACCTTTCCCCTTGAACTCACAAGCATTACTGATACTGGCCTAGCTCTCACATCTGTATAAAAGTTGCCACTAGTGTATTTATAGCATGTAGAAGTATTGGCACCTTTGTTTCGAATCATTATTACCATAACATTGGTGCGTAATTCTGCTTCACACTGGAGAGCAATCCGTTCACCTCCACTAACCTGTTTTACTTCACACTCAAGCTCAATCCGTCCACTTAGGGTTAAAATAATGCATTAGGACAAACAGCAGAATATTTATAAATATATACATATATATTTATAATGTATTTTTAAGTGTATTTGTGTGTATGCATATGTCTATGAGTGTGTGTACATGTGGCTCTTCCCCCTCCTCTTCTGTGGGTTTGTCGAAGCCAAAGAAGTCTGCTTCCTTAACGGTCAAAAACTCCTGATAGAGTTGTCGTGCCTTCTCGCAAATGATTTTTTTGTTAAGGGGTATCTTCTTTTTACAGCAGTCCTTTATCTAATACACCATTGCCAATTCCATCTTCACGATTGTCTCATCACAAACTGTAGAAACTGCTTTTGCACTACCAAAGAAGGCAACACTCATGGCCTTACTATCTCCGCCTTTTTCTTCTTGATGTACTGTACAGTACACCTATTTGCGTCAAAATGGTGGGCTACAGCTGCGAAACTCTTGCCTTCTTTCAATATATCCAGAAGTTGTACCTTTTGGAGCATCATGACCTTCTGGCACTTAGGCTCTTCACCAGAAGCTTAAGAAGGAGCAAGGCATTAGGAGGAATCTTAGGGCACAATTACACAGATTAAAACTGCAAAGGAACACTCAAAGTATACAGGTACACAGTGAAACACAGGATAAGGATGTGCTTTGAACTGACAGAGATGTGGGCTCCGTACATCTCCTTGAGAGAAAGTCTTGGGGGTAAACAGCCAATCAGCACCAAGGGTATAGCCAATCAGTGCTCAGGAAAATGAATGGTACTCCTGGATTGCCTGCTTTGCAAACGCCAGCCAATAGCATGTTAAGTAGCATTGCGCCTTGATATATCATCATCCTAAGATGCAATTTCCTTCGCTAGAGCTTTGCATTTCTCTTGGCTTCAGGCAAACATTAAAAAAAAAAAAAAGAAAAAAAAAAAAAAAAAAAAAAAAAAATTGATACTTTGCTGTTTACATCAATATATTACAGTACTGTAATACACTATTTGAAAATTACTAAATCTTTTTACATCATAAAAATTGTATTTAGTCATGAAAATATACCATGAAACCTAAATGACTGACAGGTTCCATAGAATGGCCCGTCATTCTGCAAACTACCCATGTATTTTAGATATCCCCTACAATCATTCTGAAACATTTTAATATTTCGAAATCATTTAAACCCAGCAAATATCAACATAATGTACAGCATGAGAATATCAATGCTATGCACACTACCCTGTACGTATTTATGTACTATATACAATGAGCAAATGACCCAGCATCTCTGCCCAGCTTCCCAGTTCAGTGCATATGCCTCTAGTGTTTGTGTGTTGTGTACGTATTATTGTGGACTTTTGCGTATCTTTTTGCATTGTGCCCTAACATGCCTCCTAAATTACTTGCTTCTTCTACAGCATCTGGACAAGAACCTAAGCACCAGAGTAAGGGCCTGACGCACCAGAAGGTATAAGTTATCATAATGAGTGAAGAGAAAAATCACATCGAAGTAGCTGCCCATTATTACCTGCACGAGATTACCGTTTACTCCATCGAGTAGGAATACAGTCATACCCAAAACTTAGTCGAGGTTAGGTTCCAGAAACCCTCTCGCAAGGCAAATTTCATGTAAGTTTAGCAGTCTCTAAAAATGCTTATACTTATTTCTAGAGTTTAAACAATAAATATGACCCTAATCATGCTCCCAAAGTATTAAGCTAACTTTTAAATGAAATCCAAGTTACCATAATATTTAAAAGTCAGCTTAATACATTACCTTTAAAAAAAGATAAGATGGTTGGCATAAAAAGAGAGAGTTGGAAGAGAATTTCTCTCTCCCCTTCCAACCAATCTATTTTTAGAAGTCATCCGACCCTCGTTTTCAAGAAGTTCTTCATTCTATGTCTCTTTCTATTTGTTCTGCAATCCTGTTTCATGAAAAAACAGTGTTTTTGATTTGGGCTAATACAACACTTAGTTATTATATCTCTATGTTTTAGAACGTATTTGCAACACTAACGCATTTACAATTTGCAGAAGGTACAGGTAAAATTAGATCAATGTAAACTATCTATTGTATCGGTAAAGACGTACAGAGAAATAAGTTGTAAAAATGTGAGCGCTAAGTACGAGAGAGCGACAGGGAGAGTTTGTCCTTAAAATGAGCTGTTTCGACTTTAAAACTTGCTGCCAGGAGCAAACTACAAATTTCACACATATCTAGCAACCAAGTAAATTTTCCTCGTTTTTTACGAGGACTTTCATCATGGCAGGTGGTATGGGCCGTACCCACTGGCAAAAAGCGAACCAAGAAATTTGCTACAGAACACTTCAGCTGAGGGTCCTGCATAATGGCCACCCTGTAGTGATATAAAACAAGTTGTCTTACAAGCTAGTTAGTATTAATTGTTTTTAATGACGGACACTTCTGTAATTCCTTGTATGTATATAATTTCCATATTTCCTGTTAACTTGATTACAAGTGTGCAGTTGTAATACATTTAATTAAATATCTATGTTAACTTCAACCATCTAAGGTTTAGGTTAGTTTTCATACCTGTATATTGCTATTACTTATACGCAATTAGTCTTTTCGCAAAGGCTATGTGAAATTTTAATTCTCGCAAAGGCTATGTGAAATTTTAATTCTGTCATGCCATTCAGACTAACTGCTATGATCTAATTTGTTTAACTCACCAAGGTTCTGTTTTATATGGTTTAGATTAATGCTTCTAGTATATGTTATTGTTCTTAAAAGTAGTTTAGCCAGACCACTGAGCTGACTTTCAGCTCTCACAGGGATGGCCCAAAGGATTAACTGGGACCTGATAGGTCATTCAGTAAGATGAATGAATTTAAAATGCAATTAAAAACTGCACATAGGCATATGCTCTCACACGGGAACAAATACATACAATACTTACATTTACTCATGCTTCCTTACATAGACACTAAAAAGGTATATTAAAATTCTGAATAAGTTGAGTAATATTTTTTTTTTTTA
Source organism: Macrobrachium rosenbergii (assembly GCA_039081455.1). Taxonomy (NCBI): domain Eukaryota; kingdom Metazoa; phylum Arthropoda; class Malacostraca; order Decapoda; family Palaemonidae; genus Macrobrachium; species Macrobrachium rosenbergii. Next base: position 278,915 of record JANJGK010000807.1, read on the forward strand.
TATTTGACAAATGCTATAAGGGTTTTTATGCTTTCATTATTTATTTTTTTATATTTTAAAAATTAAATCGCAGTTCCTCATGAACACCAAATTCAGAATGACTGAAAATGTAAAAGATTGACAAAATTTCCTTCATTACTTCATTTCCAAAAGTTGACAGTTGCTGTTGGTCATACTTTCGACACTCACACAGCACATCTAACCGTCATTATCACCTTGCACTCCGAGCACTCGGGAGCCTGGCCATGTGGATGCTCATTAAAGTGTCCACGTCAGAAGAGTATGGCCTTTTCTGAGACGTGTTAGAATTACTTGTGCATGTCTCTCTCTCCGATATGAACTCCATTTTTCAACATTAGGTTTTGTTTTAATTTACAGTTTTCAGGTACTTCATTCCATACATATTGCCATTTATTTAAGACACCCGCCTTTGTGTGTTATACAATCAGTAACAGGGATATTCACATTTGATCTTGTCATGTGGGTGGCTTCTTTGGCTGCTTTATCTGCCTTTTCATTTCCTTTGATCCCTACATGGGCAGGGATCCAACATATTTCTACATTTTTTCCATTATTATTTAAGTTACGGAGAAATAATTTAATTTGTTGTACAATATTATTTTATGACTGATTTGTAACTCTGAATAGCTTCTGTAGCGCTTCTCGAGTCACTAAAAATCCTAAAATTATTGAATGATGTTTAATCACTTTTAAAGCTGATGCAACTCCACACAATTCTACTGTGAATATTGAAGCTTTATTAGGTAGAGAGAATTGGTAAGTTTCATCTTGAGTGACTGCAGCATACCCCATTCCATGTTCTGATTTAGATCCATCTGTATATATTGCATGAAGTGGACTTTTTCGGGCTTACATGCTCTATTGTATGTTGTCTATGGTGTTCTGGTGTATATGAATAACTTTTTGATAAATATTTCAGATGTTGAGAAATATTCCAAGTGTGTACAAATTCTCATTTTATTCATCATCCAGGGAGGAGGTGATTTTACTATTAAAGGCACTTGTATATAAATTGAGCGACTCAAACAATCTTCTAGCTCTAATCAGGAAAGATGGATGATGGTTATTTATAAATACATCTTTTTTTTTTTTTTTTTTTTTTGAGAATCATTTTGTCCGAATTCTTAGAGCACTTTTCATTGTTACTAGCCCTAGGAGAGCTGTTAATCAGCTCAGTGGTCTGGTTAAACTAAGATATACTTTTTACTAGCTCTCTCTGGAGAGACAGAGGTAGTTCACCACATTCAACTTGTAAAGATGATTTTGGTGATGATCTAAAGGCTCCTGAGCATATTCTAAGGCCTTCATTGTGAACAGGGTCTAACATTTTAAGCACTGCATCTGATGCTGAGCCATATACTTCTCTTCCATGATCAATGATAGACAGAACTGTGGCTTTATACAGTAGAGTAAGGGTATGTCTATCGGCTCTCCAAGTAGTGTTCGACAATTTTTTAATAAGATTTAACATTCTTTTTACATTTTGATTTTACGTTATGTTATGTGGGCTTTCCAGTTCAAGTGAGTATCAAATACTAATCACAAAAATTTTGCTGCCTGGCCATTTGGTATATTATGGTTTCTGATTCTTAAATCTATTTCACCTTTTTTCCAATTTTTATTTTTATAAAAACATGACTGCTTGATTTTATCTATGGAAAACTTAAAGCCTACAGATGAGAACCATTCATCTACTTTTACTGTGCTTTTATTAATGATTCGTTCTGCATGTTTTATTCAAGATGCTGAATAATATATGTCAAAATCATCCATATACAGGTTACTTTCAATGCCAACAGTTAGATTATTACTGATATCGTTAACTGCTAGAGTAATCGAGTGCCACTAAGGACACTTCCCTGTGGAACACCACTTTCAAGTGGAAATGTTCTAGTAAGGTTTTAATATAGCATACCTCCATGTAGTATCATGCTTTTTCAATGTCAAAAAAGACAGCCAAGTTTGTTTTCTTTCAAAACCTCTACATATATGGTCTTCTAAGTTAAAGAGAGACTCTAATGTTGGATTTGATACAATGTGACCTGAACTGAGTGGGAGTCAAAATTTTATTTTCTCAAATGTGCCATGTTAGTCGAGCGTTTACCATTTTCTCTAAAAATTTGCATGAGCAGCTTGTTAAAAAAAATTGGTCTGTAATTATTTACATTACTGGGATCCTTTCCAGGTTTGGGGATAGGAATTATTATAGCTTCATGCCATTCATCTGGAAATAAATTTCAAAGCCACAAATAATTATAAAATTCTAACAAGTATGACTTTGCCAAGGGTGCTAAGTGCATCTCAAAACAAATACTATCACCTCCAGGAGCAGATTTATTGCTATTTGAGAGAGCATATTCCAACTCTTGACATATTGAATTTTCTATTGTTTCAAAATTTGTCATTAATTCTATTTTATCATTACTTACATTTGCTAAATTTTCTCCTATTACTTATTTCCTTTGAATCAAGTGTTCTTTTCCCATCTTTTGATATGATGTACGGGATTGAGGCTAAAATGTCGGGGAAGGGGTGGGGGAAGGCGATGCCACTGGAGTCGTTCTCTTAAGTAGTATTCCATCGTTGGTTGCATAGTGCGTTTTTTTCCTTCTTCATATATGACTCGATAACACGCAACAGCATCTTGATGTGCTCTCTCTGCTTTAGCAAACCATTCCATGTTCCCATCCACTTTACTTAAAAGTTTCAGTTCATGTTCAAATGAGGCAAAACCTCTGCCAGTGCTTTTGTTGTAAACTTTCACTCTGGTTCTTCAATTTCTTCTTCTGCTCTTTTTCTCTCCTCTGCAAGTGCAATTAAATCTTCTGCCGTTAGCTCTACATCTTGCACTTCTAAAAGATCTTGGATATCTTCCTCATCAATTTCTAAGGCAGAGAAGTGATAAGGAATATAGGGAGAGAACGCAAAGCTGCCAGATTGCAGAAGAAACAAAAGCACTTGGTCAGGCCACTGTTGAGCTGTGCGTGACAGAAAGAAAATTTGAAGGGCTCTCAGCTCAGTCGGAAGCCTTAGGTATAGGATATGGAAAAGGGGAAATCACCTCAAAGATGGAGACGAAAAAGAGTAAGACTGAGAAGTTTGAGGTGAATCATGGAAGTGAAAAGGGTTATTGAAGAATTTAATGTTGACAGTGAAAAATTATGAAGTATATAACTTGCTTTCCTGAGTTATTAACAGCAAGGCTTAATTAGGTCAAAGTTCTTTTGATAGTTGTGGGAGGATTGTAGATTAAGGTTAAGTAATTAGATTAAGTTTCTTTAATTAGGTAAAGGTTCTTTTGATAGTTGGGGGAGGGAACTACAGTATTAAGACAAAAGCTAGACTAAGTTTTAATGAACTATAGTCTTAAGGTTAGCTTAAGTTACAGTTCGGCAGGTTAAAGCAATAAAATAGTTTCAGGAAAGTCAGTTTCATTTAATAACCTCCACATCTGTTCCCATCATACTGCACCAATTGTGTACTAAAAGAAAAAGCCCCTACATAATATTTTGGCGGCCAACGTGGGGCCTTTGATAGTCAAGTAAGAGTGGGGTACATAATTGGAGATGCCTGAGGGAGCAGGTTTGGAAGGTGTTGGGTCAGGTGAAGGGGAGCAAGGTTGGAATGGGAGGTGGGATAGGCTGTGTGCATGATGATCAGCATACAGTATAAGTTAGAGGAAGCCCAGGCAAGGTAGATTGGTTACAAGGATAGCGGTGATGGATGGGAGTGTGAGTGAGATGGCAAAGAAAATGGCTGAAATGGCAAAGAGTGGGCCCCTTGTTGGGAAGGGAAGTGAGAATGAGGTAAAAGGTGCAAAGGAGAAATTGCCTGAAAGGGAAGAAATTGTCAAGTAAGAGGAAGTACCTGCCACGGATGATGATGGTATGAGTGAGGCGAGTGGAAGTGATGAGGAAGAAAAACGTAAGAAAAGAAAGGGAAAAAAGAAAACAACATGAAAGAGGAGAGGTGTGAGGAAAGAGGAGCAGAGTTTTTGGATTTGGAGGGGTAGCTCGGACTCGGAAGTTGAGACTTGAGAATGATTAGAAGAGTGGAAGTGGTAGTAGAGGTAATGGGAGTAGTAATAATAGTAGTAGTAGCAAAGGTTTGAGTGAGGCAGGGGAGAAAGAGGCCAAAACGGTGTTCCTGAGGGATGTTCCCCGGATTCAGAAACCTTGCATTGGGAAGGGAAGAGACGTGGGTTTTTTGACGAGTATGAAAAGTATTGTAGGCAGAATTATGAGGAGAATGATAGTGTGTAGACGAAACGGCTGGTAGAGTTCTTGCATGGGCGGTTTAAGAATGCTATGGAAGTTTGTGTGAGGGTGAACCTGGATATCAGTCTGTGAAGGCTAGATTGATTACGCAGGTGAAGAGAATGAAGAGAAGCGTTGTATATAAGAAGGAGGATAGGTTTAATGAGATGAAAGCCAGAGAGGAAGTGGGCTTGTATGCCAAGAGGTTAGAAGCTTTGGCCAGGAGAAAGTAAGGAGAGGAAGGCATTGAGGAAAACAATCACCTCATGCAGAAGTTCTTGGCCACCATTCCGGAGAAGATCAAGGTAATTTTGAATAAGAAAAAAGATCAGAAGCAGTGGTCAGGGAAGAGCTTAAATTGGGATGCTTTAGATCCTAGAAGCCCTGGGAGTATATGATAATGAACCAAAAGAGATGTACGTTGGGTTTGAGGTGGTAAAATGACATTTTTATAACAACATAGCTTTATTTATACTTACCCACTACAGTCATTACATCACTAGTTTTCTACTCAACGGCAGCTTGAATTTTCAAAATTCATGGCAATACTCTACTTCTTCTGTATGAGACAGTGACTACACCCTGCTCACTCTCTGGGAAGGAGAGGAACAACCCTTGAAAGATGGTTCAATTTGTTGACTGCAATAAAAATGTCCATGTGAGGGGAGGAGGGCGGGCTCGACTCGTAATTACTGGTTAAGTATAAATAAAACTTTATCTTATTATAAAAATGTCATTTTTATTGAAGTAACTTACCCAGTAATTACATTGCTGAACCCCACACACTGATGGATGGTGGCGATTCATGGACATTTGTGCCCAAAATACTGAAGTCATTATGGACATATTCATGATGTTTACATCGATAAGTGGTTGTTGAGAGAGCTACTGCAGGAAGGTACTGCCTCTGGTTGGAGCTCATCTCAACCCGCAGTGGTGTGGTGGTATAGCCTAAGGACACCTCTACTGACTCGGAGGCTTTCAAGTGAAGGAGTATTCTGCTAGCTGTGGAAATGTTAGTCAAGCAGTGTATTAAATACAAACTTCCAATGCCATACAAAGCCTAAAAACTTGCCCTAATCCAGGGCGAAGTGCCTGGAACCAAGCAAAATCCAACCATAATGCATGGTCATCTTACATCAACGAATTAAAAAAGAAAGAAAAGATGCTCTCACCCCATTACAATACTGGTAGGTAACTTGGGTATACCATACCTTCCGGACAAATACATTCAGTTGGAAGAGTTGCCTCCTAGGCTTCCTCCCCCAATACCATACCCACTAAAGACAAGGGCCCAAAGGTTCTGCAATTGTTGTAGGTGGTTTCAATGTCCTGAGATAGTGCATTGCAAAAACTGACCTACATCTCCAGTATGTAGTTTGGAGGATAGATGATAAGGATAGATTATGTTTTAAGGTTAAGGAGGTGGCCACCACTCTTACCTCGTGAGCCTTCACTTTCAAGGAGGGAAAGAGAGACTTCTCCAATTTGAAAATGAGCTTCCCTGATTAGGTCCCTTAAAAAGAACAAGATAGCGTTCTTAGAGAGAGGTCTGAAAGGATTCTTTATAGACCACCACAGATTGCTGGCCTGGCTTCTGATCTTCTCAGTCCTGTGCAGATATCTAAGGGCTCTCACAGAACAAAGAGATCTTTCCTCTTCTGGGTCTAAACTCTCCATAAAGTTATTTACTCTAAAGTAGCAGGCCAGGGTTTAGAGGGTATTTCGTTTTTTGCAAGAAAACCAAAAGTTAGCGAGCAGAATATGTCACCCTGGAGAAGCCCATCCTTTTGTCCAAGGCATGGAGTTCGCTAACCCCCGTGGCTGTTGCTAGACCAAAACGAAACAGCGTCTTACTGCTTAAATCCCTGAGGAACATTGAGTGACGGGTTTGAAACACAGTCCTGAAATCCATTTAAGAACTATGTCAAGACTCCAGGAAACTGTAGATTCTGTTTTAGGTTTTGAAGAGTCAAAAGATTTAATGAGGTCCAAAGCGTCCTGCTTTAAGGTAAGGTCCAGAGCCCTGTGGCAAAAAACTGGGCTCAGCATAGCTCTATAATCACTGATGGCAGAGGAAGAGAGGCCTCTGGAGAATCTTAAATACGGGGGAAAGTCTGCTGGCTGTGTCGGAGATGTCTTAGAAGACGAGATGTTATGTCTTCTGCACCAAAATCTAAAGATGGACTATTCTGCTTGATAGACTTGATTAGAGGACTGTCATCTGCTGCTGGCAATAGCCTGAGCTGCAGGCTTTGAAAATCCTTTTGATCTTAGGAATTTGACGACAGTCAAAACTGTCGGAGCCAGAGTGGACAGGTTTTGATGAAACCTCCTGAATTGAGGCTGTTTGAGCAGCTCTGGAATGGTAGGAAGCAGCCTCGGATAGTCCACCAGAAGGGCAAGCAGACCTGTAGACCACCCTTCTGGGGCCAGAACAGAGATATGAGGGTTATTCTGACATTCAGGTAAGACTGAAGCTTGTTTAGTACTTCCATGATTAGACTGAACATGGGAATGAGTACAAGTCCAGATTTAACCGGTCCCACAGAAGGGCATCTGTCACCTATGTCAAAGGGTCTGGAAAAGGGGAGCAGAACAGAGGAAGGCGGTGATTCTTGGATGTGGTGAAGAGGTCCAGGAATGGTGTCTCCTCACAGCTTCCACAAATCTGTGCATACTCCAAGGTCCAGAGTCCACTCCATGGGAAAGATTTGGTGGCGTCGTCTTAACCCATCCACCAAGACATTGAGTTTTCCTTGGATGAATCAGGTGACTAACTTTGCTCCTATCCGGTCCGTCCAAAGAAGTGACTCCATGGTTTCGGAGAGCGAATGTGTGTGTTCCCCCTTGACGACTGATGTAGGCTAAGGCTGTGGTATTGTCCGAGTGGACTGCTATCACTTTGCCTTGGACTTCTTCCTGAAAGTGTCCGAGACCTAAATGAATCACTTTCAACTCCTTGTTGTTATGGAGAGTGCTCTCCTCCCAAGACAAAGTTCCTGATGTGTCTGTCTCCTGGATGGGCTCCCCAACCTGTCTGATGTGTCGGATAAGTAGTTTGGTTGCATATCTGCCTGTGTACTGCCACCACCATAGGTCTTCTTTGATCTCTGTTGAGATCGGAAAGACAAATGAGTCTGGCCGAGTCTTCCTGTCCCAGTTTCTCTTCAGGAAGAATTGTAGAGGTCGTAAGTGTACTTTTCCCAGCCTGATGAACTGCTCTATAGAAGAAAACGTGCCCAGCACACTCACCCACTTGTTGGCTGAACAAAATTCTTTAGAAATGATCAACTGCTTTCACGCACAACTCTAATCCTTTTTGTGGACGTAAGAGCCCCAAAAATCCGAGTCTATCTGAATCCCCAAATAGAGAATCCTCTGAGGTCCACTGGGGTCAGTTGAGATTTCTGAAGATTTATCAGCAATGCTAAGTCTTTAGTTAAAAGTAGGTTTTTCTCGCTATAATGTGGTTCGGATTCCACAATAAACTGTAGGTCCCGTTGCTAAGTAACCAATTGGTTCTTAGCCACGTAAAATAAGTCTAATCCTTCGGGCCAGCCCTAGGAGAGCTGTTAATCAGCTCAGTGGTCTGGTAAAGCTAAGGTATACCGTACTTAATTTTTTTTTTTTTCTGAAGGTCCTCCCTACATTGCAGCTTCATGGGCGAACGAATCAGACAATTGTCCAGGAATAAAAGGATGTTGATGCCTATTAAGTGCAACTGCTTTGCCAAGGGGGTTAAGTATAGTACACATTAGTTTTACCAGACCACTGAGCTGATTAACAGTTCTCCTAGGGCTGGCCCGAAGGATCAGACTTATTTTTACGTGGCTAAGAACCAATTGGTTACCTAGCAACGGGACCTACAGCTTCTTTCATAAAGACCTGTGGTGCTGTCAACAGGCCAAAACACTGTGCTCTGAACTGAAATACCTTGTTTTGATACACCACAAACCTCACAAACTTCTTGACGCCGGATGAATCGGGATGTGAAAATATGTCTTGCATATCTAGGGGGATCATCCAATTCCCCAACGGATGGACACAAGAACTTGACTGGTCTGTTTCCATATTGAATCTTGTTTGCTCTGAACTGAAATACCTTGTTCTGGTACACCACAAACCTTAAAAACTTCTTGACGTCGGATGAATCGGGATGCGAAAATGTGTCTTGCATATCTAGGGAGATCATCCAATCCCCCGACGGATGGATACAAGAACTTGACTGGTCTGTTTCCATCTTGAATCTTGTTTTCTCAATGAAAAGCTGTGTTGTAAATGATTTTGAAGTGGTTTCAGGATGATGGTAGAGGATATCTATAATACGTATACGCGGGTAGTTTGTAGAACAACAGGACATGTTTACATCTGTGGAACCTGTCAGGCATTCTAGTTTCACATTATATTTTCATGACTAAATACATTTTTCATGATAAAGATTTAATAATTTTCAAATAATACATTACTGTAATATATTAATGTAAACATCAAATTTTTTTTTTTTTTTTTTTTTTTTTTTAATGTTTGCCCAAAGCTAAGCGAAATTCAAAGCTCTAGCGAAAGAAAATGCATCTTAGGATGATAATATACCAAGGCGCAATGCTACTTGACACGCTATTGGCTGGCGTTTGCAATTCAGCCACTCTAGGAGCACCATTCATTTTCCTTGGCACTGATTGGCTGTGCCCTTGGCGCTAATTGGCTGTTTACCCACAAGACGTTCTCTCGAGGAGATGTACAGAGCCCACATCTCTCTCAGTTCAAAGCACATCCTTAGCCTGTGCAAGTGTTTTGCTGTGTACCCCTGTACTTTATGGGTTTTTCTTCACAGTTTTAATGTGTAATTGTGCCCTAAGATGCCTCAAAACACCTTGCTCCTTCTAAGGCTTCCAGCAAAAGAGCCTAAGCACCTGAAGGTCATAGTGCTACAGAAGGTACGACTTCTGGATATGTTGAAAGAAGGTAAGTTATGCAGCTGTAGCCCACTATTTTGGCGCGAAAGAGAGTACCGTGCGGTACATCAAGATAGGGGCGGGGATAGTAAGGCCATGATTGTTAGCTTCTTCAGTAGTGAAAAAACAGTCTCTAGAGTTTGTGATAAGACAATCGTGAAGATGGAATCGGCATTGGTGTATTGGATAAAGGACTGAAGTAAAAAGAATATATCCCTCAACACAAAAATCATTTGTGAGAAGGCATGATAACTCTACCAGCAGTTTTCAACTGTTAAGGTAGGTGGTGATGTACAAGAAGCAGACTTCTTAGGCTTCGACAAACCCGCAGAAGAGGAAGAACCACATATACACATACATACAGACATGTATATACATATAAATACAAACACACATATATACTACAGTAAACCCCCCATATTCGCGTTCTCACGGTTCGCGGACTCGGGCATTTGTGGGTTTCTCTGTGGAACATATCTAGCCATCATTCGCGGAAAATTTGCCAATTCGCGGTATTTTTAACTGAGAAATATTCACTAATTACTGTATTTTCATATAATTTTCATGAATAAATGCACTTTTTGTGATAAAACTATTAAAATACTCAGGTATAAGCATTTTTACAGGGTTTTTCTTGGTTTAAGCTATCAAAATGGGCAGTTCTAAGTGTTTTTAGAGGGGTTTTAAGCATTCGCGGATTTGACCTATTCACGTGGGGGTGTGGGACACATCCCCCGTGAATACGGGGTTCACTGTACATATATATACAATTACATATCTATTATATACCGGGTGTTTCGAAATTACAGGGGCCACCCCACCTCCACAGAACAAATGGAAAGTTATGAAGTTTTCTGCTATAGCCTATCTCCAAGTACATTATTTTAAATTTCTATTAAGCTATTTTTCATTTTACATTTCTTGTATTTTCTGACTGAGTGACAGAGTTAGATACAGCCCTGGCTAACGACTCAGAGGAAATCAGATGGACTGACCGAATCCAGGCTATAACCTTAAAAGAGGCCAGGGATGCTGGCGCATCCTTCATTTCACGTTCCTGGATAGTTAAATACATTAAAAGAGATGAATCCTTTGTTACAAGAAACTGGAACAAAAATCCATATGATTGTCATCGCAAAAAGAATGAGAATCTTGGAAGGTCTGAAGTCCTTTCTCAGGAGTCAAAAGACATCATAGCTGAGGCAGTGGGTAGACCAAGAAAGTCTTTGTAAATTGCCGCTTGAACTAGAAACAAAAAGGGGAATGAAGAGAAGTTACAGTGCTGTATATCGTGAGTTGAAAATATCTGGTATCAAGCCATTTCATGTTATCAGCAAGTCCAACATCACTCGGCAACAGAGATAAGACCGTGCATGGTTTTGTGGTTCATTTCTTAAAGAATGGAATGAAGCTGACTTTCATGTTGCCACATCAGATGAATTCTTCATTTACACAGTCAGGAAGCCAAATCATAAAAATTACATCCTTTGGGCTGCAAAGTTGGATAATATCAGCGATGATGTGCGCTATCGCCAAGTTGTTAAATTTCCTGAATGTTTGGGAATTTTTCTGTTTCACAGCCAAACAGTTAATGTGGATCATCAAAGAAAAAGGACAGTCATGGAATGGCGAATACTTCAGAGAAACTCTGCTTACTGGAGGAGTATTTCCTTTCCTCAAAGATCCTGAAAATGTGTTATCTGTTGAAGAAGTCACATTTTTGCATGATAAAGCACCATGTTTCAAGGCTCTTCAGACACAGAAGCTGCTTCGAAACAGTATTACCGATTTCTTCTCGTCAAGTGAATTTCCAGGTAGCTCCCCTGACCTTAATGTGTGTGATAACATTGGTAGTATCTTAAAGGATCGTGTTGAAGCACGCACAGTGAACGATGATGGCATACCAAGCCTCAACGACCCGCGAAGAGAGGTGACCAAAGTGCTCATGGAAATGAGTTTGAGTCTCAGCTTTTTTGCAATTTGCTGAAATCATCATCATCATCTTCTTTTAACATGCTTTTTTCCCATTTTTTGTATGGGGTAAGCATGATGCCTTCTTTTGAAGGACTTTTGATTTGGCTTTGGGGTAGACCGTAGTCTCGATCGGCTGCCCTGCCTGACATCGCTTAGACCCCGGTAGCGTATGTTACGTGTATCATACCAGACCCAACGCCCTTTCTCCCAGCAGCGAGACGTTGTTGCGCGGGTAGGTCGAGAGTTCGAGACGTGTGAGATGTTTGTTATGTTTTTAGAGGATGCTGAAATCATACCCCTCAAGAATGCAGGCTGTGGTACAGGCAGATGGAGGCCACACAAAATATTAAATACTCAGAGAAACTTAAATAAATACCTGTTCTGAATTACTTTTGTTTTTGTCCATTATCAATTTTAGTTTATGCTGTAGAGGGGGGGCTCTAATTTTGAAACACCCTGTATACTATATAAAATTATAAACAAACATACACATATATATATACATACACATACATGACAAATTTTTGGGGGAAAAATCCCAGCTTAGTTCAATTATTTACTAATGCCAGGGATTTCTGGCGAGGACCTTAAATTCCCATGTTCCTTAGATGCAGGAGGACATCCTCTTAGAAGGAGTAAGAAATCGAAACTACATGGGGCAGTATGAGGACAGTAACTTTTACCTATATGAGAGCATAGGTTCATATGTTAGAAAAAATGACAAGTTTTAAAAGTAATTTATACGTTTCCTAACTATACAAACCTGAGGTCCTTTACATTAGGAATTACTTTCAGCAAAGCTGAACCACCTGTTTAACTTTAAAACAAGATAGTTAAGCAGTTAACTACCATCTGGTTGGTGGGAGTCCTGTCCCCCCAAACCCCCCCTCAATGTAAACATTCCGATTTGCCTTTTGGTCCAAGTAACAGATTGAGGGGTGGCATGAGATGGGCATAAAACTGTAAAGGACCTCAGGTTTCTGTAGTTAGGAAAAATACAAATTACTTTATGTCTCTTTACCCCTTAAGCAATGCTTGTTGTTTGCCATTTGACATCAATTTCAGCAACTCCAACTCTCTCGTCTGCTATTTCAATATCAGCCCACTCCTGACATGAGACAAGCCAATATGAAACAGGGACTTCATAGACAACACAATAACGAATAAGAGTAAGCCTCATGTCAAACAAATGCTCTTCCACTTACATGATTGAACATAATCAGTATCAAAGCGCAAGTCAACAGAATGGAGTTTTTATCCACCACACGCACATGCATATCAAGGTCCACATCATTCACTTTGCATAAGCTTATTACTTCTCAACAGGTCTGAAACAGAATCAAATAAGAGAATTAGACAATCAGCCTCCAAGACTAAACAGTCATAAAATGCAAGTGACATACAATCTTTGCTTTAAATACCTCTGACCAATGTTGTCAAGGTATCACTGACCTGATATTCACTTGGTCAAAAATATCAAGTCAATCCTAACTCAAAATAAGGACAACTCATGTTGTTCAAATGACAAAGAATTCAAAAGGATCTGAGGAATTATAATTAACAACTTAAAAACCAATCATTGGATTAAATTAAAATTTTGCAAATTTTGATATTTCATGAGTTTTGTCTAAGAATCATCATTTCCTGCTGAATGAAATAAAGACAGGCATGTAAAAGACATTTACTGTGATTCATCTGAGATTATTCACCATATTCAGGAATAGCATCATAAAAGGTTTTTACTGAACTGACACTGATGCTGCTTTCCATGGACATTGGGCAAAACATATGGGTGCTACACATGCAGTAGTAGTCTCATTTATTCAAGTAGGGCCACCTTGGTCTACCATTTGTTTCTTATGCAGTGGTATGGTTAGCGTGAGGTATGACTATCTGGAAATTGCAATCATCAATCCTATAAACACAAGCTGAAAGCTCAACTCAATTTTCATTTGCATTTTACTAGAAACAGCACCTGCTAACAATGCCTAATTATGATTTTTCTGTAACCTTGGCATCTTTAAATTCTTTTAAAACTTTCATAAGTTACGATGACGTAATCAGGAGGAGGTGGAGTGAATATCTACATACTGTATATATATATAAAAAAAAACTGGTCTTCATGAATAGTGATAACTCAAAATAATCTCCATCTCACAGAGTATCACTCAAGGACTTCCGGTGAATTTTTCAACTACTTGGAGTACTAGACAAGAAATATGAGCAAGCAAATCCAGATTGCATGTGGATTCCATGGGTGGCCTGCCTTCTACTCCTGAGTATTTCTCATACCATACAACTCACCAGCAAGCTAAATACCATCATAGGAAAATATATGATAAAATACCTACATTCACTAATGTAAAACAATAAAATAATTAATACTTTCATTACCAACTTGACTTTGTAACTGTATCTATTTACATTTTTTTTTTAAACACAATCAGCGTTCACATCTATAGGAGTGTGACTGGTTAACAAATGTCCAAGCAAATCTGGCTAGCTAGATTTTAAATGCATTCTTGCTTACAGCAAAGAAATTACTTGTTCAAGAAACTGCCAAGAATAATTTTAGTAACTTAAATTATTTTAAGGAATAAATAACAATAAGTAAATTATTTTAAGGAATAAATAACAGTAAGCAAATACAGTATCAAGTTGTAGAACACAAGAAGTGCATTCAAAGTATTGAACATTATTTTTCTAAAATTGGCTAAAGTGCTTTTTTTCCAGTACTTGGTTACACTCATCATGTCCTTCACAAGACCTGGAATCAACTGTTAAAGAAAGACTAATATAATTGGTAATTTTAAGTAATATAAATATGCATATTGCAGAATGTGTATTTCTGTAAATATAGGAGAACAAATAATAAATCACATTCTTAGCACTTGTTACTCTCAACATAAAACAAGTTCTACATACTGTATATTGTACACTGTTGTCAACATTTCATTTTTTAAACTTTTGGGATAAAATGTTTTTTTGTACACTAAACAATCAATGTTCATCACTGTTAATATAATGCAATAATTAATACAGTACTAGATTCTTAGCATTACTTACTGGAAATACAGTACATTGGATCATTAACATACTGTACAGCATTTCAAAACTTTTTGGGATATAAAGCTGTTATCTACGAATGATTCTCTTTCAATACTGCCATTATTGTATCGAGTTCTTGTCTACCTTTATTTTTTTACATATTTAAACTTCTTGCTGAAAATCCTACATCAGCAAAAACTTTACTACTTCCCTTCTCCCTCCACCCCAAAAATACAGGTCAATTTCAAAAAATTTTTCCTTTTATGATGGTGTTTTTGAAACAACCCCATCATAACTAAGGGCCCATTTGCACTGTACATACTCCTCAGGTTGAGCTTAAAGTGTCACTAAATCTTGGTAACAAAGTACCTAAATGTTAGTAGGTAGGTGAGTAGAGAGGGGAACCTATAGGTCACCTAATGTAATCAAGAATTTTTTCCTGTCAGCATCACATATTATACAGAGGGATTGAAGTGGCATGATGATTCAACACTGGCCTGTATACATAGTAACACAAATTATTTTTAAAAAATTTGTGATTTCTTCCTACAGGAATACAAATGCATTGTCTTATGCATGTGAACAACTCCTCTGGTAGGAGGACAGTCTCTCACCAACTTGGCAAGTGCAATCTCCTCCTAGAAATGCCAAGCAACTTGTTACAGTCATGAGCAGAGGAACAATGACTACTATAACCTATACCATCTGTCTGAACTCTCGATGGTACCTGGGTTAACCATCACTTTTAGAGTGAAGATGCAGGCATTACTGCCGTTTCATGTGGCCCCCTTTCATGTTAATGAAGAGAGTAGAGGGAGTCTCACCTTATGCCCCAAACATCAGATAGGATACCTAACCATGAAGTCTACCTGCATCAAGCTTGAAATCATCTTGACTGCCACCTCGCAAGGGAAGGAAGAACAAAAGGAGGCAGGTAAAGCTATAAACTCACCAAATCGACTCTGCCTTAAGGCATTACAAAACCCAGCACCTTAGGCAAAATACATTTTTGTGAGGATCATGGACAAGCTATTGAACAATCACCACAAGTCCTTATAAATGTCCATGGGCTTGTGGGTGAAGTTCTCATGGTAAATGATGTAAAAGTAGTCTGACACCACAAAGCACCTGCTCTCATTACCACTGAACCAAAAACTTTCTCAAATTTAATGGTGTCCAAGTGATCGTCCCATCAACCCAGAAAGAGAGATATTCTTGCACACTACCACCATTTGCCTGCCAGTGCTGCCTGTATAAAGAAACCAACTAGCCTGAGATTTTTTGGGTTCTCATCACATAGTGCCAAAAGGATTGTACTGGGAACAAAAGCACCTCATCTGCCTCTCATCCAACAATTTGGGGAACCAAGAAATTTTCAAAACTTTGTCAGAAACTTAAGGTTTTGAGATCTAGTACTCAAAAATATTGTGCAACTCATCAACTAATTTAGAACAATGCCAAGGATAGCAAAACAAGTCTTATGTTTCAATCTCAAGCCCCTTCCAACAGCTTAACACTACTGTACATGAGTTAGGCTATGAAGGACATGTTGCATCCCACTCCTAAACCCAAAGCAAACAACGAGACCAAATTGTTAAAAGTCTATGAACATGCACATGAAGAGAAGTCCATGCCCTATAGTTGGAAGAAGTGGTTCGACGAAGAGAAATAGGGGACTACGGGAAGCTTACCTAGACTAAGCCATTAGTTAGCAAGCTAATGCAAATTAGCATATTTTGGAGAGAAACCTTCTAAAACACTGATTTCAGATGGTCCACTATCTATTACAGTAATCAAGGCTACCTCAAAATGTGAGGCTAAGTGAGAGAAGTATGAGCTACTACGGTCATCTTGAGACCCAGAGTGACAGAAACTAGATTGACCTTTCAGCAAATCAAAGGTCATTTGCAACCTAGAGTGACTAAGTCTAGGTTAATCTTTCAGCAAATCAAACAATCAAGAGGAATGGCAATATCCTAATGTCCCTGAGAATGTAGAAGCAGTATTCTTCAGTAGCACAAGAACTGCTACAAAACACTGGAACTTTCTGTATCTGTATAATCATGTGGTAAAGAGGTTGAAAACTAGTTCCCCAAAGCTCACTTCCCCACAAAAAAAAAAGGGTAGGGATCTATCTGTCCTTGGCAGTTGAAATATCTCCAAAAACACTCCTTCTAGCAGGAATGTCTGTGGCTGACAGCTTAACATCTTGGCAAATCAACTTGGGCATCCACACTATAACAACTTTGTTGCTGACACACTGGAGGTACCATCAAAAGATCGTATGTTGCACATATCACCACTTCCATAATTCCAAACCTGATGTGCGCATGGTTGTTCACTGCCACCAAAACGAAGCCAGAAATACAGATACACATTGACTTACAACCTATAAAACTTATGGTTGATCTGACTTTGTGACACTAATGTATATCATCACAATAATGTGGCTATGAATGGGTCAAGAAACAACTGTTTACAAGGCTAAACACAAATCCTAAAACATTTAGCCAGGCTTACCCAACTTAAGGCTTGTCTAATAATTCATCACTATTTCTTATAATTAACAACCACTTACAGAAGTACTTTATATTTTTATAACTGCACCACAGTGAGGAACTGGAGTGAAAAATAAAAGAAATGTAAATGTACATGTGTGTTCAACCTTTCAATGATTGAAAAACTGATGGAAAATGCAATTAAAAATGATAACATATACTATGTAAATTATGGAATCTATGAAGTTTCATAACCATTCACACAAACTAAAAAGTTGTGAGAGGAATTTAGAATCATGAGCAACACCACCGACACCATGAAGTCCCAAGACAAACTTACAAAAAATCCCTAAAAATTCAGAAAAAAGACATTAAGAACATTACAATGTCAGATCATCCTTGTTGTCTGATGGCTCTTGAGTGCATCCTTAAGTTCCATCTCTGCTCAAGTTACCATTAGAGTCATGCGTATTGTCTACTTGTGTAATATTTGTCATCCTTCATTTGACAACAATTTCAGCAATTCCAACTCTCTCCCCACTCCTGACTTGAGACAGCCAAATTTAACATTTGAAGCAGAGGCTTCATGGACAACAAAATAAAGAAGTCTCATGTCAAACAAAGCTCTTCCCCTTACAAGGTTAAAGACAATTAAAAACAAAGTGCCGGTCAATTACTATTTTACTTGGAAAAAATTCATTTAATGTGATTGAATTACCTTGGCAGAACCTGTAGCTAGGAAACTGTTAAGTTTTCTTTTTGCACAGGAGGGTGAGTTTTTATCCAGGGCACACATATGCATATGAAGGTCCTCATAATCATTCATGTTGCAGAAGTTTACGAATATTGGAGCAGTCTGAAACAGAACCAAATAAGATAATGATAAAATCTTTCTTCAAGACAATCCAGTCAAAAAAATACAAATGACATAAAATACTTCTTGGCTCTAAATGAACTATAAAATAAACTGACCACATGATCATCTCCTGAAACAAGAAAGAAAGGTATTCTTCCAAACTACCACCCACTGGCCTGCCAATGATGCTCGTATAAAGAACCAAAACTGGCCTCATTTTTTGGGGATCTCATCACAAAGTGAAACTAGGATTGCACTACTCATAAAAGCATCTCATCTGCTCTCAAAAAACAATTTGGGGAACAAATAAATTTTCAAATCTATCATCATAATCTTTAAGGTTCAAAGATCTAGCATTCATGAACAAGCAATAGAAGAATCCTGAATACTGACAGCCAAAAAGGATGTGCAACTCGTCAACCAATTTAGAACAATTCCAAGGCTGGCAAGGGAAGTCTTAAGGATGAGGTCTTATCTAAATTCTCTCCCAACGCTCAACCGTACAGTACTCGAGTTAGACTATGAAGGGCATGTCGCATCCCACTCCTGAAGCCAAAGCAAACGAGTGCAAAATTGTCAATACATTCTATGAACATGGACATAAAGAGAGGTCTACACGCTAAGTGAAAGAAATGGTTTGAAGAGAAAAATGCTTCAATTCTGGACAAAGAGAAGCTTGCCTAAAGTAGGAGATCATTAGTTAGCAAAGAGCTGCAAAGAAGCAAACCTGGAGAGAAACCTTCTACGACACTGATTAGAAAAGATAGTCCTCTATTATGTCCTATGATAAGATGTTCTATGTAGATGCACGCTAAGTAGTCTACTGTCAACAGACTTAGGAACATCGACAGAAGAGATGTCCTAGTACTATCAATGGAAATGTGCATTGTCAACTGAGGAGACGTCCTATGAGGAGATCCCCTATGATGACATTAATTCAGTAAGATACTCAAAAGAGGAGTTGCCGTCGACAGAGATGTCCCAGCCATACTGTCAATGGAGTGTGCATTGTCAAGATAGGAGACATCCTATGGTGGAGATCCCTAATGATGACTAAAGTTCAGTAAGCTACTCAAAAGGAGAGTTGCCTTATGATAATAAGACACCCCCGGGCCCCTTCCAACTGACTAGAGAACCACCACGGTGCCATTCCTGAGATACGTTACGTAAAGCTTATAGACTGATATTAATGCTTGTGTGCACAAGAACAACGTGGATATTTAGTCACACAAAACGGCCTGGTTGGACTAGGATAGAAAAGGGTAGGTTAGATGGGAATTGTATCCAACCTAACCTAACCCAATCAAACTCTCGAAGAACGGGAAAATCACTTCCTTGCAGAAGTCACAAATCTGAAGAACATGCTCTGGATATTGAAGAGCAGGTTTGATGAGATAAGTTCGAACTAGGTAGGCTAGGCTAAGAACTCAACTACTTAGGTTAGGCTAAACAATTCACCAAACCCTAACCCAATAAGTTCTTGAGGAACAGGACAAATTTCCTCATCCGTCCTTAGCTAAGAAAATCCAAAGGTGTTCTAGCATCCTTTCTTGAGCTTGGACGAGCTTCAACAGAAGTAGGAGCGATCACAGGTGGGGACTTAATCTTCAGAATTAAAATGTAAAATATACAAGCGAAAAAAAGGCCAAATGGCAGGACAGGGAAGAAAAGCACGTCTTCTCAAGAATGCAGCTAAAAGTAAACTGAAAAGGTTGAATGCATACCGACCATACGTAACTGTTGCCAAACCATCTTGCAAAACTTTAACAGCCATACTTTCCAGCTTCGCCGAAAGTTATCCACATGTAACGACAGAGGGTTTGTATTCAGATAGGAACAACTGGAAGGTTTCATTTTTTTCATTTTTTTTTTTCTCAAAAGAAATGGAAGTGCAAAACTCAAAAATTACAAAAGCTTTTTGAGAACAGAAATTTACAGTACCTTTCCTGGAAACTCATGAGGCCTTTTCCAAGTCAGACAGCAAAGATGCCAAGGATATATATTACAGTATATCTTGGGAAACTCGGGATTTGTCAGATGATGATGATCTGAATATAGGTAACGATTTTTGGGAAAAATTAGTTCAGGACTGTGTTCTTGAGACATCTGACAACAAGGATGTTGAGGATGTATACAACGATGTTGAAAATGCATCTGAAAAAGGCCTTAGGGAAGAACTAGATCGAGAACATTGTCAAGATGCATCAGACGACAAAAGTTAAGTATACCTTAGTTTTACCAGACCACTGAGCAGATTAACAGCTCTCCTAGGGCTGGCCCGAAGGATTAGACTTATTTTTCCATGGCTAAGAACTAATTGGTTACTTAGCAATGCGACCTACAGTTTATTGTGGAATCCGAACCACATTATAGCGGGAAATGAATTTCTATCACCAGAAATAGATTCCTCTAACTCTTCATCAGCCGGCCGGGTAATTGAACTCCGGCCCATCGAGTGACAGTCCGCAGCTCTACCGACTCACCCAACGAAGAGTTATCGGAAGACAAAGATGGAGAGGATTATGACGAGGATGACAGTACATCTTGGAAAACTCAGGATTCATCAGATGACGATGTTGGGATTGAAGATTACAGTTTTTTTGAAGAAATTAATCATGGAACATATTCTCAAGCCATCTGATGACGAGGAAATTGAGAATATATAATGGCTCATATATGTTCTCAACGTCCCCATCATCAGATGGCTCAAGACTACGCTCTCGATAAAAAAAAAAAAAAAAAAAAAAAAAAAAAAAACACACACACACACACACCACCACCTGTCATCTACAACCCCAACATCATCTGATGAATCCTGAGTTTCCCAAGATGTACTGTCATCCTCATCATATTCCTCTTCATCTTTGTCTTCTAATGCTTCTTGACAATGTACTATCATCCTCGTCATAATCCTCTACATCTTTGTCTTCTAATGCTTCTTGACAATGTTCTCAATCTAGTTGTTCTCCTTCTTCCCTAAGGCCTTTTTCAGATGCATTCTCAACATCGTTGTAAACATCCTCAACGTCTTTGTTGTCAGATGGCTCAAGAACATAGTCCTGAACTAATTTTTCCTAAAAATTGTTATCTATATTCACATCATCATCATCTGACAAATCCTGAGTTTCCCAAGATATACTGTCATATATATCCTCGGCATCTTTACCGTCTGACATTTCTTGACAATCTTCTCGATCTAGTTCTTCCCTTTCTTCCCTTAGGATGTTTTCACATGCATTCTCAACATCCCCGTTGTATACATCAACGTCTTTGTCATCTGATGTTCTTGACAAGGTTCTTGATCTAGTTCACGAAAGTTACTGTCTGAGGTCTTTTCCCAGCCGTTATATTTCTACTCCTTCTAAGGACATCACACTCAGCAACTTCAACTTTATCTCCTTGCATTTCAATACCAGCCCATTCCTAGTAGGTGTAAGACATTTCAATTAACATCCAAACATGAGTCATCAAGGAAAAGAAAACAATGAACCTGAAACAGAATCAAATGAGAATCTGTCTTCAAGAACATCCAGTCATATAAGTACAATACTGTAATTACTGTATATAATATGCATGTGCTCTGATCTATGTTAGTTGTTATGGAGTCTTGACTTGTTATTCACGTCATAGTCAACAATTGAAGATTTCACTATTTTACATGGCAAAATTCATTGTAATATCTGACGAGAGAGAGAGAGAGAGAGAGAGAGAGAGAGAGAGAGAGAGAGAGAGAGAGAGAGGAGAGAGGAGAGAGAGAGAGAGAGAGAGAGAGAGAGAGAGAGAGGAGAGAGAGAGAGAGAGAGAGAGAGAGAGGAGAGAGAGAGGAGAGAGGAGAGAGAGAGAGAGAGAGAGAGAGAGAGAGAGAGAGAGAGAGAGAGAGAGAGAGAGACTTACCTTCACTGATGGTTTATCCACACAAAGAACCTTTTCATCACTCATGTTGAATCTGATTGCTTTGTGAGCAGCCTGAAACAGAATCCAGTCACACAAGTTCAATACTGTAATTACTGTATATAATAATATGCATGCGCTCTGATCTATGTTAATTGCTATGGAGTATTGACTTGTTATTCACTTCAAAATCAAGAATTTAAGGTTTAGTGAAAAAACTATTTAACATGGTAAAAGTCATTGTAGTATGTGATCAAAGGTTACAATCTACAAGATTTTAAAGAAAGAGTGATCAAAGGTTACAGAGAGAGATGAGAGAGAGACTTTATAGACTTACCTTCACTAATGGTTCATCCACCCAAATAACCTCACCATCACTAATGTTGAAGTTGATTGCTTTGTGAGCAGCCTGAAACAGAATCAAATGAAAATGTCTTCACGATAATCCAGTCATAAAGTACAATAATGTAATTACTGTATATAATATTATGCATGTGCTCTATGTTAGTTGTTATGGCGTCTTGAGAGAGAGAGAGAGAGAGAGAGAGAGAGAGAGAGAGAGAGAGAGAGAGAGAGAGAGAGAGAGAGAGAGAGAGACCTTACCTTACAGACCTTACAGTTAGTTCGTTCGGGTTGCCTCAGGGTCCCTCAGTGTGAGGCACCTTTGATGTCTACCAGAGAAATGCTAATGCATCTTCCGGTATATTTTGCACCTTCCAATCTTGGATTGTCTGGGATGCATCTTAGATATTTGTCGCGCTTATTCTTTAACACATCTACACTCACTCCTGTTATGTTCCTCAGATGAGCTGGTAGCGCATTGAATAGACACTGCATTATCGATGCTGGTGCATGGTGGATTAATGTCCTGTGCTTTCCTTAGTTTTCCTGGTATAGTTTTGGGCACTATTAATCTACCTCTGCTTTGTTCCTTTCTTTATTTGCTTCATTTCTACCATGATTTTTTGATATGTATTTGATTTTGATTTTTATTCTTCATGGCTACAGGATGCATAGACCTACATTTTTTTTTTTTATTAACCTACATCCATTTCCTTCTCTCCAGTTTTTACATATTTTTGGATGTAGATTGCTGCATTCCTCCTCAAAGCCATCTAGATAGGCACATTTGCCATAGATGTCATAATTGTGGCCTATCTTGGGATGCTTGTAATTACATCTTTCACCAAATCCGCAATTCCCTCTTTTTCAAAAGGGTGCATACTGTGTCTTTTTCTTTTTTTTTTCTTGCTCTTTCCCATCAGTATGAAGATCCAGGTACAACCTCTTTGGGATTTTATTTTGATTTATCATGTTGCAATTCATTTCTTCATATGTATGCTGCTGTACTGCGTCATATGTAGATTCAATTAATTTCTCTGCATCCATACTCTTATACTGTTCTTTGTTTTCATTATTTTTTTCTATCTCTTCAATCTTATTTTCTTCTTTCCTCTACAATCTGTACATTAAGCCTTGATTTAATAATCTTGTCTATCCATACTAGGCAGGTTGAGCAAAATACTCTAGTGTCCTTATTTTTATTTTGCTGTATTTCTGCACATGTAAGATGAGTAGGTACATGGCATGCATAGCATTTCCTAATCAGGTTTTGTGGATTTACAATGCTATACCACACACTACATAGTTTACATGCTTTAGGCATTCGTTTTCCTATTGCATCAATCAAAACATTCACCTTATTAATTTTCTTTGTTGAAATGTATTGATTAATGTAGATTTTCTTTGAGTATTTCATAACTTGAACTTTCTTTGGTATCCCTTCAATTATTTTCATTATATTTTCTACAGACTTGCTCCAGTTTAAAGGATCATATCCTTTCAATATGTCTGTGAATGCTTTTGCATCTTTTTGGTAGTTGTTGTTGTTGATCTCAACGATAAGCAACCCTAGTTCCCTGCCTGCCAAGTCATCATATTGTATATCACTTAGGCAAGCAAGATTTCTCCAGCGCTTGCCACTATTATGAGACGCTCCATGATGTTCAGTTTTAAGTAATTCACTCAAAAAAACAACTTAGTCAACGCCTTATCGTACTATTCTGATATTAATCTAATTACCGACAGTTCACAAACAATTCTAGCTATATGTCATTTGCTAATTGTATGTTATCCGCGTGATATCAGGTTGATCATTCACACCAAGAACGAATATGTCTCTCAGAGAGAGAGAGAGAGAGAGAGATGAGATGAGAGAAGAGAGAGAGAGAGAGAGAGAGAGAGAGAGAGGGGGGGGGCTGTCTTACCTTCACTGATGTTTGAGAGAGAGAGAGAGAGAGAGAGAGGAGAGAGAGAGAGAGAGAGAGAGAGAGAGACGAGAGAGAGAGAGAGAGAGAGAGAGAGGAGAGAGAGAGGACTGACTTACCTTCACTGATGGTTCATCCACACAAAGATCCTCATAATCACTCAAGCTGAAGTTGACTGCTTTGTGCGCAGCCTGAAACAGAATCAAATGAAAATCTCTCTTCAATATAATCCAGTCATACAGGACTGTTATTCACTTCAAAATCAACGATTTAAGGTTTAGTGAAAAAACTATTTTACATGGTAAAATTCATTGTCATATATAATCAAAGGTTACATTCTACAAGATTTTAAAGAGAGAGAGAGAGAGAGAGAGAGAGAGAGGAGAGAGAGAGAGAGAGAGAGAGAGAGAGAGAGAGAGAGAGAGTTACCTTCACTAATGATTCACAAATATCTTCACCATCACTCATGTTGAAGTTGATTGCTTTGTGAGCAGCCTGAACAGAATCAAATTAAAATCTCTTTTCAAGATGATCCACTCATACAAGTACAATACTGTAATTACTGTATATAATAATATAAATGTGCTCTGATGTATATTGATTGTTATGGAGTCGACTTATTATTCACTTCAAATTAAACAATTTAATGTTTATTTTACAAGGCAAAATTCATTGTAACAGGTGATCGAAGGTTATATTCAGAGAGAGAGAGAGAGAGAGAGAGAGAGAGAGAGAGAGGAGAGAGAGAGACGAGGAGAGAGAGAGAGAGAGAGAGAGAGAGAGAGAGAGAGAGAGAGAGAGAGAGAGAGAAGGAGAGGAGAGAGAGAGAGAGAGAGGGAGAGGAGAGAGAGAGAGAGACTTCACTGATGTTTCATCTGCACAAAGACCATCATAACCCAATGTTGGATTTGACTGCTTTGTAAGCACCCTGAAACAGAGTCAAATGAGAATCTTCTTCAGAAAATCCAGTCATACAGTACAATACTGTAATTACTGTAATATAACAATATGCATGTGCTCTGATCTATGTTATTTGTAATGGAGTCTTGACTGTTATTCACTTCATAGTCCAACAATTGAAGATTAGTTAAAAATCTATTTTACCATGGGTGAGAGAGAGAGAGGAGATGAGAGAAGAGAGAGAGAGAGAGAGAGAGAGAGAGAGAGAGAGAGAGAGAGTCACTACCTTCACTGATGGTTCATCCCCCACAAATATGCTCTCCATCACTCATGTTGAAGTTTGATTGCTTTGTGAGCAGCCTGAAACAAAATCAAATGAAAATCTCTTTTCAAGATAATCCACTCATACAAGTACAATACTGTATATAATAATATAAATGTGCTCTGATCTATGTTAATTGTTATAGATGATTGTATGTTAGTTTTATGAGTTAGTCATTATTTTATTTTCTGCATTGATGAAGTGTATGGGTACTACAGAATGTATAAAAAGAAAGCACATGTTTAATTTTATAAGATGTTTTTATAGCATAGCATTCCTTATGTTTAAAGAGTGTATGTTGTTGTTGTGAAGTCATAGGAAGTGACATCACAGGACGAAATGGCAGGAGGGAGAAAAATGTAAACAAACATGAGCGGAGAGTGTTGAAAGCATGGTGGAAAAGGTAGAGAGAGCTCTCTGAAGGTTAGGTCGATAATGGTTGGGTTGGAAGTCTTTTGTGGTTATTTGTTGTCGTAAGCTGGATGCATAGAGTAAAAAGAACAACGTGAACAGGTGAGTGGATCACATAATTGAATAATTAAAGATAGATTAGCAAGCTAAATTTTCAATAGTCTTGAACTTATTATCCACTTCAAACACAACAACTTAGGGTTTAGTGAAAAAAACTATTTACATGGTAAAATTCATTATAATGATGTGATCAGAGAGAGAGAGAGAGAGAGAGGAGAGAGAGGAGAGAGAGAGGAGAGAGAGGAGGAGAGAGAGAGAGAGAGAGAGAGTGTGTGTGTGTGTGTGTGTGGTGTATGTGTGTGTGAGTTCATCCACACACAGATCCTCTTCATCATTCATGTTCAAGTCGATTGCTTTGTGAGCAGCCTGAACAATCAAATGAAATCTCTCTTCAGGAAAATCCAGTCATACAAGTACAAGACTGTAATTATTGTACATAATAATATGCATGTGCTCTGATGTATGTTACT
>JANJGK010000810.1:2500-5000 GCA_039081455.1 Macrobrachium rosenbergii
AGGCAGAAGGTCCCGCGCGCTTTTCCGAGGACGAGACTGGACGTTTGCAAGCGTCTGAAGAGAGGTGTGCGGAAGGAAGAGGACTGGACGGAAACACGGAAAAAGAAGCCTCTCCAATGGACGGGTCTCTCGCGCTGGAGAACGCCTTGTTGAAGGAAGCCCTCGAAAGGGAGAGGAGAGAACGCGAAGAAGAGAAGAAGGAGCTCCTCTTGGCCCAAGAAGATTTGGAAGCAGCTCAAGTGGGACTGCAGCTGAGGAGAGAAAACAGAGTTGATGCAGAAGGAAGGAAGAGCAAGACGGAAGAGGACTCATGCCCTCAGAAGGACGATTTCAGGAGGACGACGGTCTTCAGTCTTGGGAAACTGATGAGGAACTCTCATTGGCTAGAGTCAACAGCTGCTCGGAGGCAGAAGGCATAGGAGCCCTCGGGAAGAGAGCTGACGGCTGTTCAGTCGGCAGACGAACTCTCCCAGCGAGAGTCAGCGGCTGGCAAGATTTTCCCATCTTGTCAGGCAGAGGAACTTTCTCTGGGAGAGTCAACGTCTGTTTAGCGGGCAGGCGGACAAGCTCTCAGGGCAAGCGTCAACGTCTGGAGAGGTCCCTACCACTACAGCAGGCTCACAAGAGTCAACTCATCAGGCGGAGGAACTCTCACTGGCTAGAGTCAACAGTTGCTCAGAGGCGGGAGGCATAGGAGCCCTCGGGAAGAGAGCTGACGGCTGTTCAGTCGGCAGACGAACTCCCCCAGCGAGAGTCAGCGGCTGGCAAGATTTTCCCATCTTGTCAGGCAGAGGAACTTTCTCTAGGAGAGTCAACGTCTGTTTAGCGGGCAGGCGGACGAGCTCTCAGGGCAAGCGTCAACGTCTGGAGAGGTCCCTACCACTACAGCAGGCTCACAAGGGTCAACTCGTCAGGCGGAGGAACTCTCACTGGCTAGAGTCAACAGTTGCTCAGAGGCGGGAGGCATAGGAGCCCTCGGGAAGAAAGCTTACGGCTGTTCAGTCAGCAGACGAACTCCCCCAGCGAGAGTCAGCGGCTGGCAAGATTTTCCCATCTTGTCAGGCAGAGGAACTTTCTCTGGGAGAGTCAACGTCTGTTTAGCGGGCAGGCGGACGAGCTCTCAGGGCAAGCGTCAACGTCTGGAGAGGTCCCTACCACTACAGCAGGCTCACAAGGGTCAACTCGTCAGGCGGAGGAACTCTCACTGGCTAGAGTCAACAGTTGCTCAGAGGCGGGAGGCATAGGAGCCCTCGGGAAGAGAGCTGACGGCTGTTCAGTCGGCAGACGAACTCTCCCAGCGAGAGTCAGCGGCTGGCAAGATTTTCCCATCTTGTCAGGCAGAGGAACTTTCTCTGGGAGAGTCAATGTCTGTTTAGCGGGCAGGCGGACGAGCTCTCAGGGCAAGCGTCAACGTCTGGAGAGGTCCCTACCACTCCAGCAGGCTCACAAGAGTCAACTTGTCAGGCGGAGGAATTCTCACTGGCTAGAGTTAACAGTTGCTCGGAGGCATAGGAGCCCTCATTTATTTATTTATTTAGTTCTATTTATTTATCTATTTTTATTAATTTATTTTTATCTATTTATTTTTATTTATTTATTTTTATTTTTATTTATTTATTTATTTTTATTTTTTTATTTTTATTTATTTATTTTCATTTATTTTTATTTTTTTTTATTTTTTTTTATTTATTTATTTATTTTTTTTTATTTATTTACGTTTATTTATTTATTAATTTTTATTCATATTTAATTATTTATTTATTTATTTATTTTATTTATTTATTAATTTTTATTTATTTTTATTTGTCTATTTATTTTTTATTTTTTTATATTTATTCATATTCATTTATTTGAATTTTTTATTTATTTATTTTTATTTATTTATTTATTTTTATTTATTTACTTATTTTCATTTATTTTTATTTATTTATTTATTTTTATTTCTAATTATTTATTTTTATTTTTATATATTTTATTTTTAAATTTATTTTTTTTATTTATTTATTTTTATTTTTATTTATATTTATTTATTTATTTATTTTTTTATTTTTATTTTCTATTTTTTATTATTTTTATTTATTTATTTTCATTTATTTATTTATTTTTATTTCCCTTATTTATTTATTTATTTTTATTTATTTATTTAATTTCATAAATTTATTTTTATTTGTTTATTTATTTTTATTTTTATATATTTTTTTATTTTTATTTATTTTTTTTATTATTTATTTTTATTTATTTAATTATTTTTTTTATCTATTTATTTATTTTTCTTTATTTTTTGTTTGTTTATTTTTTAATTTTTATTTAATTTATTTATTTATTTATTTATTTTAATTTTTTTTATTTTCGTTATTTTTTATTTGTTTATTTTTATATATTCATTATTTATTTTTATTTATCTATTATTTTTTATATATTTTTTTTTTAATTTTTTTTTAATTTTTTTTTTTATTTTAATTCATTTGTATTTATTTCTTTTTATTTGTTTATTCTTCTT
>JANJGK010000810.1:102500-127500 GCA_039081455.1 Macrobrachium rosenbergii
TTCACATGTTTAATTTCTAAAGTGAATTCCTGTAGCTGAAGTGCCCAGCAAAGTATCCTTTGGTTTGCACCCTTCATACGTTCTATGAATACCAAGGGATTATGATCAGTCCAGACCTGTATAGGGAAAGAAAAATTAGTCACATATGGTTTAAAATGTTCTAATGTGCGAACCAGAGAGAGGGCTTCCTTTTCAATAGTTGAATATCTCCTTTCAGCAGTCGATAGTTTTCGACTGAAATAGGATATTGGATATACTTCACCATCCTCACCTCGCTGGAACAAAACACCACCGATTCCTACATCGCTAGCATCCACTGCAATAATAAAAGGTTTTTTAAAATTAGGAGACTTCAAAATAGGTCTGGAGATGAGAATGGTCTTTAATTTTTGAAAGGCCTCTTCACATTGAGGACCCCACAAAAATTTACGCCCCTTCTCCAGCAAATTTGTCAAGGGTTGAGCAATACCTGCAAAATTTCGTATGAAACGGCGATAGTACCCAGTCGTACCTAACACTCTCCTAACTTCCCGAATATTACTAGGTTGCTTCAAATTGATGATGGCCTCGAGATTGGCTTGTCTAGGAGCTACCTGGCCCAAACCAACCTCGTGACCCAAGTAAATCACCTTGGCCTTACCAAACTCACACTTACCCACATTTATTACCAAACCAGCAGCTCTCAAAGCTTCAAACACTTTCCTAAGACGAAATATATGGGTTTGCTAGTCATTGCTATATACAACCAGGTCGTCAATATAAATCTCTGCACCCTCCAGCCCACAAATCACCCTATTCATGAGCCTCTGGAAGGTACAGGCAGCATTCTTCATGCCAAATGGCATGACCTTACATTCATAAAGGCCGAAGGGCGTGACAAAAGCAGAGATTTCACGTGCTCGATCAGACAGAGGAACCTGCCAATACCCCTTCAGAAGGTCTAATTTGGTAATAAATTTAGCTGACCCTATCTGATCGAGACAATCATCAATTCTAGGTAATGGGAAAGAATCATTTTTAGTATGAGCATTCACCTTTCGGTAGTCCACACACATCCGGAACTTCCCGTCAGCCTTTTTAACCAAGACTATCGGGGAACTCCATGGACTCACCGAAGGTTGAATAAGGTCGTGATCTAACATATACTTTATTTCCTCCTCGACAATCTCCCTCTTTACGGGATTCAACCTATAGGGGCTCTGTTTAACTGGGGAGGCATTCCCCACATCCACATCATGCTGGAGGAAATGAGTTCGTCCAGGTGAATCCTGAAATAAATCTGGAAAAGATGCAATCAAATTAAGAATATCATTTTTTTGGTTAAGGTCTAAATGATCCAAACCTTCACGTAAAACTTCTAAATTTTGTAAATTACCAAACAAAGCATCGGAAGGTACCTGACACAAAATGTCTTCTGAATCCTCTGGAGGTAATTCTACAGCCTCCGCTACAGACTCATACACTATTGCAAGAGGGTTCAGATCCTTACAATGATAAGCCCTTAACCTATTTATATGAAATACTCTACACTTTCTACGGGTTCCAGGAGCTTCAATTTCATAATTCACCTCGGACAGCTTCCTCAACACCTTCCAAGGTCCCTTATACCTAGGCTCAAGAAAATTGTCTGGGTCCATACTTAATACTAACACCATTTCCCCAGGCTCAAAAGATCGTACTTTGGTCTTCTTGTCAAAATTATATTTCATAAGGGCCTGAGAACATTTCAAATTCTCTTGAGCAAATGTCCAAGCCGAAGACAACCTATTCTTTAAACCTTCCATAAATTCACCTATGGGCAAATCTCCCTTTTGACCAGTCTCAAGCAACTCGCCAAAAATTTCCAAAG
This sequence comes from Macrobrachium rosenbergii, assembly GCA_039081455.1. Classification (NCBI taxonomy): domain Eukaryota; kingdom Metazoa; phylum Arthropoda; class Malacostraca; order Decapoda; family Palaemonidae; genus Macrobrachium; species Macrobrachium rosenbergii. Next base: position 104,350 of record JANJGK010000810.1, read on the forward strand.
GTCCACGTACCTTATGCCCAAAGACCAGTTCAAATGGAGCTACACCCGTATATGCATTTGAATGGCTACGGAAGGCGAAGAGAGCGAATGGAAGTGCTTTATCCCACTCGTCTCCTTGTTCATAGCAGTGTTTCTTTAAGATTGATTTGAGGGTCTGGTGAAACCTTTCCACCACCCCCTGACTTTCAGGATAATATGGTACACTGGTAGTGTGATGAATGGCCAGTTCATCACACTTACCCCTAAATACCTTACTCGTGAAATTCGTACCGCAATCGGTTTGAATAACCTGAGGAAGACCATACCTGCAAAAAAATTCAATTAATTTTTCAAAAATAACTTTAGATGTAATTCGCCTCAAAGGGTAAGCATCTGGAAAACGAGAAACCCTATCCATAATGGTGAGTATATATACAAACCCAGTCTTAGTCTTAGGCAATGGACCAACTACATCCACTACCAACTCGGCAAATGGTTCACCAATTGCAGGAATTGGGTGTAAAGGAGCCTTGGGAATGGGTTGATTAGGCTTTCCCATCACCTGACATGCCTCGCATTGTTTGACAAACAACTTTACGGAAGATTTCATTCCAGGCCACCAATAACTTTTAGCTAAATTTTGAAAAGTCTTCCATACCCCAAAGTGACCTGAAAAGGAATTATGGTGAGCTAGTTTCAATACATAATCACGAAATGGAGTAGGGACAACAATTTGTTCTAAACGAAAAGTCTGACCCAAATCCTCAGTGGGAAGACGACTAAACCTATACAATAAGCCATTAAGTATTCCAAATTTTGGTTTAGTTAAGTCTGATAAGTCACCTAATTCAAAATTAAACTCTTCTTTCTGAGCTCTTATAAATGCTAAGCTGTCCCAACCAGGTTTCAAAAGGTCATTACTACTACCACTACTACTAACTACTGACCCGGGCCTCTCTACATCTACTTCTAAGCTACCCAACATCAAATCATCATCGTCAGTAATTAAATCAGCAGCTTTAGCTGCAGCGCGGGTTGTTACTGCCGCCACTGGCCAAGCATGTACACTCAATATGGGGAATATTTCACAACCCTTAGCATCCAACATATCATTTCCCAATATGCCATCTATACCAGGGACAGGAAGACTTCCTACCACAGCCAGCTCTGTCACATTATCATACCCAGGGAACGACAACCTCATCTCCACCAGGGGAGCAGAAACAACAGTGTCCGGGAATCCTCCCAAAACAATATAATTCCCCGAATATGGTACCAAATCTCTTAAGGCCTCCTTCAACACCAGAGACCGAGCTGCCCCTGTGTCCCTCAAAAACCTTACTGGGATGGAGCTATTCTCAAATACCAAATTGCCAGGCCATATATGTTTGTCATATTCCAGTCACAACTTTCCATCAGACTTAACATGTGGGCCTACACTACTACTATTACTACTACTAACACTACTCTTCTCTACAGGACGAGATCCGGAATTAGAAACAGGAGTTGAAGCACCATTGTCAACCATCAGAGACACGGGACTACGAATATTATTATTTCCCTGGAGATACTTTCTCCGAGCATTGCACTGTGCCTGAAAATGCCCTGCCTTACCACACCAAAAACATGTTTTTTGATTACCTCTATTACTACCATTCTGTTTATGAAAATTATTATTACCAGGGTTATTTTTACCAGAATTATAAATTGTATAGGGTCTCTGAGACAAAGTATTATTATTAGGCCGACTACCCTGACTAAACTGGTTATTATTATGGTACCTGGGGGAGGAGAAATTCATATTAGACCTGGAAGAGGGATTAGTGCGGGGACGATGATTAAAGTCACCCGACTCCGACTTATGAGTCAAAACAAATTCATCCGCTATCTGTGCGGCTCTACTTAAACTGCTAGCCTTCACTTCCTCAAGGTACACTCTCAACTCCTTACTACAGAATTTTTTAAACTCCAACAAAAACAACTCTCTCAAAGCTGCCAAAGATACCACTTGACGACTCTTAAGCCAGTCATCCAACTGCTCCGCCTTCATACGAGCAAACTCCACATATGAAAGAGAGGGGGTCTTTACAGAGTTTCTAAATTTTAAACGGTAAGCCTCGGGTACCAGATCATAGGCCTTTAAAACCAGGCTTTTAACCTTCTGGTAATCCTTGGCTACCGTTTCATCTAGGGCATTATACACTCTGACGGCCTTACCCACTAACCGGCACTGGATAAGGACCGTCCACATTTCAGAAGGCCAGGACAAACGAGAAGCTACCCTCTCAAAAGCTTTGAAAAAATCTGGCACACTGGCTTCATCAAAAACTGGCACCAATTTGAGTGCTGCACTCAAGTTAAATTTACTCTGTAATGCAGGGTTAGGGGAACTAGAAAAATCATCCCTATTGGTCAACCTAGCCATCTCTAGTTTCAAGTTGGCCATTTCCAACTCGTGTCTCCTCACCCTCTCATTCTCTTCAAACTCTAGTTTTCTCAATTCCACACGTTTACACAATAGTTTAAATTCAATGTCTTCCTTGGACTCAGCCACAGGAGGTAATTCATTAGCTGTAACTTCAGGTGGGATCACAAAAGGGTTTAAGGAATTATTAACAGGAGGCTCAAAATTAACTGGACCCTCATAGATCACACCAGTGCGTGGAGGATCATCAAACAGGGTAAGTCCTGCCGAAACACTTACCTGATCCTCCTCGTCAGGTCCAGTCACACTCACACTCTCATTCTCACTATCTTCATTCCTAACTAAATTTTCAGCCTCTTCCATTTCCTGGTCAACCTTCTGCCTAACTAAATCCAAAATATGTTTGCGGGAATCAGTAACTCGCCCCGGAATTCCCAACCAATGGGCACAACTCAACAAATGCTTCTTACTCAACACTGAGAGATACCTAAGGCAATCTGCCGACCCCAAAAATTCAGCAGGATTAAATTCAAAACTATCCATACTAGCAAATTAATAAGGGGGAGAAAGGTACCCAACAAAAGTAAACAAATACTGCCAACCCAAACCTCCGGTGTGGAACCACCGACCAATGTCTTGAGTTTACTGTTACCAGATCCTGTCACGGTCGCCAATCTGTTACAGACGCAATTGTGAGGCTGTAGCGCAGGTTCTATAGCCTGCTGAAATCTGAGCAATAATGTTTTAATACCTCAAGTACACTGGTCAGGGCGGAACAAACACAAGAGGAAAAAGTTAACAATATTTATTATTACAACACCAATCAAATATTAAGTGACAAGAAGAAGAACTGCTTGCACTGTACAAACAAACAGGACGGTGAACATATCAGAAAAATATACCAAGGAATAACCCGTCCTCAAGAACACCTAAAACTAAGAAACTAACCCTAACATAGAATAAGCAGAAACAGTCAAAATAACTTATTGCGTAATATGCCGGCCAACAAATAAACACTACCTATTATACTAAACAGAAAGAAAGAAGTGGTAGAAGTAAAACACAGAAAACCTTAAGATTCCTACCTAGTCTTACAAAGCTATAATGAATATAATAAATTAATAAAGGTTTAATAACAGGCTTGAAGAGCCGCAAAAATGCACGAAAGGAGGCAAAACCAGAAAAATACACCAGGCTAATTACAGTAAATCACACCCAAATATATAAATACTTGCGAGTTCTATAATCGAAATAATCACGTACAAAAAAGGAGAATGTTCAGAGATTACACTCTTACTCGGCTGCCACTCCAACCCCCTGCTAAGTGGACGAATGATACTCTGGAGTCCAGATCAAGATTATCGTCACCATGGTGGGCCCACACAAATAGCAACTAAAGGAGGTCTTACCTGGCGAAAGCCTCCCTACTTGACTCCTAACTCATCCGCAGGGCTCCCATACAGGCGTGACGGACATCAGATGAAGGGAACAATAAATAGGCGATTCCCTTTCACGGCTCAATATCCCAAGCCAGGAATGAAACAATCGCCGGCAATAACGTGTTTCAGCACCAAAAGACAGGCTCCAGTCGTCGCAGTTGACCGAAAGGACTTGCAAATGCAGCCGGCAATACAGCAAAGGCACAACAAGTGGTCTACAGCCAATCCGTCAGGGGAGGTACAAGGATGAGAACTGTTAACTCGTAAACACAATTTCCTTTGCGACGAAAACTCTCCACACTCGACCACGTCACTCAAAAATATAAGAAACGTAAAAATCGTTAATGAGGTCGTTAAAACACTAAACAAGCAGGGAGGAGGCGGCAAAACCAAAAAACGAACTCTTATCCGTTATCAAATGTACGTAAACTTAAATCTTACAATTAAATATACAAAATATGATTTTAGGAAATATACTAACATAACTTACGTTAATGAAAACTACCAAGGCAGAAAAAAAAATCTTAAGCATTAAAATATATCGCAAGGTGCAAGCAGCCTTAAACAAGCAGTTTACATAAATAAAGTTACTCTTACCTGATAATAACGTATATGTTTCTTTCGTGCGGTTTATAGGAAATTTATTTAGCTTTTTAATGATGGCATTAATTTCATTCCTTCTTTATTCCTTACTGGGATACGAAACGAAAATCGTCAACGTGAGTAAAGATTGGAAAATAAAAAATGCCTTCACATTCATTTTTTTAATCGGTGACGACAATTTATAGCAAAATGATTGTTTTCACCTAAAAGTATAAACATTCTCGTACAATTTACGTATAAAATAAATTCATCAAATGGAATTATTTTATTTTTAAAAAATATTTCAAAAAAATATCTACGGTTTTTTTTTTTATTTTGGGAAATATTTTCTGATAAAAACGACAAATTTCATTTTTTTTCCAACATAACGTATATGTTTCTCTCTTGCGGTTTATAGGAAATTTATTTATCTTTTTAATCATGGCATATTAATTTCATTCCGTTATTGTTCCTTATGGGAAACGAAACGAAAATTGTCAACGTGAATAAGGATTCAAACAATAAAAAATGCATTCACCTTCATTTTTTTTAATCAGTGAATGTTAATTTGTAGCGAAATTAATACCACCATTAAAAAGCTAAATAAATTTCCTATAAATGGCAAGAGAGAAACATATACGTTATATGTTGGGAAAAAAATGAAAAATTGCCCTTTGTATCAGAAAAGTATTTCCCAAATAATATAAAGAAAAACCGAAGATATTTTTTTGAAATATTTTTTAAAAATAAAATAATTCTATTTAATGGATTTATTTTATGCATTTAGTTTAACTTTTAACTTCTTATAACCGAGTCGAATTTTTAAAAAAGTTAAAAATATAATCAATATTTAAATGAAAAATCAATTTCAAAAATCACCTAAAAATTGGAAAATTAATATATCATATAAAAGCTAAAAAAAATTAAATTTTCATACATTATATTTTGGGAATTTTGACCTCTTTATCGTGAATGATTTACTTCAACGTTTTCTGATATATTCCTCCTATTATTTACCAATGAAAAAAATAATAATACAAGTAAATAAAAAAACAAAAACAATAATTGAATAAAAAATTGACTAAAATCAAAACAAAACATAAGAAATAAAATAAGATGAACTTTTAAAACAAACACGTTGAAAATAAATGTAAAAATAATACAAAAGGATTAATATAAAGGATTGTATTATTCTTAATTTTTTTCAAATAAAAAAAAACCTAAAGCATTTATGTTTCATCCTTTTGTCTTTTTTAAAGTCATTTTTGAAGTTGATTTTGTACTTAAATATTGTATGATTTTAACGGAAATTTTTATATAATTCTGTTAAACTAAAATCAGTCAAAAAAAGAGGACAAAACTCCCAAAAAATATTGTATTCAGATTTAAATATTTTTGACACTTTTTACATTTTTTATTAATTCTAATTTCTTAATGATTTTTAAATTGATTTTTGACTGATATCTTGAATGTATATAACAGTATTTTTATATACAAGACGTATATGACCTGTTACCCTTGAATTTTACCTTGATTGTTTTTGAACGGAGATTTTTTCATAAAACTTTGCTATACTAGTGAATGGTAAAGTAAAATCAGTCATCAAAAAGAGGGCAAAACTAGGAAAAATATTGTAATCAAATTGAATTATTTTTTACTTTTAACATATTTCATTTAAAATCCCTTTTTAAATAATTTCTAACTTGATTTTTGTCTTAGATCATGAATTTTTTTTGTTGATTTTTGAAGTCGATTTTTAACTCATATATTGATTGTTTTTTTATGTAATGCTGTTATAATATGTCAGTAAACGATAGTAAAATTATTCATCAAAAAGAGGGCAAAACTCCAAAAATATATTGTATTCAAATTGAAATATTTTTGAAACTGTTTACGTATTTCATTTATATTCTTTATCTTAATGATTTTTTAAATTGATTTTTGACCGAAACTTAAAATGCTTTATTCAGTATTTTTCATACATACTTCATTTATTTTTTCTTTTTATAATGATTTTAAATTGATTTTTGTCTTAAATCGTGAATGTTTTTTTAGTTGATTTTTTAAGTTAATTTTTTAACGTTTTTTTTAAACTCGGTTATAGGAATATATCTGTAAAAGTTAAACTAAATTCATTGATCATAAAGAGGGAAAATTTCCCCAAAAATATTGTATTAAAAATTAATATATTTTCTAAAATTTTTATGCAACAATTTTTTCCCCATTTTTTTAGGTGAAATTTGAAGTAGAATTTTTGCTTAAATATTGATCGTTTTTTTAAAGGAGTTTTTTTTCATATATCATTCTGTTATAATAATATATCTGTAAACGTTAAACAAAAATTGGTCACCAAAAAGAGGGCAAAACTCACCCCAAAAATTGTATTGAAATTGAAATATTTGTGAAACTTTATACATATTTCAATTATTTTCTGTTCCTGATGATTTTTTAAATTGATTTTCGACTGAAATCTTGACTGCTTTTATCAATTTTTATATGCAAAACGTATATGACCATTTAGCCTTCAATTTTATCTGCATTGTTTTTTAAGGGAGATTTTTTCCATAAAACTTTGTTATAAGAATATATCCTTAAAAGGTGAACTATAAAAGCTTTAGGCTTGTTTTAATTTGAAAAAAAATTAAGTATAATACAATCTTTTTTTTATTAATCCTTTGTATTATTTTTACATTTATTTTCAACGTGTTTGTTTTAATCTTCATTTTATTTCATTTCAAGTTTTGTTTTTGTTTTTTAAAATTTTTTATTTAGTTATTGTTTTTGTTTTTTTATTTACTTGTATCATAATTTTCTTCATTGGTAAATAAATGGTATTTAAAAATCACAATACAAATATAGAACAACAATGGTAAATAATAATAAAAATGTATCAGAAAACGTTGAACTAAAATCATTAACGAAAAAGAGGGCAAAATTCCCAAAAATATTGTATTAAAATTTTAATTTTTTAAATTTTTTTATGATATATTCATTTTCCAATTTTTAGGTAATTTTTGAAATTGATTTTTCATTTAAATATTGACTGAATTTTTAACTTTGTTTTTTTTTTAGATTGGACTCGGTTATAAGAAGTTAAAGTTAAACTAAATTCATTCATCATAAAGAGAGCAAAATTAATAATAATATTGTATTCAAAATTGATATATTTTTCTAAAACTATCATGATACATTCTTATTCCTTTTTTCATGTCATTTTTGAAGTTGATTCTTTACTTGAATAAATAAATAAATATAAATAAAAAATAAAAAATAGAAATAAATATATGAAATGAATATAAATAGAAAAATAAAAAAATAATAAAAAGATAATAAATAACTACAAAACAATTACTAAAAATAAATCAATAAATAAAGAAAAATAAAAGAAATTAAGATATATAAATAAACGTAAGTAAATAAAAAATAATATGAATTAAATCAAATTAACTAATATGTATGAAAATAAATAAATAAAAATCAATAAACATAAATTAAAATAAATGAAAGTAAAACATAAAAATTAATAAATCTAAATAATTAAAATTAAGTAAAACTAAATAAAAAAAAGGAAATGCCTAAAAAGAGTTAAAAAGTAAAAAAAAAAATAAAAGATTAAAAATAAAGTTAAATAAATAAATGAAAATAAATAAATAAAGAAGATTAAATAAATAAAAAATAAAAAAAATAAATACAAAAATAAATGAGAATAAATAAATAAAAATAAATAAAAATAAAGAAATAAATGAAAATAAATAAATAAAAATAAATGAAAATAAAAAATAAACATAAATAAATAATGAAAAATAAATAAATTAATAAAAAAATAAAAAGAAATGAAATAATAAAAATAAATAAATAGATAAAAAAATAATTAAATAAAAAATGAATAAATGAAGAAAAATTAAAGGATTAAAAAAAATAATTAAAAACAAATAAATTAATAAAAATTAAATAAATAAATAAAGAAAATGAAAATAAATAAATAAAAATAAATTTATTATTAAATAAAAATAAATAAATAAATAAATAAATAAAAAAGAATAAAAAAAATAAAAATAAATAAATAAATAAATAAATATATTAAAATTAATAAATGAAAAAAAAAATAAATAAAAACAAATAAATAAATGAAAATAGATAAATAAATAAAAATAAATAAATAAATAAAAATAAATATATAAAAAAATTAATAAAAAAAATAAATAATAATAAATAAGCAAATAAAAATATATAAAAATAAATAAATAAATAAAAATATATATTAAATAAAATAAATAAATAAAAATAATTATATATAAATAAAAAAATAAATAAACATAAATAAATACATATATAAATATATAAAATTAAATAAAAAATAAATTAAAAAAATAAATAAAAATAATTGTAAATAATAAATAAAAATAATTAAATAAATAACAAACAATAACAATAAATAAAGAAATTAAAATAAATAAATAAGTAAAAATAAATAAATAAATATAAATAAACGAAAAAAATTATTAAAAATAAATAAATAAATAAAGGTAAATAAATAAATAAAAATAAATAAATAAATAAACAAAAATTAATAAAAATAAAAATAAATTAATAAAAATATATAAATAAACAAAAATTATTTAAAAAAAATAAATAACGAAAAATAAATAAAAATAATTAAATAAAAAAAATTAAAATAAAAAATGAAAATAATTGAATGAATAACAAATAAATAAATAAGTAAAAATGAATAGAGAAAAAAAATAAATACATGAAAATATATAAAAATAAATAAATCAATAAAAATAAATAATAATAAATAAATAAAAGAAATAAAAAAATAAATAAATAAATAAAAGAAAATAAGTGAAAATAAATAAATAAAAATCAATAAATAAATAAACATAAATAAATAAAAATAAAAATATAATAAGTAGAAAAAGAAATATATAAAAAAAATTAATAAAATAAAAGAAATAAAAGTAATTAATAAAAGAAGGAAAAAAAAAATAAAAATAAATGAAGATACAAAAATAAATAAAAATAAACAAATAAATAAAAATTTCTAAATAAATAAACATAAATAATTAAAATAAATAAATAAAAAAATTAATAAATAGAAAAAGATAAATGAATAAATAAAATTAATAAATAAAATTGAATAAATAAAATTAAATAAATAAAAAAAAAATAAATAAATAAATAAAAAATAAATAACAAAATAAAAAATAAATCAATAAAAATAAATACAAATAAATAATTAGTTAACAATAATTAAAAATAAATAAATAAAATCAATAAAAAATGAAAATAAATAAAGAAAAATAAATAAATTAAAATAAATAAATAAAAAATAAAAACAAATAAATAAAAATAAATAAATAAAGAAAAATAAATAAATAAAAATAATTGAAAATAAATGAATAAAAATATAAAAAGTAAATAAATAAATAAATAAAAATAAATAAAAAAATAAAAGTAAATATATAAATAAATAAAGTAAATATATAAATAACTATAAATAAATAAAAAAAATAAATAAATAATATAAAAATAAATAAATAAAAAAAAATATATCAATAATTAAAAATAAACAAATAAATAAAGAAAAATAAATGAAAATTAATAAATAAAAAACTAATTAAATAAATTAAAATATACAAATAAATAAAATTAAAATAAAAAAATATATATAAATAAAAATAAATAAATAAATAAATGAAAATAAATAAACAAAAATAATAAAAATAAAAATAAAAAAAAGAAATGAATAAAAATAAATATAAATAAATAAATAAAAATAAAAATAAATAAAAATAATTAAATATATAAAAATAAATATAGAGTAAAAATAAAAAAATAAATAAATAAATATAAATTAATAAAATACATAAATAAATAAAAATGATAAAAATAAATAAGTAAATATAAATATAAATAAATAAATAAAAATAAATATATAAATAAAAAAATAAAAATAAATAGAAATGAATGAATGAATAAAAATGCATAAATAAATAAAAATAAATAAACAAATAAAAAATAGATAAATAAAAATAAATAAATATATGAAAATAAATAAATAAATAAAAATAAATAATGAAATAAAAAAATTTAAATAAATAAATAAAAATAAATTAAGAAATATATAAATAAAAATAAATAAATAACTAAAATAAATAAGAATAAAAAAATAAATAAATAAAAAAATAAATAATTAAATAATTAAAAAAATTTATAAAAAATATAAAAATAAATAAAAATAAAGAAATAAAAATAAATAAAGAAATAAAAATAAATAAATAAATGAAAATAAATAAATAAATAGGAATAAATAAATAAATAAATAAAAATAAATGAATAAATAAATTATAATAAATAAAAATAAATGAATAAATAAAAAATTAATAAATGAATAAATAAATAAAAATAATTAAAGAAATAAAAATAAATAAACAAATAAACAAAAATAAATAAATAATAAAAATAAATGAATAAATAATAATAAATGAATAAATAATAATAAATAAATGAAAATAAGTGAAAATAAATAAATAAATAAAAAATAAAAAAGAAATAAATAAAAATGAATAAATAGAAAATAAATCAATAAAAGTAAAAGAAAGCAAATAAAAAAAATAAATAAATAAAAGTACATAAATATAAATAAATGAAAATAGATAAATATAAATAAATAAATAAATAAATAAATAAATAAATAAATAAATAAATAAATAAATAAATAAATAATAGAAAATAAAAAGGAATAAGGGAATAAAATAAGTAAATGAAAATAAATAAAAATATAATAATAAATGAAGAGAGAAAAATAAATAAATAAATAAATAAAAATAAATAAATAAATAATTAATAATAAATGAAAATAAATAAATAATAATTAAATAAGTAAAAATAAATTAATAAATATAATTAAATAGGTAAAAAAAATAAAAAATATTAATACAAATAAAATAAATAAGAAAAAATAACTAAATAAAAAATAAATAAATGAATAAATATAAATAAATAAAAAATGAATAAATAAAAAAAAATTAATAAATAATAAAAATAAATAAATAAATAAAAATAAAATAAATTAATAAATAAACATAAATAAATAAAAAAAATGTTTGAAAATTAATAAATAATAAAAATATATGATAATAAATAAATAAATAAAAGTAAATAAGTAAATAAAAATGAATAATTAAAAAAATAAATAAATAAAAAAATAAGTAAATAAAAATAAATAAATAAAAAATAAGTAAATAAAAAAAATAAAAAAAAGTAAATAAAAAATAAAAAAAAAAATAAAAATAAATCAATAAAAAATGATAAATAAATAAAAATGAAAAAATAAAATAAATAAATATAAATAAAAATATATAAATAAAAAATAAATAAATAAAAAATTAAAAAAACAAAAATAAATAAATAAAAAATTAAAAAAACAAAAATAAATAAATAAAAAATTAAAAAAACAAAAATAAATAAATGAATAAATATAAATAAATAAATAAATAAATAAATAAATAAATAAATAAATAAATAAATAAATAAATAAATAAATAAATAAATAAATAAATAAATAAATATATTTATTTTAGAAAAATATGGCCGTTTCAACATTACTGTGTTATAAGGTGTGATGGAAGAGAAGTTGCTGTAAGATGGTAGTGGGTCAAGACAGACAGTTGCAAATCGTTGCATTCAGCAAATAGTTTGGTTACTTCAGCCGTTTGTTTGATGAACACACAATATTGGCTCTGGTATGCGAGTCATATGACCGAGTTGGTATGTGGGTACATAAGTTCGTACGTTAGAAAATCTAGATTTTGTGTCTAATTCTACCCAAAAATTAGTCCGATCGTTCATTAGCGAAGCTAGAGCGAGATTGTCAAGACATTAGCTTTGAGTGTTGCAATTTCTTAGAACTGGCAGAATAAGGTAAAGTTCAGGCTCTTCGTTTTTCTGTGTGAATTGTGAACTTATGTTTTTTATTGATTTTTATTAAATCAATAAAAATAAAAGAAATAAATAAAAATAAATATATAAATAAATAAAATAAAAAATAAAAATAAATGAAAATAAATAAATAAATGAAGATAAAAAGAGGTAAAGAAATATAAATAAATAAATAAAAATAAATGAAAGTAAATAAATAAAAAAATTAAAATATTAATAATAAATAAATAAAGAAAAATCAATAAATAAATAATGAAAAATAAATAAATAAATAAAAATAAATTAAAATAAAAAAAAATATAAATTAAAATAAATAAATAAATAAATAAAAATAAATAATTAAATAAATGAAAATAAATGAAAGAAATAAATAATAATAAATAAATAAATAATAATAGATAAATAAATAGAAATAATTTAATAAATAAAAATACAAAAATAAATAAAAATATATAAGTAAAAAATAAAAATAAAAATAAATAAATAAATAATTAAAAATAAATAAAAAATTTAAATAAATAAATGAATAAAAAATGAATAAAAATGAATAAATAAAAAATAAATAATAAAAAAATAAATAAAAATAAAAAATTAAAATAAATAAATAAATGGAAATAAATAAATAATAAAATTCTTAAATAAATAAAAGTAAATAAATAAATAAATAAATAAATAAATAAAAAAATAAAGATAAATAAATAAAAAAAATAATAAATAAATAAATATTAGATAAATAAAAGTAAATAAATAAAATAAGTAAATAAATATGAATAAATAAAAATAAATGAAAAAATAAAAATAATTAAATAAATGAATAAAAATAAGTGAAAAAATACATAAAAATAAAGATATAAATGAATGGAAATAAATGGAAAAATAAATAAAAATAAAAAAATAAAGGAATGAAATACAAAAATAAAAAAATAGATAAATAAATGAATAAAAATAAATAAATAATTAAAATCAAATAAAAATAAATAGATAAATAAAAGTAAATAAAAAATAAAAATAAATAAATAAATAAAAATAAATAAATGAATAAATGAAAATAGATAAATAAATAAAAATAAGTAAACAAAAAATAAATAGAAATAAATAAATAAAAATAAATAAATAAATAAAAATAAAGAAAAATAAATAAATAAATGCGAATAAATTAAAATAAATGTAAAAAATTAAATAAATAAATAAAAATAAATAAAAAATACATAAAAATAAATATAAATAAATAAATAAATAAAAATAAAAAATAGATCAATAAAAATAAAAAATAAAAATAAAAAATAAAAAATAAATAAATAAAAATAAATAAAGAAATAAAAAATAAAAATAAAAAGATAAACAAAAATAGATAAAAAAATTAAATCAAAAATAAATTAAATAAAAATGAAAATTAAATAAATAAAAATTGAGTAAATTAATAAAAAAATATATAAAAATTAAATAATTAAATTAATAGAGAAATAAACAAAAATAAAAAAATAAATAAATAAAAATAAATGAAAATAAATAAATAAACATAAATAAATAAATAAATAAATATAAATAGAAATAATATAATAAATAAAAATAAAAAATATGGATAAGTAAATAAAAATAGATAAATAAAAATAAATAAATAAGAATAAATTAATAAATAAAAATAAATTAAAATAAAAAAAATAAATAAATAAATAAATAAAAAGAAATAAAAAGAAATAAATAAATAAAAAAAAAATAAATGAAAATAAATAATTAAATAAATAAATAAAAATAAATGAAAATAAGTAAATAAATAAAAATAAATAAATAAATAGAAATAAAGGAAAATAAATAAATAAATAAAAATAAATAAACTAATCAAAATAAATAAATGAATAAAACTAAATAATAATAATAAAAATAAAATAATAATAAAAATAAATAAATAAATAAAATATATAAAAATAAATAAATAAAGATAAATAAATAAATTAATTAAAAAAAATTAAATATAAATAAAAATAAATCAGTAAGTAAATAAAAATAAAATAAATAAATAAATGAAAATAAATAAATAAATAAAAATAAAAAAATAAATAAATAAAAAGAGATAAATAAAAATAAAGAAATAAAAAATAAGAATAAATAAATGAGTAAAATAAGTGAATAAATAAATAATAATAAATAAGAAAATAAAATTAAATCAGTAAGTAAAAAATAAATAAATAAATAAATATAAATAAAAGAAATAAATAAATAAAAATAAGTAAATAAACTAAAATAAATAAATAAATAAATAAATGAAAGCAAAAAAAATTCAGAAAATAAATAAAAATAAATAAATAAATAAAAATAAATAAATAAATAAAAGCAAATAAAAATAAGAAAATAAATGAAAATAAATTAATAAATAAAAATAAATAAATAAATAAAAATATTGTTTGTTTATTTATTAATTTTTGTTTATTTTTATTTATTTATTTATTCTTATTTTTTATTTATTTATTTTTTGTTTTTTATTTTTTTATTCATTAATTTCTTTTATTTATTTATTTGTTTTTATTTATTTATTTATTTTTCGTTATTTATTATCATTTATTTTCATTTATTTATTATATTTTTATTTGTTTTTTTTTATTTTTTTTTATTTTTTGTTTTTATTTATTGTTTATTTTCATTTATTTATTTATTTTTGTTATTTATTATCAATCACTTATTTGCTTATTTCTTTATTTCAATATATTCAATTTATTTTTATTTATTTCTTTATTTTTATTTACTTATTCTTTTATTTATTTTTTTGTTTTTTATTTATTTTTATTTATTTATTTATTTATTTATTAATTAATTAATTAATTAATTAATTAATTTATTTATTTATTTACTTATTTATTTATTTATTTATATATATATTCATTTATTTCTCTTTATTTATTTTTTTATCTTTTTTATTTTTTTTAGCTTTATTTATAAGTTGATATTTTTTAAATTATTTATTTATTTTTATTTATTTATATTTATTTATTTATTTATATTAATTTATTTATTATTATTTATTTATTTATTTTTATTTATTTATCTAATTATTTTTATTTGTTTATTTATTTTTCATTTATTTTTATTTATTTATTTTTTGTTTTCATTTATTTTTATTTATTTTTATTAATATATTTTTATTTATTTATATTTATTTCTTTATTTTTTATTTATTAATTTATTTATTTTTATTTATTTTAAATCATTTTTATTCATTTATTTTTATTTATTTATTTATTTTTATTTATTTATTTTTTATTTACTTTTATTTATTTATTTTAATTTATTTTGTTTCTTTTTAATTTCTTTTTATTTTTTTTATTCATTTATTTATTTTTATTTATTTATTTTCATTTTTTTATTTTTATTTATTTATTTATTTTTATTTATGTATTTTCTATTTATCTGTTTTAATTTATTTTTATTTAATTATATTTTTTATTTATTTATTACCCTGTATATTTATTTATTTATTTTTATATTTATTTATTTATTTTTATTAATTTTTATTAATTTTTTATTTGTTTATTTTTATTTATATATTTCAATTATTTTTATTTATTTATTTATTTAATTTTTTTATTAATTTATTTATTTATTTTTTATTTATTTATTTTTTTTATTTATATATTTATTTATTTTTTTATTCATTTTTAATTATTTACTTATTTATTTTTATTTATCTACTTTTCTTATTTATTTTTCTTATTTTTATTTACTTTTATTTATCTATTTATTTTTTTTATTTATTTGTTTATTTTCATTTATTTATTTTCATTTAATTCCATTTATTTATTTATTCATTTTTATTTATTTAATTTCATTTAATTTTGTATAAAATAAATCCACCAAATGTAATTATTTTATTTTTAAAAAATATTTCAAAAAATATCTACTTTTTTTTTTTAAGTTTTGGAATTATTATTATTATTATTATTATTATTATTATTATTATTATTATTATTATTATTATTATTATTATTATTATTATTTTTATCATTATTATTTTATATTTATATATGTATATTATATATATAAAATAATAATAATAATAATAATAATAATAATTATAATAATAATAATAATAATAATAATAATAATAATAATAATAATAATAATAATAATAATAATAATAATAATAATAATAATAATAATAAAATAAATAATAATAAGAAACTTTTTTATTCCCGTACAATTTACGTATAAAATAAATTTATCAAATGGAATTATTTTATTTTTAAAAAATATTTAAAAAAATATTTGTTTTTCAAATTTTAGGAAATATTTTCTGATACAAACGACAATTTTTCATTTTTTTCCCCAACATAACATATATGTTTCTCTTTTGCCGATTATAGGAAATTTATTTAGCTTTTTAATGATGGTATTAATTTCATTCCGTCATTATTCCTTACTGGGATACGAAACGAAAATTGTCAACGTGAGTAAGGATTCAAACAATAAAAAAATGCATTCACCTTCACTTTTTTTAATCAGTGAATGATAAATTGTAGAGAAATTAATACCACCATTAAAATGCTAAATAAATTTCCTATAAATGGCAAGAGAGAAACATATACGTTATATGTTGGGAAAAAAAAATGAAAAATTCCCCTTTGTATCAAAAAGGTATTTCCCAAATAATATAAAGAAAAACCGTAGATATTTTTTTAAAATATTTTTTAAAAATAAAATAATTCCATTTGATGGATTTATTTTATGGGTAAGTTGTACGGGAATGTTTATACTTTTAGGTGAAAACATCATTTTATATTCTTTCACATTATTCCTTGCTGGAATACGAAACGAAAATCGTCAACGTGAGTAAGGTTTTAAAAAAATTAAAAATGCATTCATTCATTTTTTTAAGCGGTGATGGAAAATTTATAGCAAAATGATTGGTTTTACTTAAAAATATAAACATTCCCTTACAATTTACGTATAAAATAAATCCATCAAATGGGATTATTTAATTTTTAAAAAAGATTTAAATTTTTTTTATTATTATTTTTTCTGATACAAACGACAAATTTTCACTTTTTTTCAAGATAATGTATATGTTTCTCTAATGCGGTTTATAGGAAATTTTTTTAGTTTTTTAATGATGGTATTAATATCATTCCGTCATTATTCCTCATGGGATACGAAACGAAAATAATCAACGTGAGTAAGAAATAAAAAAATAAAAAAAATGCATTCATTCATTTTTTTTTAATCGGCGATGGAAATTTATAGCAAAATGATCGGTTTTACCTAAAAGATTGAACGTTGTCGTACAATTTAAGTCTAAAATAAATCCATCAAATGGAATTATTTTATTTTTAAAAAATATTTCAAAAAAATATCTACGGTTTTTTTTATTTTTGGTATTATTATTATTATTATTATTATTATTATTATTATTATTATTATTATTATTATTATTATTATTATTATTATTATTATTATTTTTATATATATATCTATATATATATATATATATATATATATATATATATATATATATATATATATATATATATATATATATATATATATATATATATATATATATATATATATATATATATATATATATATATATATATATATATATATATATATATATATATATTATTACTCTTATTATTATATATATAAAAATAATAATAATAATAATAATAATAATAATAATAATAATAATAATAATAATAATAATAATAATAATAATAATGATAATAATAATAATAAAATAAATAATAATAGGAATATTTTTTATTCCAGTACAATTTACGTGTAAAATATATTCATCAAATGGAATTATTTTATTTTTTTAAAATATTTAAAGAAAATATTTTTCTGATATGAACGGCAAATGTTCATTTTTTTTTTCAAGATAACGTATATGTTTCTCTCGTGCGGTTTATAGGAAATTTATTTAGCTTTTTAATGATGGCATTAATTTCATTCCTTCTTTATTCCTTACTGGGATACGAAACGAAAATCGTCAACGTGAGTAAGGATTCAAAAAAAAAAAAAATGCCTTCACATTCATTTTTTTTAATCGGCGATGGAAATTTATAGCAAAATTATTGGTTTTACCTAAAAGTATAAACATTCTCGTACAATTTACGTATAAAATAAATCCATCAAATGGAATTATTTTATTTTTAAAATTATTTAAAAAAAGATCTATTTTTTTTTTTTTTTTAATTTTTGGAAATCTTTTCTGATACGAACGGCAAATGTTCATTTTTTTTTCAACATAACGTATATGTTTCTCTCGTGCGGTTTATAGGAAATTTATTTAGCTTTTTATTGATGGCATTAATTTCATTCCTTCATTATTCCTTACTGGGATACGAAACGAAAATCATCAACGTGAGTAAGGATTCAAAAATAAAAAAATGTATACATATTCATTTATTTTAATCGGTGACGGCAATTTATAGCAAAATAATTGTTTTCACCTAAAAGTATAAACATTCTCGTACAATTTACGTATAGAATAAATCCATCAAATGGAATTATTTTATTTTTAAAAAATATTTCAATAAAAAATCTACATTTTTTTTTAAATATTTTGGAAATCTTTTCTGATACGAACAGCAAATGTTCATTTTTTTTCCAATATAACTTATATGCTTCTCTCGTGCGGTTTATAGGAAATTTATTTAGCTTTTTATTGATGGCATTAATTTTATTCCTTCATTATTCCTTACTGGGATACGAAACGAAAATCGTCAACGTGAGTAAGGATTCAAAAAATAAAAAAAAGTATACATATTCATTTTTTTTAATCGGTGACGGCAATTTATAGCAAAATGATTGTTTTCACCTAAAAGTATAAACATTCTCGTACAATTTACGTATAGAATAAATCCATCAAATGGAATTATTTTATTTTTTAAAAATATTTCAATAAAAAATCTACATTTTTTAAAAAATATTTTGGAAATCCTTTCTGATACGAACGGCAAATGTTCATTTTTTTTCCAATATAACTTATATGCTTCTCTCGTGCGGTTTATAGGAAATTTATTTAGCTTTTTAATGATGGCATTAATTTCATTCCTTCTTTATTCCTTACTGGGATACGAAACGAAAATCGTCAACGTGAGTAAGGATTGGAAAATAAAAAATGCCTTCACATTCATTTTTTTTAATCGGTGACGGAAATTTATAGCAAAATGATTGTTTTCACCTAAACTTTCTCGTACAATTTACGTTTAGAATAAATCCATCAAATGGAATTATTTTATTTTTAAAAAATATTTCAAAAAAATATCTACGGTTTTTTTTTTTATTTTTGGGAAATATTTTCTGATACAAACTACAAAATTTCTTTTTTTTTTTTTTTAACCTAACGTATAAGTTTCTCTCTTGCGGTTTATGGGAAATTTATTTAGCTTTTTAATGACGGCATATTAATTTCATTCCGTCATTATTCCTTACTGGTGGGATACGAAACGAAAATTGTCAATGTGAATAAAGATTCAAAAAATAAAAAATACATTCACCTTTATTTTTTTTTATCTGACGGCAATTTGTAGCAAAATAAATACCACCATTAAAAAGTTAAATAAAATTCCTATAAACCGCGAGAGAGAAACATATACGTTATAATGGAAAAAAGATGAAAATTTGCCCTTTGTATCAGAAAAGTATTTACCAAAATAATGTAAAGAAACACCGTAGATATTTTTTAAAAATATTTTTCTTAAATAAAATAACTCCATTTGATGGATTTATTGTATGCGTAAATTGTACGGGAATGTTTATACTTTTAGGTGAAAACATCATTTTATATTCCTTCACATTATTCCTTACTGGGATACGAAACGAAAATCGTCAACGTGAATAAGGATTCAAAAAATAAAACAAATACATTCATTCATTTTTTTTAAGCGGTGATTGAAAATTTATAGCAAAATGATTGTTTTCACCTAAAAGTATAAACATTCTCGTAGAACTTACGTATAAAATAAATCCACCAAATGGAATTATTTTATTTTTAAAAAATATTTCAAAAAAATTACTACTGTTTTTTATTTTTGGAATTATTATTATTATTATTATTATTATTATTATTATTATTATTATTATTATTATTATTTTATATATATATATATATATATATATATATATATATATATATATATATATATATATATATATATATATATATATATATATATATATATATATATATATATATATATATATATTATATATAAAAAAAATAATAATAATAATAATTATTATTATTATTGTTATTATTATTATTATTATTATAAAATAAATAATAATAAGAAAATTTTTATTCCCGTACAATTTACGTACAAAATAAATTCATCAAATGGAATTATTTTATTTTTAAAAACTATTTAAATTTTGGGAAATATTTTCTGATACAAACGACAATTTTTCATTTTTTTCCCAACATAACGTATATGTTTCTCTCTTGCCGTTTATAGGAAATTTATTAAGCTTTTTAATGATGGTATTAATTTCATTCCGTCATTATTCCTTACTGGGATACGAAATGAAAATTGTCAACGTGAGTAATGAGTCAATCAATAAAAGAAATGCATTCACCTTCACTTTTTTTAATCAGTAAATGTTAATCTGTAGAGAAATTAATACCACCATTAAAAGGCTAAATAAATTTCCTATAAATGGCAAGAGAGAAACATATACGTTATATGTTGGGAAAAAAAAAAAGAAAAATTGCCGTTTGTATCAGAAAAGTATTTCCCAAATAACATATAGAAAAACCGTAGATATTTTATTGAAGTATTAAAAAAAAAAAAATAATTCCATTTGATGGGTTTATTTTATGCGTAAATTGTACGGGAATGTTTATACTTTTAGGTGAAAACGTCATTATTCCTTAGGGGATACGAAACTAAAATCATCAACGTGAGTAAGGTTTCAAAAATAAAAAAAAAAATGCATTAATTCATTTTTTTAACCGGTGATGGAAAATTTATAGCAAAATGATTGGTTTTACTTAAAAATGTAAACATTCCCCTATAATTTACGCATAAAATAAATCCATCAAATGGGATTATTTTATTTTTAAAAAGTATTTTAAAAAATATATGTTTTTTTTTGGGGGGGGGGAAATATTTTCTGATACAAACGACAAATTTTCATTTTTTGTTTTCAACATAACGTATATGTTTTTCTCTTGCGGTTTATTGGAAATTTATTTAGTTTTTTTAATGATGGTATTAAATTCATTCCGTCATTACTCCTTATGGGATACGAAACGAAAATCATCAACGTGAGTAAGAAATCAAAAAATAAAAAAAATGCATTCATTCATTTTTTTTTATCGGCTATGGAAATTTATAGCAAAATGATTGGTTTTACCTAAAAGTATAAACATTCTCGTACAATTTACTTATAAAATAAATCCATCAAATGGAATTATTTTATTCGTAAAAAATATTTCAATAAAAATCTATGGTTTTTCTTTAGAAATATTTTTGAAATCTTTTCTGATACAAACGGCAAATGTTCATTTTTTTTCAACATAACATATATGTTTCTCTCGTGCGGTTTATAGGAAATTTATATAGCTTTTTCATGATGGCATTAATTTCATTCCTTCTTTATTCATTACTGGGATACGAAACGAAAATCATCAACGCGAGTAAGGATTCAAAAAATAAAAAATGCCTCCACATTCATTTTTTTTAATCGGTGACGGCAATTTATAGCAAAATGATTGTTTTCACCTAAAAGTATAAACATTCTAGTACAATTTACGTATAAAATAAATCCATCAAATGGAATTATGTTATTTTTAAAAAATATTTCAAAAAAAAAATCTAGGTTTTTTTTACATTTTGGAAATCTTTTCTGATACAAACGGCAAATGTTCATTTTTTTTCAACATAACGTATATGTTTCTCTCGTGCAGTTTATAGGAAATTTATTTAGCTTTTTAATGATGGCATTAATTTCATTCCTTCTTTATTCCTTACAGGAATACGAAACGAAAATCGTCAACATGAGTAAGGATTGGAAAATAAAAATGCCTTCACATTCTTTTTTTTTTTAATCGGTGACGGTTATTTATAGAAAAATTATTGTTTTCACCTAAAAGTATAAACATTCTCGTACAATTTACGTATAAAATAAATCCATCAAATGGAATTATTTTATTTTTAAAAATATTTCAAAAAAATATCTACGTTTTTTTTTTTATATTGGGAAATATTTTCTGATACAAACGACCAAAATTTCATTTTTTTTTTCAACATAACGTATATGTTTCTCTCTTGCGGTTTATAGGAAATTTATTTAGCTTTTTAATGATTGCATATTAATTTCATTCCTTCATTATTCCTTACTGGTGGGATACGAAAAGAAATTTGTCAACGTGAATAAAGATTAAAAAAAATATATATATATTCACTTTCATTTTTTTTATCTGACGGCAATTTGTAGCAAAATTAAAAAGCAAAATTAAAAAGCTAAATAAATTTCTTATAAACCGCAAGAGAGAAACATATACGTTATGTTGGAAAAAAGATGAAAAATTGCCCTTTGTATCAGAAAAGTTTTTTCCCAAATAATATAAAGAAAAACCGTAGATATTTTTTTGAAAATTTTTTTAAGAATAAAATAATTCCATTTGATGGATTTATTTTATGCGTAAATTGTACGGGAATGTTTATATTTTTAGGTGAAAACATCATTTTATATTCCTTCACATTATTCCTTTCTGGAATACGAAACGAAAATCGTCAACGTGAGTAAGGATTCAAAGAAATAAAACAAATACATTCATTC